>BSBN01000970.1:1800000-2351043 GCA_027924645.1 Cunninghamia lanceolata
GTGGTGAGTTTTGCTCAACAAATTTCAACAAGTTTTGTAAAGAACAAGGTATTGAGAGTCATAACACAACTCCGTATACTCCTCAGCAAAATGGAGTTGTAGAAAGAATGAATAGAATGTTGATGGAGAGGGCTAGGAGCATGTTAAGTGGAGCTGGCCTAGAATAGAAGTTTTGGGCTGAAGTTGTGGGTACCTGGTTAATAGGTCTCCTACATTGACACTCGTTAACAAGACTCCTATGGAGGCATGGTCTGGTAAGAAGCCTTCATTAAGAAACATTCAAGTATTTGGTTGTGAGGCATATGCACATGTTCCTAAGGAGAAGAGGTCCAAGTTGGAGAACAAGACAGTTAAATGTATCTTCATTGGTTATGGCATCAATGTGAAAGGGTACAAGCCATGGGGTCTGGTGGCTGAAAGAGTCATGTATAGAAAAAGTGTGATCTTCAAATAGCTCAATCCTTTTTCTATTGTTCTATAGCTAGAGAAAGAAGAAAAGAAAGATGATGTGGTTTAGATTCCTCCCACCCCTGAGAAAGTTGAAATGAAGACACTAGTTGGATCTAATGATGAGGAGAGCTCTAGCAGCTCTAAAAGTTTAGAAGAAGAAGATGAAGAACCTCAACCTCAACTTGTGAGGAGGCCCACAAGAATAAGGCAACAACTTAAAAGGTTTGGTTATTCGTTGCATGATTCCAATTGTATTTTTTCTTTGATTTCTAATGCTAATGAACCTAGGACCGTAAGGGAGGCTATGGGTATGAAAGATGCAAGTTCTTGGAAGGAGGCCATGGAAGAAGAGGTGGCTTCTTTAGAAAATAATAATACTTGGGACTTGGTACCTTTGCCAAAAGGAAGAAATCATGTTGGATGTAAATGGGTGTTTAAGAAAAAGTTTGGTTTAGATGGCAGCATTGAGAAATATAAAGCATGGTTGGTCACGAAGGGGTATTCATAGGTGGAGGGAATTGAGTATGGTGAGATTTTCTCTCCAGTTGCAAAGCTAACATCTATTTGGTTCTTGTTATCTCTTACAGCAGCATATAATTTAGAGGTAGAGAAAATGGATGTGAAGACAACATTCCTTCATGGTGACTTGGAGGAGGAGATTTATATGTCACAACCAGAGCACTACATTGTGAAAGGTAAAGAAAATCTAGTTTGCAGGTTGAAAAAATATTTGTATGGTCTTAAGCAGTCTCCTAGGATGTGGTACCAAAAATTTGATTCCTTTGTGTTGAGTATTAGATTTTTGAGATTGAAATCAAATCATTGTGTGTATTTCAAATTTGACAATGATCACATTCTTATTATAGCATTGTGTGTTGATGATATGTTACTAATTGGGAATGGTAAAGGTTTGATTTCTGATTTGAAGTCTCAGTTGTTAGCATAGTTTGAAATGAAAATTTAGGGACAGCCAGGTACATTCTGGGGATGGAGATTAGAAGAGACAGAGCAAACAAAAAACTTTGGTTAAGCTAGAGTAAGTATGTGAAGACTGTGTTGGAGAGATTCAACATGGCAAATTGTAGACCTTTGACTATTCCTGTTATGATGGGGACAAAGTTATTTGTTGTAGATTGTTTGAAGTCCCTTTCTAAGATGGAGGATATGAGTAGAGTACCTTATGCTAGTGCAGTTGGCAATTTGATGTATGCGATGGTCTATACAAGACTAGACATTGCCCAAGTAGTGGGAGTCCTTAGCTGATTCATGGCTAATCCTGGATGGATACATTGGGATGCAATAAAGAGAGTTTTTAGATATCTACGGGGTACTTTTGAGTATGCCTTGTGCTATCATGGTTATCCTAGTAGTTCTCAGCATTCTGTGAGTATTCATGGATTTGTGGATTCAAATTGGGCAGATGACATTGACAACAGGAGATCCACTAGTGCTTATGTGTTCACCATGTTTAGTGGTGCTATTAGTTGGATGATTAAGTGGCAACCCATGGTCACTTTGTCCATGAATGAAGAAGAGTACATGGCAGCTCCTCATGCTTGTAAGGAAGCCAGTTGGCTTAAGAGATTGTGTTCTGACATTGGGTTTGATGTAGGGAAGATTACCATTTCTTGTGATAGCTAGAGTGACATATGTTTGGTGAAGAATCCTACTTTCCATGCAAGGACCAAGCACATTGATGTGCAGTACCAATTTGTACGTGATATGGTAGAGGATGGGAAGGTGAATTTGGAGAAGGTTGATACTTTGGCGAATGTTGTAGATTCCTTGATGAAGCACATGAGCACAACAAAGTTCAAATGGTGTTCGGAGTCTATGGGCCTCTTGGCCCCTAGCAATTAAATCTTGTAATTCTATTGGCTCTTGAAAGGTGTTAGACAAGTCGGAGAATGTTGGGAATTAAGGTGTCTCAACTTTTGCAAGTTCCTAGCATTTATTATTTAATTGTATATTTATTTTTGCCTATTATTGTAATTTGTATGTAAATCTTATTGTCACTTTGTGGGAGTTGGCATGATGATGTGTCATCCTACATGGAAGGTGACTAAGTGTATTTTTGTCCTCATATGAGGAGATAGGCATCCCACTTTGTGGTAGAAGATTTTTTCCATGTGTCAACATCTTTTGGGTGTTGTAAGAAGTTTATAACGCATAAGAGTTATGACAAATTCATATGATAGAATCTATGACATGTAAGAGCTAGAAATAGAAGATCCTATGAAAGGTGAAGACAAGTGTCAAAAAGCATCTTGCATGGAGGAAGTAGGCACTCAAGTTTGACTATGATAGGTTGTAAGAGAATCTACTATTAATAGTCAGTTATGACATTCTCTTACAACTGTAAGAGTTGTCATATATGACAGATTTTATGACATTGTAAGAGCATTTGTCATACCTTAATTGGGAAAATTTGGGGCACCCAAGTTGGGGGGTTGTAAGAGATGAAAGATAATCTCTTACAAGTGTCATACACATGTTTTATGGCCTTGGAAATTAGGCCACATAGATTTGGATGAGTTCCTTGTGTGACTTTCTCTAGAAGCTACCTCCATTCGTACCACTTCTCTATATATACGTGTGCTTGGAGTTGGAGATGTATGGTTCATTTGTAGGTATCATTATGCTACCAGAAATACTCTAGATTTGACATTGTGACAACTCTTGGAAGAACTTGCATTGCAAGTGTGTTGTAATCTCCTTAAGATTTGATAATACATTGTGTAGGTTTTGGAGTGTGGGGTATTTCACCCGAAAGGGTTTTCCCCACATATGTCTTGTGTCATTGCATATATACTTGTTTGTGAATATGTGTTGATCTCTCTATTAATGTGAAACATAACTGTAACTATAAATATCTAAAAAAAATTGCACTACTTCCCTCTTTAGATTGGTGTAGAAATTTGTTTTCGCTTACCTTTCTTCCTTTCAATCAATAATCAACTTATCAAGCTCTTTCAATTCTTCTATAGCTGAAACTTTAGAATCATACTAGGAGGGTAAAGATCTAAGGGCCTTTTTGACAATTATTTCCTCTTTTACTTCCTCATCTAGTCCTCTCATGGTGTTCACAATCTCATCAACTCTGAGCAGGTAATCAGAAATATTTTCTTCCTCTCTCATCTTTAGGCTGTCAAATCTTCCTTTAAAGGTCTGTAGCTTGGCTTGTTTCACCTTTGTATCTCCTTCGTAGATGCTCTAAAGCTTATCCCAAATTTCTTTAACAAACTTGCAATGCATCACTTTCACAAATTCAAAATTTTCTGAACCACATAAGATTGCATTCTTGGCCTTAGCATTATTATCACATTCCTTCTTACCAGCTATGTCTATGGGAGGAGTTACAGGAATGGTATAACCATCCACAACTGATTGCCAAACATCAAACACTATTGACGTTAGATAGGTCTCCATTCTACTACTTCAAAACGCATAATTTGTTAGATCAAACAATGGTGCTTTGTTTGAGTAAGTTCCTTCTTTATTGGCCATGTGTTCAATCTCCTACATCAACCTTTAGTTTTTATGCTTCTTCAACCAGGCTCTAATACCAATTGTTAGAACACAAGCAATCTATTGAGAGGGGGGTGAATCACTAGGTCAATAAAACTTAAAACTTCAACTGCTACGCCCTTAATATTGGTGTACATTGGGTTATGAATAGTCAACTTGTGGCTATCTTAACTCCTAATTAAGTCATGTTATCATTATTATATTATTATTTAGTTGGATAGGTCAGACTAGATCTTATATAGGGGTGTGTCTATTCAGCCTAAGCATAATTATGTACATATAGGAGGATGTGAGTCTTATTTCATCATCATATTGTGAACCGTGTTCTCATTGGAGATATTTGGAGGTTACCCCCTTGAAGTGGCCTATTATTCTTAGTTATTATCAAGTATTTGTAGAATATTTCATATCATCTTCTTCCATTGTGCAAGTTATTTCATTACAAGTGGTATTAGAGCATGATCTTGGCACCGTAGAGGTAAGGTTTTTTTCTCAATATTGGAGGCGATTTTGGGAAGAGCATATCTTTCAGATTTTAGTGAATTTTTTTCTGATTTTTAAAGAGTTTTTGAAGACCATATTAAAGAAGCTATAGTCTAGATTTTAGAGGAAATGGAGCAGAATTGAGTAAATTATTACAGAATTACGGTTTCTACACAATGTATTTGGGATCTACATATCTCTCATATCCGACTGAATTAGAGCCTTATTTTTATTGGGTTTTTGAAGACATACCAAAGGAGATTATTATCCAAAATTTAGATAAATTGGAGTAGAAATAAGCAAGTTATTGCAAAATTAGTGTTTCCACAAAATTCACTCTCAAGGCTGCAAATCTACTTATTTCTTGGAATTTTTTTGGGTGAGAGGTATTTTGACCTTAGTAAGTTATAGTAAAATTTTTAGACAATTTAGGTTTCATTTGTGTGATTTATTTCAAAATTATTGGTTCTAATCATGATGAGGCCTACAACAAGGGGCAAAAAGAATGTTGTCACACCGAGGAAGACTCCTGATAAGGATGGGGTAACAATAGAGGATACTAATCCTAATGAGGAAATCATTAAGGTCAAGGAAGACATTTCCTCAATTAAGGTGGATATGTGTGACCTAAGAGGAGATATATCAGATATACAAAACATGTTAAGTGCATATATGAATGAACCAAGAAAGGAGTTCTCAAGCAACCAAGGTGAAACCTCCAAGTCAGCTAATACTAACACAAGTTTTAATACTCCTATGGGATCTAGGAATTTGTTTCCAAAGGTGGATATGCACAAGTTTGATGGCAAGGATCCTCTAACATGGATAAACCAAATGGAGAATTTTTTGAAGTACATCAAATCCCATATGGACAAAAGGTCACGATGGCTTCCCTATATCTAGAACCAGATCAATTCATTTGGTATCATTAGCTTTGTACTCATTGGAGGAAAAAGGGTCTTGCCATCTCATGGTCAATTTTTACAGAGAAACTCCAAGCACAATATAGCAATAGTGTGATAGACAACTTCTTCATCCAGCTTGCTAAACTTCAACAAATATGATCAATTAAGGATTATATTCAGAAATTCCAAAATGTATCCTTAAGAGTAGATACAATTATAGATGAGAACTTGAATGATTTATTCTTGGGTGGTATCAAGGATCACATTCAACATAAGGTACGCATGTTTAGTCCTAGCTCGGTAAATGAGTCTTTTATCTTGGCATGCAGGGTAGAGAAGTATTTGATTCCTAAGAAGCAAGGGGCTAATGTGAAAAGAGAGAAAGGATATTCAACACCTTCTCTTCCTCAACCTACTAGGTTGACTCCACAACAAATTGAGGAGAAAAGAGTAAAAGGGTTGTGTTTCAATTGTGATAGCAAATACAGTCGAGGACATAAATGTAGTGAAAAGAAATTGTTCTATATTGAAGGTCCAAGAGAGGAAGAAAATGAGGAACCCATAGTAGAGGAGGATAGGGAGTCAAGTGAGGAATCACATGATTCTCAACCAATCATTTCTTGTCATGCACTCTCAGGTTTCAGTGCACCACAAACTCTCAAGGTAGTGGGTTTCTTAAAGAAGCAAAAAGTAACAGTGTTGATCGACTCAGGTAGTACTCATAATTTCATCAACAAAAAGTTGGCAACTCATCTAAATTGTTTTATATATCCATCCCCAGAGTTTCAGGTTTTGATTGCAGATGGTGGTATAATTATTTGTTCGAGGAAGTGTCATAGAATTAAATTATCCATGGGAGATTATCAACTTGATACCCCAATGTGTGTGATATCCATGGGTACATCAGATATTATTTTGGGAGTACAATGGCTTACTACATTGGGAACAATTGAGATGAACTTCCAAGAACTATTCAGGAGATTTCAATCAAAAGGAAAGGTAGTAGAGCTAAGGGGGTTGAAGGCGAAATCCCCACAGATGGTAAGCTCTCATCAAATGCAAAAGTTTATTAAGAAAGGAGTAGGTGGATTTGTGGCCCAGCTATGTTCATTAGAAGTCTCTCAATCTAATGCTCCTACTCATCTAGATTTACAAGCAATAATTGATCGTCACTTAGTGCTTCTTGGAGATATGCCTAGAAAAGACTTCCTCCTAAGAGGGATCATGATCATGCCATACAACTAGTTCCAGGGAGCCAACCACCGAACATCATGCCTTATAGGTACCCACACATACAAAAAAGTGAGATAGAAAAAATTGTTGAGGAGATGCTAGAGGTAGGAATTATCAGGCATAGCCAAAGTTCTCACTCCTTGCCTATGGTGATGGCATGTAAGAAGGATGAAACTTGGCACATGTGTCCAAATTATAGAGTGCTCAACATGTACACCATTAAAGATAAGTTTCCTATTTCAGTCATTGATGATTTGCTAGATGAATTGAATGGAGCTATGTATTTTACCAAGTTAGATCTTAGATCTGGTTATCACCAAATTATGATTAAGGAGGAAGATATTTGTACGATAGCATTTTGAACTCATGAGGGTCATTATGAATTTTTGGTGATGCCATTTGGTCTTACCAATGCACCATCTACATTCCAAAGTTTGATGAATTCCATTTTTAAGAAGTTCTTGAGAAAGTTTGTGTTAGTGTTCTTTGATGATATATTGATTTATAACAAGACTTGGGAAGAACATTTGTAGCATGTAGATCAAGCATTACAATTACTCAAAGATCATCAACTCTATGCTAAGCCATCCAAGTGTGCTTTTGGTCTTAAGGAGGTGGAGTATTTGGGACACATAGTTTCACATGAAGGAATAAAGGTGGCCCCTAACAAAATTAAGGCTATCATGGAATGGCCTATTCCAAAAACCATTAAGAAACTGAGGGGTTTCTTGGGATTGATAGGGTACTATAGAATATTTGTGAAGAATTATGGTCATATAGAAACACCCCTCACCACTCTATTGAAGAAGGATTCTTTTTATTGGAATGAGTTCGCTAATGCAGCATTTGAGAAATTGAAGGAGGCTATGTGTACAACTCTAGTGCTTTCCACTCTAGACTTCACCAAGGAATTAATTGCGGAATGTGATGCTTCTAGAAATGGGATAGGAGTGGTTCTTATGCAAGAAGAATGACCAATTGCTTTTGAGAGTCATCAATCAAAGGGTAAGAATCAGCTCAAACCTATTTATGAGAAGGAAATGCTAGTGATCCTTCATGCCATAAAACAATGGAGGCCTTATCTAATTGGTCGACACTTCAATGTTAAGACAGATCATGATAGCCTAAAATATTTTTTGGAACAAAGATTATCCTCTAAAGAGAAACAAAAATGGGTCACTAAGATGCTGGGATATGACTTTGAGATTATATATAAGAAAGGGAAGGAAAATATTGTGGCAGATGCACTTTCTAGGAAGGATGAGAAAGATGAAGCCTTATTGTGTTGCCTTTCAATATTACAAGCAAATTGGGTGGAAGAAGCCAAAGCAGAGTGGCAAAATGATGTTGCGACAAGTAATCTCATCCAACAATTAAAAAGTGATCCTAGTAGTTCATCTAAGTTTTGTTTGAAGGGGGATACTCTTTGGTATAAAGAGTGCTTGTATCTCTATAAGAATTCCACTCTTAAACACAAGATTCTCACAAAGCTACATGAGTCCCCAATTGGTGGTCATTCAGGATTTTTGAAGACATATCATCGGGTCAAGCAAGATTTTTTTGGGAAGAGCTAAAAGGTGATGTTTAAAAATTTGTGGCTAAATGTTTGGTTTGTCAAAGAAGTAAGGGGGAGACAATTAAGAAACCAGGACTCTTGCAGCCCTTATCTATTCCTAGCCAGTGTTGGGAAGAGGTATCCATGGACTTCATCACAAGGCTTCCCAAATCTAAAGGTCATAATGTCATCATGGTGGTAGTTGATTGCCTCACTAAATATGCACATTTCATTGCATTATCACATCATTTTATAGCAAGTGCAGTGGCAAAAGTTTTTTTGGAGAATATCCAAAAGCTACATGGTACACCTAAGGTTGTTGTAAGTGATTGTGATCCTATCTTTACTAGTCACTTTTGGAAAGATTTATTCTCATGTTTGGGTACTCAGTTGGCTCATAGTTCTTCATACCACCCTCAATCAGATGGGAAAACTGGGGTTATTAATAAGTGTTTGGAAGGATATCTATGTTGTTTCACTTTAGAGAAATAGTCACAATGGGTATAACACTTCTTTTCATAGCTCATCAAAAATGTTTCCATTTTTGGCACTTTATGGATATCATCCTCCTTCCATCACATCATCATTAAAGGTGTCACCAAGAGTTCAGGCAGTAGAGGACCACGTGCTTCATCAACAATAGGTACTTTCAGGACTCAAGGAGAATTTAACCATGGCACAAAATTGAATGAAACAACAGGCAAACCAACATCGTAGTGAAATAAATTTTGAAGTTGGGGATTCGGTCTTCTTTAGATTACAGCCTTATAAGAAAATCTCATTGAAGCAACAAAAAAAGAATAATATGTTGTCTCCAAGATATTATGGGCCATACCAAATCATGCAAAAGATTGGTAGTTACTTACAAGGTAGAGTTGCCACCAACAACAAAGATACATCCAGTTTTTCATGTTTCTTGTTTGAAGAAGGTAATTGGGCATAATATTCCTACTCAAAAAGTACTACCAGAGCTCAATGAAGAAGGAAGAATCATTTTGGAACCAGAGTGCATTCTTCAAACATGCACAAAGAAGCTAAGGAATAGAACCCTCACTGAGTATCTCATCCAATGAAAGAATTTACCAGTTGAAGAGGCCACATGGGAGGACGAGGAGTTCATTCAAAAGAATCCACACTTGGTTAGCATTGAGGAAAATGCTTCTTTGAAGAGGGGGGCATTCTATGCCCTTCATATTAGTGTATATTGGGTTATGAATAGTTGTCTTGTGGCTATGTTAACTCCTAATTAAGTCATGTTATCATTATTATATTATTATTTAGTTAGATAGGTTAGACTATGTCTTATATAGGGATGTGTCTATTCAACCTAAGCATAATTAGGTATATATATGAGGATGTGAGTCTTATTTCATCATCATATTGTGAAGTGTGTTCTCATTAGAGATATTTGGAGGTTGCCCCCTCGAAGTGGCTTGTTATTCTCAGTTATTATCAAGTATTTACAGAATATTTCATATCATCTTCTTCCATTGTGCAAGTTATTTCATTACATCAACCCTCTACTATTCAAATCAAATTAACTTTCAATGCAGTAATATCAACAATAAGAAAGCATGCACACATGAACACTAGATTTACATGGAAAACCCAATGTGGGAAAAACCATGGTGAGAAAATGCTACTAGGATCTACCATCCTAATCCAACCTCACAAATGAATCCTTCGATTATAGTATTTAAGAGCACCAACTCTAAGGAATCACCAAATCCCTGATTTAAGAGCACCAACTCTAAGGAGACTACAATCCCCTGATCTAAGAACCAACTTAGTCCACAGCAGGCACCAACCTTATTGAATTTTTACACATTCATGTATGTAGCCATTTGGTTCTTCATCAACCTCAATTGCACCTTTTAATTCAATCTCTTCTCCTCTAACTCTACTCACCCAGATTTACTCTACACGTCAAATCTACTCACGCATGTATCAATCTTTCTATGTATCTCAATAACCTCATTCTGTATCCAGTTGCTTATATTTATATGCAACTAACTCTGCATATTCTCACCATTTTCATGTGTGCACTATGGTCTTTCTGTACTTCTAATTTTAGAAAACTATGCTTTAACTCACCCATCTATATGCTCGCACTCCAGTCGTGTACATGGAAACACTCCAACTTTACATCCTTAACACTTCAGTCATATGTAGTACATAGCCTTGTATGTTTAACACTTCAGTTATCTTTAGTACTATATCCATGCATTCGCTTGTTATCCACACTGATTCTGCATCCTGAAATCATGCCACAAATATAGTTGTTTATCCTCTTCTATCGTCAACTTTATCATTTTCTCAATTTTTGGCTTTCATCTCTTTATCAGTGATTTTTAAACTTTCTAAACTTTCTACCTTTATCTTCCTTATTCTCTTTATTGGGTACTTTTGTCTTCTCTAAACCTTGTCTCTTTGACTGGTAAACTTCACTTTTAATTAACCTTGGCTCTATCTCTTCTTTATCGGCAAAGATCACTTTTTCAAAACTTTTCTTTTGTTGGCAAAGTCTATCTTTATCGGCAAAAAGCTAATCCTTTGAACTTTTCATTTTTACCTTTTTTTGCCTTCTATCAGCAAAAGTTCATTTCTTTGAACTTTTGTCTCTTAGCTCTTTATCAGTGATTTCTAGGTTTTTCGAACTCTGCCCTTAGATTTTCTTTATCAGCTTTATCAACTACTTTTTTGCACTTTGGCACTTGTTTCCTTGTTATCAGAAAAAATCACTTTCTTTGCACTCTTGGCCCATTTCCTTTTATCAGCGAAAACCATCTTCGATGAACTTTGGCATTTATCAGGCTTATTGGTGATTTTCTTGATCTTCATACTATCACATTTTCCTTACATCGACAAAATTTCATTTCTTTGAACTTTGTCTTATTGCCTTTATCGGCGATCTAGTCAAAAAATGAACTTTTGACTTTTGAGAGTCTCTATCACCTTTATCGGTGAAATCACTACACCACAATCTCTTTGTCTTCAACATTCTCTTTATCGCCTAGTTAGTGAATCAGAGAATATCTGAACTCCTGAACTAGTTCAAGAAAAATGAACTTCCCTAACTAAGTCATTCTCCTGACTAAGTTTTTTTATTCAACTCTTTCTCTCTTATCGGCGAACTGGTCAAACCATCAACTTTTTACTTTGAGTGGCACTTGTCCCCTTGTTGGCGAATTAGCAAAATGACAAACTTTTGACCTAGTTCATGATATCAACCTTTTCCTGACAAAGTCATTTTTTTTACTAAGTCACTTGAATGTTTTTTTCAACTCCTCTTTTTGTGCTCCCTTTGCTATTGGTGAATTAGTGAAACTTTGTAACTTAAGAACTAGTTTTCAAAATGAGAACTTTACTAACAAAGAAAAAACTTAAACAAAAAACACTTAAGTTTTTCTTTCACTGCTACCACATGTTACCCGGTCGGTGAATCCGTGAACTGCAGAACTTTTAAACTAGTTATCAAGTAGAGATCTTTGCTGATAACGTAATTTTTCTTTCTTCTTATAAGTCATTATTGAAAAGACTTTCCAATTGGCAACTTTTTCTGACTAGAGGCAAACTACATAGAGGTTTAGATTTAGCCATTTTTCTGACTAAGGGAAAAATACAAAGCAGTTCAAATTTGGCCATTTTTTTCCAACTAAGGGCAAAATACAAAACGGTTCAGATGTGACCATTTTTGCCGACTAAGGAAAAATTTGCAAAGTTCTTTCTTGGCCATTTTTGTCAACTAACATCCAACTTTGACATCAATGACAATATATCAACACTAAGAAGAAGATAGGCAAATAGGCATCCCCATTAATTATGAATTGTCCTTGAATAGAATTGCCAAACTTGATCTGACTCCTTAATCCATACATATGAAAAGAAAGAAAATCCAATTGAAGCAATCAATAATGCATAAATAGGAATGTTTACAAGAGGGGAATCATCAAAACAAGCAAAATTTGTTTCAAAAGAGACAATAGCTAAGATCATGGAGCTATTGGAAAGAGATAGCCCTATAAAATTTCCCCTATATATTTGTACCATCAATGTGTTTTTTGATGTGAAGGAGGAAGAAATTGTTTAGCTTGTCATGATAAGACAAAATATAAGCAAAATTCCTCCTATCCCAAAGTAGGCTATATACCCAAAAATTAGTTTCATGTTAGAATGATTAATCAAAAAGAAATAGATCTAGGTACCTTTGTTGACACTGAAGAGCAGGGATAACTTTAAAGAACCCCCCTAAAAGAACTATAAAATCCTGGCAAATCTTGGCTAAGTGCTATAATTTTCTTCGTGAATCTTTCCTTTTTAAAAAAAATATATTAATTTTCTTGGCAAATTTATGTCCGTTTTTAAAAAAAATTATAAAATTGTGGTGAATCCTAATGAATAATTGTTAAAAAAATAAATTCATTGGCAAATTATTCTTGTATTTAAAAAATAAAATAATTTCATCAAGGTGAATTATATAAATATTTAAAAATATAAAATAGATTATTTGGTGAATGCTCTGGCAAGTTTTTGAAAAATCATAATGTGGTTGGCAAAAAATCAAATGCTAAATTATAATGATTAATTTACTTGGAAAATTTATAGCTTAAAAAATATTTACATTTAGATCAATAGATATTGATAATCAGTATCATAGATCAATGACATCAGTGTACTTATAAAGTTATAATATTCTAATATTTTTTTTTTAATCATCAAATGATCGTAGATCGATGACATAAGTTCTTTTTTGGCCGAAAGTATTGACACGCCCAAATTTCTACATAAAGTCTCTAGAATAGAGACAAGTGGACGCCCATCTTCACAATTGAGGGCTTGCGCTCTGCCGCCACCTTTACTTTATATTAAATGATTCATATTATATACAATATAGTATATAATAATTATTAATCAATATAAATATATTATATATTTTATTTATATCACCATTGATCTAATAATATCTAATGGCTCCTAGTTGATTTCAGAGGCTTTTGTTGGCAATGTGTAGCGATGGAGATCTACCTTCCAGAGTTGAACTACAACTGTTCATCAAACGGTGGAACAATTTACAAGTGGACAATTTAAATATTTTAAGTTTTTCAATCGTTGAAAAGTGGGATGACATGATGACTGATGTTTTGGTGGTCACATCATTCACCCAAGGTGATCAAGTGGATGTAAAATTCAATCTTTGTAAAGGGATCCAAGGTACTTTTCGATGTAAGATGTCAAGTCCATACGAGTAAGATGTCAAGTCCATACAAGGATTTTTTGAATTGGATGCCCAAATACTCTCAGAAAATGATATGAAGTGACATTTTGGTGTTTGGAGAATCTTTTGCAAGGTTAGTAAGATAGATTAATGGATAGGTAATGATTTTTTGAATTCCCAGCAGTCATGGTTATAAAGGGATGAAGAAAGTTGCTTCTGATAATCAATTTCAACTTTTGGTTTTTCCTTGTTAGCTAATTTCAAGGGAATTATTCAGTTAGAATGCAGTCTTCTTTGGCAGAGGAAGTGGTTAGAATGGTGTAACATAGTTGGGCTGTTATTCTTACCTTGAAGGACCTAGTTCTTGTAAGATGAAAAAATGAGTCATGGATACTCCATGTATGACATGGGAGGATCTGGTAAGATAAAAACTAGCTATTTGGACAATAAAGTGGAAGGAGAATGGTGCCTTCTGGAAACATTCTTCTTTCAGTGTGGTTGGAAAAAGCCTTGGCAATGTGTCTGGCAGCACTGTATAATAGATGGTCTTACATCTATCTGATGGATTGTGGTTAGTGTTCTCTCCCAATCCATTCATGCATGTGTCTAGTAGCCTAGTGATGGATTGTGGATAGTGGTCTCTCCTAATCCATAGGTTCATTTGTCTAGCATCCAACTTAGTATGATGATTGTTCTAGCTTCTTACTAGATAGTCTAGACTGCATAAGGCTTCTTCTTTCACCATGTTAACCTCTCTTCTTAATTTTGGATGAAAGCCACAACATTATTCCCAATTTCATCCACATATTCCTCCTACTCCAGTGGCCAAGGCTCAAGCAAAGGCTTCTTCATTGTGTTGTAAGGAAAATATGAGGGAAATACATAGCGTTCAGTTCTCTGTCAACTAGAAATATTCATCCAGTGAGAAATTCTTCTTTCACCATGTAACCTTTATTGTAAAGGGATGTAATATTTGTGTTGTGAGTGAGGAAAATACGAGGCTGAACATAGAATTCTAAATTGTCATTAATGGCTTTTGTGGAAAATTTCTCTATCAACTGGCAATTTTCTATAACAGTTATTTTTTGACTCAATAAATTGAGAGATGATTCTAATTATAATTTGTTAATTTCATTAATTACACACATTGATAATCTCTTTTCTGAAGGATTAAGTGAATAAGGGTTAAAACTTAATAACTTAATATGAGGGTTACTATAGCCTGTTGGTCCAAAATTAATATACATTTGTTATTGAAAAGAAGTTCTTAATATTAATAAAAGTTCCAAATTATGTTATGAATGAAAAATAATAGATACTAAGACAAAAATTTAAAATGTTAACAACAATTGTAATCTACATCGATAACCCATATTATATTATTATATTAAACAAGAGTTTACAGTCTACAGAGGATTTTTACATATCCCTAATCCAAGGTGCCCTAGCACGAGCCTTGGATAAAGGCATGCATAGAAAATAGAAAATTCAAAATAGTTTAAATTTTTAAAATTTAAAAATAAAGTTGTTAGTGGCCACTGTTTATTTGTCTTCTAAAAATTGCCACTTGAAGAAGAAAATTTGTACCATAGACAATAGACCTTGCCCTTCTTTAGTAACAGTCAGATAAATCATTATGTATAATAGGGGTCATGTTAAAGTGCTCCAATGAGACTAAAAATTCCCTCCTTTTTTCCTTAAGAATGTGTTTAGCTACAGCCAAGTGCTCTGACAAATGTAAAGGGAAAATTCTAGCCTTATCCCATGGTCTGACATCACAATTGTAATCATTTAAAGCTAAATCAAGTTTATCCCCAGGGATAAGTGATTATTGATTCATTTCCTTCCTAATCATCTTCACTAGACTTGGGTCATTGAGCAAGTCCATTAAATTTGACATAAATGCACAGACAATGTCATTGAATAGATTTTATTGAGGATATTCTGAAAGAATACCATGACCAATAATGTCCCATACAACATGGTCAACTAGGGGAGAGTCAATTAGAAACACCTTCCCCAGTTTTTGCTCATCAAATCTATCCAAATTGGTCATTTCCCATTTGCAAGGCAAGAGAGAAACACGACGAGAGATCAAATGACTCATCTTGAATCTTAATGATAGCAATTCTCCAGGAAATTATGAAAGTAGAAACAACCAAAAAAAGAAGGAAGATGCATAATAAACTTATAGAAGAGACTTAGGGCTATATTTATTGTGTCACATGTAAGACTATACAATAAACACATGACACACCACCTCAAAGTCACACCTAGCGCCAACATTTATTTCCAATTTTCCATCATGTTAATTGTGATCTCAATTGGGATTGATTGGAAATAGTGTCACATGATTGATAGGGTTGATTGCACTTGTAGTACCTTTATCATTAATTAGATTCATATTATTGATAGGACCGAATGCACTTAACCATCTAGATTCACCAATGCCAATTGAGTTCATTAATGGCAAGTGACAAACCACCTAGATTAGCCAATGCAAATTTAGTTTATTAATGATTACATTCCAGGTTATGACAGAGTCGATTAAATGGAGTTGCTTGTTATTAGCCATTTTTCATCATAGTACATGTGTCATGTATATATCTTCATTAGTGTTTATTGTTTCAACCTTATATTGCATTACTAAGTATCAGATAGTAGAAGTGTTGAACACACAGAAGTACCAAGCGAACTTTTTTGTGCTCACAAGTTTGGCAAGATAGTCTACAACATTCAACTAAGTTTCAACCTTCTTCAACTCAGTCATCCATTTGTTCTAAGTACATTATCTGATTTAGAGCTCTCAAATGTTATTGACCTACTAACCGCTTTTGAGATTTGGCAAAAACTAGAACTTTTGCATGAAGGAGACAAGTATGTTAAATGTGCAAGGTTACAGAGTCTGAAAGGGAAATTTGAAAATCTGAAGATGAGAGATGAGCTTTGTCTACCATAGGGAATTAGAAAATACCATGAAAATGGTAAAGCTACCATGATGAATGAATACTATCGAAAGTGACAAATTTTCCATGATGTGAGCAACTATTGGGGCTCATGGATTTTGGTGCTTCTTTTTTATCTAGGAGGTTTCCAATTCATAGGAGGACCATGCCACATATTGAAAAGAAGAGTTAAAAGTTTATTTAAGACTCTTAGAAGTTTGGAGAAGTGTTTTTGACACCATTGAAGCACAAGGAAGATAGTTCCAACTGACAAAGAACTTGACAAAAAGTGGAAGCATATAACTAGTTTTAAACAACCCTCTTTGTACTTTTTTCAGTCAATACAAATCAATATTTTTGGTGACACAAGATTGCCAGTGAACTCGGATGCTCCTGCATCAAACACTCTAGGTATGTGAAATGTTCCATGAGTTGGAAAACTCATGAAAATTTGAAAATGCTTGGGATGGTAATCTCATGCTTGTTCTTTATCCAAATTGTAACGCCCCATGGTCTCCAAGTCCTCGGCTTCTGTGACCCGGACTATGTAGGGTACATCAGACTCGCTTAGGGCCATTAGCTTCTTGTCGAAGAATAAGAGACTGGTATTGGCGAGACCGTGGCCATTGAGAGGATTAAAGAGTCTAAGAGCAATTCTAGCTAAGAAAAGTGCCCCCCTTGCCAGCCTGGCAATGCCATGGAAGCTGAAGAAGACGTTGGGCATCACTGGATTCAAGCATGAAACATTGGATTCTTTGGTGCAGGAGCACCTAGATATTTAAGTTTTGATTAAATGTTCAGTTATCTTGTTTTGTTTAATAAGGTCTTGGAGACCATTTTAATGATGTTATGAGGCTTGTAGCCATGCTTGTAGTTGGACTATGTCCCAATGTCGAAAGAATGTTGTAGGTCCTAGTTAGGACAGCCATGTGTTGTCTTAGGTAGTTGCAATAGTCATTAGGTAGTTGCAATAATTTAATAGTCATTAAAGTCATTTTAGCCTTCTTGTTGTAAGCCTTTAGAGGCATGTCAAGGATAGAAAGGTGTGTAGATAGATTAGAAAGCAAGTGTTTTAGAAAAACTTTCTAAAAACCTTCATTATAGTCCAAGAAAAGACAGTTTTTAAAAATAGTCTTGTTTGCTATAGTTACAAATTAGGAAAAAGCATGATGTGGGGCAGTTTTCTTGATTCCCACTTGATGCATACAATGTGGAGATGTGATATATCCCTGCCAAGCCTTATTGTAAATAGAACATTCAAGAGATTTGAAGGAAATAATAGAAAAAAACTATGGGTTTCTGCCTTTTCTGAAATTTTCTGAGTTTTATATGCAAAAACAACCATACCACCGTATAGTACGGCCCTATCATGGAAGCTAGACCAGCTGGGAGTTTAGTATGGTGGGTTAGCTATCCATAAAAGTAGGTTTGAACTCTTGACATTGAGTGGAAGGTTTAGTATGATTGCAGAACTTCATACAGTCTTTTAGAAATTGCTATCTCCTCAAATAAATTGTTGTTTTTCTGTGTATTCCGTACATGTACGACACTGTTATGGCACAAGTTGGTAATGGATGGAAAGAGTGTTTAAGTACCTTTGATTTGTACCTGGTTTGGAGTCTTGACATTATGCTAGGTGAAAGATATCAGTAGTTTTCCAAAAGCTGTTCTTTTCAGAAATTGTTGTCTCCACTAAAAAAAATCGTTATTTTCTGCATAAATCCATACTTGTATGGCCTGAGGGTGAAGGGTATTTGTGATGGATGTTTAGGTGGTTGAACTACCTGTCACTTGCAACTTGTTTGGGCTTTTGAAACCCTTGCATACCTCTGCATCTCTCCTTTGTTTAAAAGTGGTTTGGGAAACCTAGTTTAGAGCTTCTTCTGACAACCTGATGGGTATTTTTTCATTCCATTGATCCTTTCTGTTACTGATCAATGGAATGGCTTGTATATTAGATAATGCAATGCCTTGTAGAGGTTGTGAGGGTAGGAGGATAGTTTGATTGATTTGGTCATGTAGATGACCCTACAGTGTTGTGTCTTGGAATGGAGTAGAGGACAGCAATAAAGAGAAGAACACAGGTATGTTGGCATGTCATTTGTTTTGCCAAAGAAGATAATAGAGATTTGGCAGGTTATAGACTTGATTAGTTACCTGAGATAGGATTTATCCCAATAGTGATCAAGACAAAGTGGATATGGTGACTGTCCTCCTCATGAAGCAGTGAGATTATGATAGTCTATGAAGAGCATAGTGAAGATTGCTATCCTGCAGTCCTGTGTAGAGGTGTTGAAGGAATGTTAGATGGAGTTGGGCATCTTGGAAGATGTCTTGGAGCCCTCCCTCAAGTTGCATGTCAAGAACAAGGTAGTGATTGTGTTAAGCCTTCATTAAGAGAAGTCTAATCTCAGTGAGAAAATAGTGAAGCTTGAGAGCCTTTGCATGTGGTGTTGTGAACCATGATATTGCTATCCTAGATGCTCTGCATCATTTGTGGTATCAAAGCTAGCTAGTAGGTCCTTGAAGGAGTAAAGGATCTTGTGAAGAAGATAAGAGTTTGTGAGAGAGTTGTGAAGATGCCTCTAAAGAACCAGATGGCAAGAGAGAATGCTGAGTTGAGAGAAGCCTTAGAGGCAAGAGAGAAAGAACTAAGGGACAGAAGAGAATAGGATGCTACCAGAGACAGAGAGCTGAGGCAAGTGAGAAGAGAAAATGCAACAATCTTGGCTAGATTGGAAGCATTGGAGAAGAAACCTAGAGGGGATGAACAAGATGATTCAGAAGGAGATGAGGATGCAGATGAGAATCCTCCTAAGGATGAGTTAGATGCTGAAGAAAAGAAGTTTGTAAGATTGCTGAAGGCAGTCCAAGGAAGTTGAACTAAGGCAAATATAGAGTTACCTATCTATCAGGGGAAGATGGATAGTGAAGAAGTGTTAGGGTGGATAGATGCCCTGGAAAAAATTTTTGAGTATGAGGAGATGAGTGATGAGAAAAAGATTAAGTTTGCAAAGACAAAACTGAGAGGAACAACACTTACCTAGTGGAGTAGTGTGCAGACATAGAGAATGGCTAGAGGTGCATCAAAAATCACTTCTTGGAGTAGGATGAAGGACATGATGAAGGATCAGTTTCTTCCATCTGATTACTCCATTCAGACAAAGAGGATGAGATAAAATCTGAAACAGAAGGACATGGATGTTATATCCTATACTGAGCAATTTCATAAGCTTAGTATCAGAGGCGGATTGGAAGATGAAGAAGAAAAAGTAGCAAGGTACCTTAATGGGCTTAAGTATAACTTGCAAGATGAGATTGGGTTGGCAGTACCAAAAACACTTGGAGAGTGTTTTCAGTTAGCCATCAGGGCTGAAGAGAGAGTGAAGAGGAAGCAAGAAAGGCAAGGAGGTTATGGAAGAGGAAACAGAGGTAGGGGCAAACCTACTAATGAAGTTCAGAATAGCAATGAGAAGGGTAAGGAGTTGTCTACAGAACAGAGAGGTGGACATAGAGGTGGAGGTAGATTTGGATCAAGAAGAGGAGTGCTCACAGGTAGATGTTATCACTGCAATGAGGTGGGACACACATCCTTCAACTGTCCTAAGAAGGATGGTATTGATAAGAGAAAGGATACAAGAGTTCACTTGGCACAAGAGGAGGAGAAGCCAAAAGAACCAAAAATGTCATTAGCCTCTCCAATGATGGATGGAGAGATGCTCATGGTGGAAAGAGGTAAGATGTAGCAACCACCACAGGTATCTATTTTCAGAACTAATTGTTTGAGCGATGGCAAGATATGCAAGTTGATTGTAGATTCAGGTTCTCATGATAACTTAGTTTCTTGGGAAATGGTGAATAAGTTGGGGTTGAAGACTTTTGATCATCCCAGTCCTTACCATGTCACTTGGGTGAGTCAGAGGCAGTAGGTAATGGTCACTAAGAAGGCTTATGTTGATTTCACAATTGGTCCATATCAGGATTCTATTTTATGTGATGTTATTCCTATGACATGTGGGCATGTAATTTTGGGCAGACCATGGCAGTATTCGCGAAGGACACTTCATGATGGGTATACTAATACCTATGTAGTGCACAAAGATGGTAAGAAGTTCAAATTGATTCCTTTACCTTGTGAGGAGAAGAAGGAACAAGTTACAATTTGCTTTGGAAAGAAATTGAAGTTGAATGTGCAGGTTTAGGGTGATAGCACACAGCAGACACAGATGCAACACAAGAAGGTGGATGACAATCCTAGAGAGCAGCAGGCTTGGGACTTGAGTTATGTTAAGGTAGGGGACATTGAGTGTCCTATAAGGAGCTAGAAGAAGGAAGGCAAACAGCAGAAGGTACAGGGAGGAATGAATCAGAGCCTCCAGTTGAAAAGAGCTAAAGCATTGCAGCAGCAAGGTCCTAGGCAAGGACACCACAACAGGTTTTATGTTTCCAACACTATTTACAGGAGCCATGCAGGTTGGAGAAGGAGAAAGATAACTGTTGGAGAGTTCATGTTCCCTGTCACCAGTTAGAGGAACATCCCAACAAGATGGAAGACTAGATGGAGTAGATCCCCTAACTCTTGGGACAAGAGTTTTCATCATGCCGAGGAGTATGGTGCAGGAGCACCTAGATATTTAAGTTTTGATTAAATGTTCAGTTGTCTTGTTTTGTTTAATAAGGTCTTGGAGACCATTTTAATGATGTTATGAGGCTTGTAGCCATGCTTGTAGTTGGACTATGTCCCAATGTCGAAAGAATGTTGTAGGTCCTAGTTAGGACAGCCATGTGTTGTCTTAGGTAGTTGCAATAGTCATTAGGTAGTTGCAATAATTTAATAGTCATTAAAGTCATTTTAGCCTTCTTATTGTAAGCCTTTAGAGGCATGTCAAGAATAGAAAGGTGTGTAGATAGATTAGAAAGCAAGTGTTTTAGAAAAACTTTCTAAAAACCTTCATTATAGTCCAAAAAAAGACAGTTTTTAAAAATAGTCATGTTTGTTGCAGTTACAAATTAGGAAAAAGCATGATGTGGGGCAGTTTTCTTGATTCCCACTTGATGCATACAATGTGGAGATGTGATATATCCCTACCAAGACTTATTGTAAAGAGAACATTCAAGAGATTTGAAGGAAATAATAGAAAAAAACTATGGTTTTCTGCCTTTTCTAAAATTTTCTGAGTTTTATATGCAAAAACAACCATACCACCGTACAGTACGGCCTGTCATGGAAGCTAGACCAGCTAGGAGTTTAGTATGGTGGGTTAGCTATCCATCAAAGTAGGTTTGAACTCTTGACATTGAGTGGAAGGTTTAATATGATTGCAGAACTTCATACAGTCTTTTAGAAATTGTTGTCTCCTCAAATAAATCATTATTTTTCTGTGTATTCCGTACATGTACGGCACTGTTATGGCACAAGTTGGTAATGGATGGAAAGAGTGTTGAAGTACCTTTGATTTGTACCTAGTTTGGAGTCTTGAAATTATGCTAGGTGAAAGATATCAGTAGTTTTCCAAAAGCTGTTCTTTTCAGAAATTGTTGTCTCCATTAAAAAAAATTATTGTTTTCTGCATAAATCCGTACTTGTACAGCCTGGTGGTGAAGGGTATTTGTTATGGATGTTTAGGTGGTTGAACTACCTGTCACTTGCAACTTGTTTTGGATTTTGAAACCCTTGCATACCTTTGCATCTCTCCTTTGTTTAAAAGTGGTTTGGGAAACCTAGTTTAGAGCTTCTTCTGACAGCCTGATGGGTATTTTTTCATTCCATTGATCCTTTCTGTTACTGATCAATGGAATGGCTTGTATATTAGATAATGCAATGCCTTGTAGAGGTTGTGAGGGCAGGAGGACAGTTTGATTGATTTGGTCATGTAGATGACCCTGCAGTGTTGTGTCTTGGAATGGAGTAGAGGACAGCAATAAAGAGAAGAACACAGGTATGTTGGCATGTCATTTGTTTTGCCAAAGAAGATAATAGAGATTTGGTAGGTTATAGACTTGATTAGTTACCTGAGATAGGATTTATCCCAATAGTGATCAAGACAAAGTGGATATGGTGACTGTCCTCCTCATGAAGCAGTGAGATTATGACAATCTATGAAGAGCATAGTGAAGATTGCTGTCCTGCAATCCTGTTTAGAGGTGTTGAAGGAATGTTAGATGGAGTTGGGCATCTTGGAAGGTGTCTTGGAGCCCTCCCTCAGGTTGCATGTCAAGAACAAGGTAGTGATTGTGTTAAGCCTTCATTAAGAGAGGTCTAATCTCAATGAGAAAATAGTGAAGCTTGAGAGCCTTTGCATGTGGTGTTGTGAACCATGATATTGCTGTCCTAGATGCTCTGCATCATTCTTGGCCAAACAAATTACACTCTGGCTATCACAACCAATCTGAATAGTCCTACAATCAAAACCAATACCTATACACAATCTCTATAACCATACTACCTCCTTGGAGACATGTGTAGCAGCCATATACTCTACTTTGATGGTGGACAAAGTAACCATGGGTTTCCTTTTACTCATCCAACTCACAACTTTTCTAAACAGAGTAAACACATAGCCACTAGTGGACCTTCAACTATCCAAGTCACCTAACTAATTTGCATCAACAGAACCCTGTATGTCTAATGTCTTATCTTCACTCTTAGTACTAGAATAAACAAAAAAATAGTCACAAGTACCACACAAATATCTAAACACCCTCTTTTTAATTCTAATGCTCTCTACTAGGGTTAGACATAAACCTACTCAAAACTCCTACTGCTTGGGCAATATCAGGCCTAGTGCAAACTATTGCATAAACTTCTTACAAAACTAGCATAAGGCACATTAGACACATCCTCAAAATCATATTTACACTTGGGACACATATCTAATGTAAGCTTAGTGTCAATTGGTCAAAGAATTCTAACTAGCTTACAATCCTACATATTAAATATGTGCAAAATATTGTTCATATACTTACTTTGAGATAACCAAAGATTTTTATTACCTTGATCTCTCCTAATTTCCATACCAAAAATGTATCTTGTCGCACCCAGATCCTTCATCTCAAATGCATGTGAAGGTTGAGCTTTTATCTTGCTAATCATACCCTTGGTGTTACTTAAAAACATGTCATCCACATGCAAGGAAAAACTTAGTATATGATCATCGATACATCTAATGTAAACACAGTGATCTTCACTTCTCACAAAGCCCAAATTCAATATAAAAGAATCAAACTATTGATACCACATTTGAGGGGACTATTTCAAACCATAAAGAGATTGTTTCAATCTCAAAACCAAGTGTTCTTTTCCTTTTACCTCAAAACCTTTTGGCTATTAAATATAAATGTCTTCTTCTAGATCTCCATGCAAAAATACAGCCTTAACATTTATTTTCTCAATTTCAAAATCATAACCAGGATCTATGGATAAAAAAAATCTAATAGAAAATAATTTAACAACATGAAAGAATATTTCATTAAAATCAACTCCCTCTCTTTGGGAGTAGCTCTTAGCTACCAATCTAGCCTTGTACTTCTCTAATTAACTATTTTCTCTAAACTTCTTTTTGTAGACTCAGTTACAACAAATGGCCTTCCTTCCTTTTGGAAAATGAAGGAGATCCCAAGTATCACAAGAGTCTAAAGACATTATCTCCTCTTGCATTGCTAGTTTCCAAGATTCACTATCATCTACAAGAATAGATTCCCTATAAGATCTAGGCTCATCGTTAGTACTCAATAAAGAAAATACACAACAGAAATCTAGTGGGCAATACCTGTCAATTGGATTTTGATGTCTTGTGGACCTTCTCAAGGGTGGAGTAAGAGATTCTTCATCTTGTTCATCTGTATGCTCAACTTATTCTATAATCACAAAGTCGTCCTCATCAGAACTTTCACTTGAATCTTCTACTTCTTCTTCATCCTCAAATCCATCATTTTGTTCTTTCTGATGTGCATCTTCTTGCTATAAATCAAAATGCACTATCTTTTTCCTTTCTTTCTCTTCTAGCTATATAGGATCAGAAATAGCTCTAAGTTCCCTAAAAATCATATCTCTAGAATGGATAATTTTCTTGGTTAGAGGATTCTAATTCTTATAACCTTTAGCATTCTCACCATATCTAATAAAGATGCATTTTTGTACTTTTGGATCCAACGTAGAACATTTTTCTTTAGACACATGAGAAAAAGCCTCATAGACAAAAACCCTTAAATGTGAAATAGAAGGTTTCTTACCTATCCACACTTCATAAGGTGTTGAATCAAGAGCCTTACAAGGAGATATGTTTATCAAGTAACAAGCAATACTCACAACTTCTACCCAAAAGCATTTGTCCAACTATGCATCGCTCAACATACTTCCAGCTCTTTCCATAAGTTTTTAGTTCATCCTCTCTACAACACTATTTTTTTGTGGTGTATATGGGGTTGTCTTTTGTCTAATGATACCTCCATGCTTATAAAACTCATCAAATTCCTTAGAGCAATATTTCTCTCCATTGTTAAATCTCAATACTTTTTTATATTCAATCCTAATTGGTTTTCTACTAAGACTTTAAAATCTTTAAACTTAGTGAAAACTTTAAATTTATGATTCATAAAGTAAATATATGTAAATATGGATACATCATCAATGAAGGTAACATAATATTGTGACTTTCCAATTGAATTATTATCCACAGGACCCAACATATGTATGAATAATTTCTAATTTATCTTTCGCCTTATTACTCTTTAAAGGAAATGATGATATATTTTATTTACCAAAAACACATTGCTCACATAAATCAAAGTACTCATCAGAGTAGGATAAACCATCTAAAAAAATTTTATTGATAATATTTTTTGAAATATTTTTACTTACGTGGCCCAATCTACAGTGCCACAACATACATGTATTTTCAAATTTTTCTGTCACATAGGTGGATGTACAAATAGTAGTGACATCAAGCCTAAATAGAGTTCACATCCTTGTTCATCTTGCTACCACCAAGCTTCCTCTCACTAATCTACAACCATGCTTGTTAAATGTGTTATATCATAAAATGTCCCCCTAAGACTTTTACCTCTTATGTTTAGCTCCTGGGTCCTTTAGATTTAATCATGCATGTTTAAAATGAACCCTGAAGTAAAATCCCGAAACCCATGTCAAATAAGACTTAGGGGACACTCTTGAGCTTAATCTGGACCCAAAATAGACCCCTAGACTTGGACACTTGCGCCCTAGTCTTGCCTTATTTCCCTTGTCGACATCTCAAGTTTGAATTATGAAATTTTAGTGGGAATGCATATATAATCATGTTTAGGACTTCATTTTATAACTAGATGGATAATGCGAACTTATGATCTTGTGCTAAGGATACTCAAGGCTTTCATTGTGTTGTAGGGTAGTATTGTGTTGTGTTTGTACTTGTTTGTTGCAAATTTGTCTTCATCAATCCATCTCCTCATGGCGTGAAAGATCTTCATTGCCCCGTGAGAGCTTCACCTCTAAGGTGACATCTACTTTGTTTTTCAATCATTTATCATATCATTTGTTTTTGCCTCTATCCACCAAGGACACACTCTCTATCTAACAATGGTGTTGGAAGACTTGAATGCCATCCTGGGGCTTGATAAAGGCAAGCTCCTAAACACAACCCTCAACCCCTCTCTTATAATTGTAGATGACAAGTGTTGGATCTTGTGGAGAGGAGTTGCAGGAGATCAGTGTAGAGCATAAGGATTCTAGATCTAAAGAAAGTAGTGGAAAATATCCCTAATTAGACAAGGGTGATCTTTCTTCTGTCCTCCAATTTGTCACTATCAGAAATCTTTGAGCAGGGTACAGTCTACAACATATTTAGTTCTGACCTTTATAAAAAGTGCCACATTAGACAAGAGTAATCCCTCTTTTGTCCCCAAAGTTTTTGCTTTCTGAAATTAAAATCCTAGTATGTCTCTAATTTGTAATTAGTGCCTTGTTGTGCGAGCATTTGTCAAGTTTTGCCCATTTGTTTATGATTTTGCATAATTAGGGTTTTAGGCCTAATCGGATTAGGGTTTTAACAAAATGTCAATCTATTCTATCTTTCCAAGCATCTCATAGCAACATCAGACCTATAGCTGAATCCTCTATCATAGTTGTGGCTTAGCTTGATCTATGTCCTTGAATGTATGTGTGAAAGAAGCATTTGATTGAATCCAATTAACACACAATTTGATCATCCCCATTTTCCTACATAACAAAATGTTACATGCATTCCTAAATCATTCAACTTTGAAACAAAAATAAGATTTCTAAACAATTCAAGAATATCTAAAACACTAGGGAGTGTTTTAATCCTCCCATCACTAAAACACAACAATATCTTTCCCCGTCCAACTATCAGATATGTAGTGTTGTCCCCAAGGTAGACATTACTTCCATCATATTTCTCATATGTGGAGAACCATTCCTCATGAGGAGTCATTCGATACGAGCATCCTAAGTCAATAAACCATTTTTCATTAGACATAACATTACATGTAGAAAGTAAAAATTCATCACTTGTATGTCTGAGGACTTTTCAATAGAGGACTCCCACTATTTCTTCTTATTTCAACATTCCTTCCTCAGATGTCCCCTCTTACCACATTTCCAACACTTAACTCTATTCTTCTTCCCAGGAGTTTTTGACTAACCTTTTCATTCCTTAGGTCCCTTATGATCTCCTTTTGGTCCTCTTTCCTTAGACCTTCCCCTGACATTAAGAACATCCATTGAGCTATCCATAGCCTTCTTCCTCATCTCATGTGCCAATAGAGATGCAACAAGGGCATCCATCTTTAGATCTTCAAGGTTAATAGTGATAGCAAGAATGAAATTCTCCCAAGACTCAGGCAAAAAGAAAAGAAGCATAATACACTTACCTTCCTCTTCTATCTTAACATCCACAAAAGCTAACTGACTCAAAATCAAATTAAAATTATTCAAATGCTCAGCTATTGAATCACCCTCCTTCATTTTAAGAGAAAATAACTTTTTTTAAGATACAGTTTATTTACCAAACTCTTGGCTTGATAGATTTCACCCAACCACTTACATAGTGCATATGTAGTCTTTTCCACTAAGACATTCAATAAGATAGAGTCTACAAGGCATAACCAAACCATTCCTTTTGCCTTTTTGTCCATCTTGTTCCAATCATTTTGACTGATGGTATCCAGTTTCTTTTCTATTGATGCGACTAACCATTGTTCTCTCTCTTCAAGGAGATCCTCCATTTTAAGTTTCCACATCTCATAGTTTATTTAATTGAATTTCTAAATGCCTATTTGTGATGTATATACACCATGACTTCCACTCACACAAATCTGTAAAAGAGAGCTCTCACTACAACATAGAAAACCTTCACACTTCCACCTAATAGACAAAGTTGGCCAAGTTATGATATCAAATGTTAGAAATGAAGGAAACCACTACAAAATGAAAATCTAAAATAACTTGTAAATATGAAATATTACTTGTATAATATCAATGGAGATACAAGCCAAACATCAAAGAAATCAACAACACATAAGAGCCATACACACAACACTTCGATTTACGTGGAGAAAACCCTTTCAAGTAAAAAACTCCACCAAGAAAAGAGAGAAAGCTTGTATTATCTTGAAGAAGATTACAATACATATAATTTCCCCAATCCTGCATGCAATCTGACAACACCTGTGTACCTACAAACAAACTCAACCTCGTACTGAGCTCCTTCTCTAGCTTTTATTAAATAACAATAACAAGCTTTTTGAAGAAGCCACCAAGTATGGTGCCCAACTTGGAAAAACCCAACACCCAAAATAGAAAATGTATTAATTCTCTTACAACTGTCATACAAGATTCCCAATGCCCCTCTTTGGGATTCCCATTAACATAACAAAAATATGTTGCATTATGCCACTTATACTGGATCATAAGATGCTTCATCATAACAGACTAATAATAGTTGATTCCTTACATGTAAGGCACTAACAATAGTTGATGCTCTTACATCTGTCATACGCCAAATATAGATTTGGGCACCCCTATTTCACCTATAGTAATTCTGAGGTAAATAAATAAATATTACAAGTCACTGTAATTAAATAATTACTGTAGTTGGTGGATTCTACTTCCCTTATGTTTGCATTTACAATTATAATATTATGAGTGATTTAATTAATTAGATTTACAAAGTTGATGGCACCTTAATGTTGCAAGTATGAGGTAAACCAGTGTTGTCATTGATGTCAACATACTCATATTGCATTGACAAGACGGATTCAATGAGCAGTGTGCTGAGGATATTGAGAAAATTAGCCTCAGTCAGGAACAGTAAAGAACAGTGATGAGAAGAAGGCAAATGTACTGTATAGGATGCGAACCAGAGGATGCGGATTAAAGGGTTTGTAGATATGAGTCTTGAGATGCTTCAGTTAAGATTTCAGAGGTCCGCATGAAGATCTGAAGGAGTTGTGGCTGTCGGTGTAGAACCGGTTCCGGCAAGTATTCAGAGGTGACAGAGGATCACAAAAAGGTCCGGTGAGGTCCAGAACTATATAATCCTAATCTGCGGATTGGAAGGAATCTTTGGGATGTCCTTGTGATGTGCCATCTCAAGTTGTGTATGATTTGGAGGTCCGGAAGTACCTCTTGCATTATGACAGTGGCGACAGATAGTGTTCTTGAAGTTCCGGATAAGGAAGAGAAGAGATTCCAGTAAGTAAAGAAAGTGCGGATGTACCTGGTCATTCAGGAAGGCTTGTGAAGGTTCTTGGATCATGTTGAGGTTGTGTTGTTGGTCCGCATTGATAGTAGAGCCCGGAATTGAAGTTATTCTTCCGGATGAAGTTCTTGCTCTGTTTAGCCGACCGGATGAGTTGTTCATCCTGTGAATGTTCTTGTGGTGGCCGACCGGATGTGTTATTCATCTTGCGGATACTCTTATGATTGTTTGCCGACTTAGATGTTTGTTCCTAAGTCGATGTCTTGTATAAATAATGGTTTGTGAGTTCATTTCGATGTGTGGATTATGTGGATGAGTGTGGCATAGCGAAGAGAAGTGCGAAAGGCAGAGCAGAGGTTTTTGGGCTTAAATGGACTGATCCGGACATAGTAGAGATGTCATTCTCCAGTTCAAGATTGTGATTCTTATCACTTTGTAGACAGTGTGTCTCTTTGTAGGCAGTGGGCCTCTTTGTGAGCAGTGTGCTCGGGCAGTGAGCCCTAATTGGCAAGTGCCATTCTTTTTCTTATTCTTCTAACAGAGAATAATCCTTGGGTTAATCACCCCGTGGTTTTTCCCTTAACCGGGTTTTCCACGTCAAAATCTTGGTGTTCAATGTGTTGATGTTTATCTGCTCTTGTGTTTATGTATTATGCTTTCATGGATGATTAATTGATATGCTATTAACTAACAACAAAGAATCAAGTGTTTGAAAGAACAAGAAGTTTTATACAACTGATTCACCCCCCCCCCCTCTCAGTTGTATGCCTTAAATCCAACACTTAATCCTAACAATGACAATGACACCTCTAGATGTAAGACCTAAGGCATAAAATAAGACCTTGGGCATTTTAACATCTCAGAATAGCTAAATCCTTAGATGTAAGACCTAACAAACATAACATAAGACCTCTAGGCATTATATGTAAGCCCTATGTGCATATTGAAAATTCTTCTCTTTATAAAATTTCCACTTGTAAAAGTATTGTATTATACAAGACCTACATGCACTATGTAATGAACTTGGGGGGCTGGTTTGAGGAGTTCTAGGCTCTAATAGAATCATTGAAAAACCTCTTTTAAACATCATTTTTTAAAACATTGGAATTATAAATTGTTAAAACATGACTTTCATGTAGTCCTAAATACATGCTCTTCATTTTGGCATATATTTGTGTCCCTGTTATCACTGCCAAAGAAGACCTATGTTACTGGGGTACTTCATTTTTTCTTTTATAAAAATAGACATGTGATGCCCCCCATCAATAAGGGGAGTGTTAGAACATAATGTTATTAGGGGTCATACCCTTATAACATTTGTATATTGTTTTAATATAAGATTATAAAACTTTATGTTATAAAGCATATACCATTTAATAATTAATAATCTAATAACTATTACATTATGAATTATTTATAAATGGTTTCTTTGAATGGGTGTGACTAATACTCCTTTAGGTATTTTTGCTACTTCTTTTCCTACATTTAAGGAGGTTCTCTCTCATTTGAGAGGTAAGAAAATTTGGATTTTTATACTGAATTATATCACTATGCATAGGAGGTATTATTGACCTTGTGGAAGTATGTAGAGGAGTATAACCTCAAGTTCAATTTATTTTTGAATAAACTATTTTTTGTAAATGTTTTAATAAAATGATGTTTTATGGAATTTTTTACCTAAATTTTTTTTCCCATGTATATATTTTGTGTAATGTCTTAAATCTATGCTTGTATGATTCTGATTTATATTTATTTTATTTTTGTTTATAATGATTAGTATCCTAAAATCTTAATTTCTAACAATTTTCAACCCCTATAGATACCAAGAAATATTGAAGAGATCAACGTACCTTGAAGAAAGTGAAGGAAAACACTTTATAGATCACATAAATTGAGTTTGCAGGAACATGACAAGATTGCACTCATGAAGTTCTCCTTAATAGTTAAATTTATCTATATACAAAACCAATAAAAATTCCCTAGACAATTATTAATCTATTATTAATGATTCTTGATCCTAAAACTTACCATATTCAAATCTTCTTCATTTTTTATGCATTCATTTATTATCAAACTAAATATATTTTTCTATTTACATTTCCCACATTCAATTATTATAAAATGAATATCTATCTATCATTTATTTATCTAATCTAACTTATATCTATTTATATACATTTGATTAGATTAGTTTAAATTATATTAAGAAGACATTATTTCTCACATTCTATTATTGTAAAATCAATATCTATCCATCATTTATTTATCTAATCTAACTTATATTTATTTATAAATTTGATTAGATTAATTTAAATTATATTAACACATTATTTCTCTCAATCAATTATTATAAAATCAATATCTATCCATCATTTCTTTATCTAATCTATCTTATATTTATATACATTTTATTAAATTAAATTAAGTTAAGGAGAGATTATTTTATTTTTTAAATATACTTTGTAGTTCTAAGATATTATAGGGCACTTTTCAATAGTAGTCCAAGAAATCAAACTCTTGGCATTTGTGAGAAAATTTTACAAAAGTCAAAGTCAAACATGAAGTTAAGAATATGTAGAGATTTGAAAGACACTCTCTTAAATGTCAAATGGTTGGTGTATTTTGACATTGAGAAATTTAAACCGGGATTTATTGTTTTCAATCAAAGAGCTTACCATCAGACCATACAAAATCTTTTTCAATCTTCACAAGTCTTCTTGCCAAATCACCAAAAAAACATCTTAAAACAATGTTGGACAAGAAGTAAGCCATGCTCTTTATCATCACTAATATGAAAGTGATATTCTTTCTTAATGGCTCATTTTTCATATGTATTGTCAACACCATCCAAATCCAATTGTGCATGTCGATAACACACATTCACCATAATAGTGACCTACTCTAAATAGTAATATTGTGTTTGAATCTCTTTTTGATGGGTAAAAGAGTAATTTTCTGCAAAGTCAACTATTGATAAAACCGTTCCAAGTGGGAAAATATCTCTTAACAACTAAAATTGTTTTGCTTGCCACCTAGCATAAAATGCATGATGTATATATGATTGTATCAATTTACAAAAAAATTCCATAAATGTTCCAATAGGTACCTCCTCTTCTACATAATCTAACCTTGTAGATTCTTTCCCAATCTTTGTTTCAAACTTTATGTACTTGTAACTCTTGGAATTTACCATCCTCATCATATCACTATCTTCATTTCTTAAAGGAATTTTAGTGATATTTCCACATGTTTCACAAAGTCCTTTTATGCATTTCATTGGACAATCTTCATCATCATTAGATTTATCACATAAGATGGATGCTATTAATTGACTTACCTATTTAGGAGGTACATTTTGAGAACCATCACTTTCTTCTCTAATCTTTCAAAACACCTGATAGTAAAGATCAAATTCAATATGATAACAACAACAACAAGTTTCAAAAACCTTGTTTTCCTTCACATAATGTGGCCTTAACATTTGAAACATGTTTTGTCCAATATTTACATGAGGATTTGCATCACAAAACATCACATAAATCTCATGCTGTGTTATGTCTAACCAATGTTTTGTATGCAATTCCAAATTATCTCCAGGCCTGATCCCGTGTTTTAGAACATCTCTTTTATTTGATGAGGGATGAGTATATTCATGCCAAAAACTTGAGATTATGCTCCTAATATCATCTTCAATCTTGTCAGAATGAGGAGCCCTACACATCAATGCCTAATTGCCTTCTGAAGTAAAATCATCCAAAACCTTTCTCCTTTTCACATAACTTGTTAGTATCTTTCTACTTAAGCCAATTTCACTTGAAACTAAAGAGAGTTGGTGCTTTCTTTACATTTGTGGACTTACAATAGATGTCAACATCACTCTTCTTGAAATGCTCTTGTCCATTGATCAAGATTGTCTCCCAATGGAACCCAAACCTTTTTTAACATTTTCAACAATATCTTTTTCTAGAACTTTTTTTCTCTTTTTTTGTGAAATCTACACCCATCAATTGTAATGACTCTTTTAGGTTATCAAGAAGAAGCAATGTTGATAACAGTTGGGCTTGACTAAGTGTATCATGATTTGTGAAATAAGCCTCAATTATTTCATTTTAATTTCTTCTCAATGCCCTCTTAGTAGTTTGACTAGGTTGTTCAACATAAAATTTCAATTTCTCTATATCCATTTCAAGAAAATGATCTATATTTTTTGTAAGAAATTTTTCTCTTCACCTCTTTAATTAGATTCATAGTATGAATATCAGTAGAAGGAAGTGATCTTGATCCCTGTCCAACATCAAAGTGTGTATGGGCCTTCTCTATAACATTAGTTGTTTGTGCTTGCCCAGTCTCCTCTCTACCATCAACTATGTGTGCTTGAGCCTCCTCTCCTCCAATAACTAAATTAGGCTAGACTTCTACTCTAGTTTTTGTAAGTTGAGCCCCTACACATATTATATAAAAGAGAAGATTTTAGAATATATATAAAAGTTAGATTATTAAACTACATGGATAAAGCTCATTAAGGTGATTATGAACTTATATGTCTCTAAGGTCTTGAGTAAACTTATAGGTATATATATTCAATTACTAGATCATTTAACCAAAAAAGAGATTCAATGCAATAAAGATTTAAGTGTGTACCTACAAAATTATAGATCTCAATTTATATAATTTATAGTAGTAGAGGATGAGATAATATTACATGTTGTGCTAAATAAAGTTAACTACATACATCCTATGAATAAATAATCAATCTTAAAAGCATGGTTCATGAATGTGGTTTCCTAGAGGGCTACAATAATCATACATGCACATGTATATAAAATGTTAAAGTTCAATATATTATATATATGCATGCATGTACATATAAAATATTAGTTTAATATTATATATACATGTAGATTTAAAACTCAATAATATTTAAGGGACAAATAAGGTTTAGGGTTTAGGAGTCTAGGGTATATATAAGAAACTCTCACAAGTCTTTAATTTGTAATTATAATAATTTACTTGTAATTATAATATTTAAGGAACTTAGGGGTTAGGGTTTAGGGTTTAAGACTAAGGCAAGTTAGGACTGGAGATGTTTTGAGGATAGTCAAATTACATGTGTGTCTCCATTGGGGTAGGGTCCTAGATAAGACCTAGGGTTTAGATCATAGATTCACTTGGCAAGTAAGGTACAAAAATATAGTAGAAAGGAATTTGATTAGTTAATTTAGTGGAATAAAATTAGCTAGAACATTTAATAATATATTTAGATCTCAATAATATTTGGGGTTTAGGATTTAGGGTTTCTAGTGTAAATAGGGTTTAGGGTTTAGTTAAGTAGACTTAGGGAACATAGTGGTTTTAGTAGAGGACATAAGAATAGTAATAGAATCTACAACATTTAAATAAATGAATATATTTAAAACATACTTGAATTGAAAAAATTACTTCAATTGAAAACAATTTGATCTTATTGATTCTAATCTTATCTAGAAGATGATTTAATTGAAAAATATTCATAATTTTATATAAAATACACATACCTTCTCTTTGAGCGTAATATCTTTGTTGGCAACATGGTCAAGAGACACTGTTGATATGTTTGAAACTTGATGTTGTCATTGGTGGAAACAATCAAACATGATTTGTAACAGTTCCTGAGACAAAGTTGTGTGTAGCCTTTTGGTCCGGAAAGACTAACTTAGCCAAAATTGACTAAGTGTTGGTAGTTTACTGAGACAGTGATAGTGATTTAGTTGGTACTCCTCCGTAGATGAAGATCTTGCCATGCGGTTCTGGTATGTTAAACTTAGATGTTATACAATGTTGTATCCTAAGTTTCATGTCTTGACAATCTTCGAAAGTCATATTGTAAATTGCCTAAGTCCGGTAAGTTGAGTACAGTGAGGAATAACGTAGAACACTTGAGTAATTCACTCCACATTCCTTTGCTATTGGTTATCTCAATGTGTGATTTGAAGATGTTGTAAACACATATGATATCTATCTAATTCCAAATTTACAGTATCTGAAGTCCATCGAAAGATCATCTACAAGCTTTCAAGTTTTGGGAGTAAGTTTGACAATGTTTAACTAAGACAGAGGTAACAGTTCTGAGATCCGCATATCACCACACAAGAATATTATGACCTATGGTTATGAGGGTATGATTGGTGATGTTTGAAAAATTTTTGATGTGAATTTTGAAGTTTCATTTGGTCTGCACTAGAAGTCATGATATGACAGACCTAACAAGCATAACATAAGACCTCTAGGCATTATATGTAAGCCCTATGTGCATATTGAAAATTCTTCTCTTTATAAAATTTCCATTTGTAAAAGTATTGTATTATATAAGACCTACATGCACTATGTAATGAACTTGGGGGGCTGGTTTGAGGAGTTCCATGCTCTAATAGAATCATTGAAAACCCTCTTTTAAACATCATTTTTTAAAACATTGGGATTATAAATTGTAAAAAAATGACTTACATGTAGTCCTGAATACATGCTCTTCATTTTGGCATATGTTTGTGTCCCTGTTATCACTGCCAAAGAAGACCTATGTTACTGGGGTACTTCATTTTTTCTTTTATAAAAATAGACATGTGATGCCCCCTATCAATAAGGGGAGTGTTAGAACATAATGTTATTAGGGGTCATACCCTTATAACATTTGTATATTGTTTTAATATAAGATTATAAAACCTTATGTTATAAAGCATATACCATTTAATAATTAATGATCTAATAACTATTACATTAGGAATTATTTATAAACGGTTGCTTTGAATGGGTGTGACTAATACTCCTTTAGGTATTTTTGTTACTTCTTTTCCTATATTTAAGGAGGTTCTCTCTCATTTGAGAGGTAAGAAAATTTGGAGTTTTATACTAAATTAAATCACTATGTATAGGAGGTATTACTGACCTTGTGGAAGTATGTAGAGGAGTATAACCTCAAGTTCAATCTATTTTTGAATAGACTATTTTTTGTAAATGTTTTAATAAAATGATGTTTTATGGAGTTTTTTACCCAAAAAAGTTTTCCCCATGTATATATTTTGTGTAATGTGTTAAATATATGCTTGTATGATTCTAATTTATATTTATTTTATTTTTGTTTATAATGATTAGTATCCTAAAATCTTAATTTCTAACAATTTTCAACCCCTATAGATACCAAGAAATATTGAAGAGATCAACGTACCTTGAAGAAAGTGAAGGAAAACACTTTATAGATCACATAAATTGAGTTTGCAAGAACATGACAAGATTGCACTCATGAAGTTCTCCTTAATAGTTAAATTTATCTATACACAAAATCAATAAAAATTCCCTAGACAATTATTAATCTAATATTAATGATTCTTGATCCTAAAACTTACCATATTCAAATCTTCTTCATTTTTTATGCATTCATTTATTATCAAACTAAATATATTTTCTATTTACATTTCCCACATTCAATTATTATAAAATGAATATCTAACTATCATTTATTTATCTAATCTAACTTATATCTATTTATATACATTTGATTAAATTAGTTTAAATTATATTAAGAAGACATTATTTCTCACATTCTATTATTATAAAATCAATATCTATCCATAATTTATTTATCTAATCTAACTTATATTTATTTATATATTTGATTAGATTAATTTAAATTATATTAATTTAAATTATATTAACACATTATTTCTCTTAGTCAATTATTATAAAATCAATATCTATCCATCATTTCTTTATCTAATCTATCTTATATTTATATACATTTTATTAAATTAAATTTAAGTTAAGGAGAGATTATTTTCCTTTTTAAATATACTTTGTAGTCCCGAGATATTATAGGGCACTTTTCAATAGTAGTCCAAGAAATCAAACTCTTGGCAGTTGTGAGAAAATTTTACAAAAGTCAAAGTCAAACATGAAGTTAAGAATATCGAGAGATTTGAAAGACACTCTCTTAAATGGCAAATGGTTGGCGTATTTTGACATTGAGAAATTTAAACCGGGATTTATTGTTTTCAGCCAAAGAGCTTACCATCAGACCATACAAAATCTTTTTCAATCTTCACACGTCTTCTTGCCAAATCACCAAAAAAATATCTTAAAACAATGTTGGAACAAAGGTAAGTCATGCTCTTTATCATCACTAATATGAAAGTGATATTCTTTCTTAATGGCTCGTTTTTCATATGTATTGTCAACACCATCCAAATCCAATTGTGTATGTCGATAACACACACTCACCATAACAATGACCTACTCTAAATAGTAACATTGTGTTTGAATCTCTTTTTGATGGGTAAAAGAGTAATTTTATGCAAACTCAACTACTGATAAAACCGTTCCATGTGGGAAAATATCTCTTAACAACTAAAATTATTTTGCTTGCCACCTAGCATAAAATGCATGATGTATGTATGGTTGTATCAATTTACAAAAAAATTCCATAAATGTTCCAATAGGTACCTCCTCTTCTACATAATCTAACCTTGTGGATTCTTTCCCAATCTTTGTTTCAAACTTCATGTACTTGTAACTCTTGCAATATAACATCCTCATCATGTCACTATCTTCATTTCTCAAAGGAATTTTAGTCAGATTTCCACATGTTTCACAAAGTCCTTTTATGCATTTCATTGGACAATCTTCATCATCATTACATTTATCACATAAGATGGATGCTATTAATTGACTTACCCATTTAGGAGGTGCATTTTGAGAACCATCACTTTCTTCTCTGATCTTTCAAAACACCTGATAGTAAAGATCAAATTCAATATGATAACAACAAAAACAAGTTTCAAAAACCTTGTTTTCCTTCACATAATGTGGCCTTAACATTTAAAACATTTTTTGTCCAATCTTTACATGAGGATTTGCATCACAAAACATCACATACATCTCATGTTGTGTTATGTCTAACCAATGTTTTGTATGCAATTCAAAATTATCTCCAGGCCTGATCCTGTGTTTTAGAACATCTCTTTTATTTGATGAGGGATGAGTATATTCATGCCAAAAACTTGAGATCATGTTCCTAATACCATCTTCACTCTTGTCAGAATGAGGAGCCCTACACATCAATGCCTAATTGCCTTTTGAAGTAGAATCATCCAAAACCTTTCTCCTTTTCACATAACTTGTTAGTGTCTTTCTACTTAAGCCAATTTCACTTGAAACTAAAGAGAGTTGGTGCTTTCTTGACATTTGTGAACTTACAATAGATGTCAACATCACTCTTCTTGAAATGCTCTTATCCATTGATCGAGATTGTTTCCCAATGGAACCCAAACCTTTTTTTAACATTTTCAACAATATCTTTTTCTAGGATTGTTTTCCTCTTTTTTGTGAAATCTACACCCATCAATTGCAATGGCTCTTTTAGGTTATCACGAAGAAGCAATGTTGATAACAGTTGGGCTTGACCAAGTGTATCATGATTTGTGAAATAAGCCTCAATTATTTCCTTTCAATTTCTTCTCAATACCCTCTTAGTAGTTTGACTAGGTTGTTCAACATAAAATTTCAATTTCTCTATATCCATTTCAAGAAAATGATCTATATTTTTTGTAAGACATTTTTCTCTTCACCTCTTTAATTAGATTCATAGTATGAATATCGTTAGAAGGAAGCAATCCTGACCCCTGTCTAACATCAAAGTGTGTATGGGCCTTCTCTATAACATCAGTTGTTTGTGCTTGCCCAGTCTCCTCTCTACCATCAACTATGTGTGCTTGAGCCTCCTCTCCTCCAATAACTAAATTAGGCTAGACCTCTACTCCAGTTTTCGTAAGTTGAGCCCCTACACATATCATATAAAAGAGAAGATTTTAGAATATATATAAAAGTTAGATTATTAAACTACATGGATAAAGCTCATTAAGGTGATTATGAACTTATATTTCTCTAAGGTCTTGAGTAAACTTATAGGTACATATATTCAATTACTAGATTATTTAACCAAAAAAGAGATTCAATGCAATAAAGATTTAAGTGTGTACCTACAAAATTATAGATCTCAATTTATATAATTTATAGTAGTAGAGGAGGAGATAATATTACTTGTGCTAAATAATGTTAACTACATACATCCTATGAATAAATAATCAATCTTAAAAGCATGGTTCATGAATGTGGTTTCCTAGAGGGCTACAATAATCATACATGCACATGTATATAAAATGTTAAAGTTCAATTTATTTTATATATGCATGCATGTACATATAAAATATTAGTTTAATATTATATATACATGTAGATTTAAAACTCAATAATATTTAAGGGACAAATAAGGTTTATGGTTTAGGAGTCTAGGGTATATATAAGAAACTCTCACAAGTCTTTAATTTGTAATTATAATAATTTATTTGTAATTATAATATTTAAGGAACTTAGGGGTTAGGGTTTAGGGTTTAAGACTTAGGCAAGTTAGGACTAGAGATGTTTCGAGGATAGTCAAATTACATGTGTGTCTCCATTGGGGTAGGGTCCTAGATAGGACCTAGGGTTTAGATCATAGATTCACTTGGCAAGTAAGGTACAAAAATATAGTAGAAAGGAATTTGATTAGTTAATTTAGTGGAATAAAATTAGCTAGAAAATCTAATCATATATTTATAGCTCAATAATATTTGGGGTTTAGGATTTAGGGTTTCTAGGTAAATAGGGTTTAGGGTTTAGTTAAGTAGACTTAGGGAACATAGTGGTTTTAGTAGAGGACATAAGAATGGTAATAGAATCTGCAACATTTAAATAAATGAATATATTTAAAACATACTTGAATTGAAAAAATTACTTCAATTGAAAACAATTTGATCTTATTGATCCTAATCTTATCTAGAAGATGATTTAATTGAAAAATATTCATAATTTTATATAAAATATACATACCTTCTCTTTGAGCATAATATCTTTGTTGGCAACATGGTCAAGAGACACTGTTGATATGTTTGAAACTTGATGTTGTCATTGATGGAAACAATCAGACATGATTTGTAACAGTTCCTGAGAAAAAGTTGTGTGTAGCCTTTTGGTCCGGAAAGACTAACTTAGCCAAAATTGACTAAGTGTTGGCAATTTACCAAGACAGTGATAGTGATTCAGTTGGTACTCCTCCGTAGATGAAGATCTTGCCATGCGGTTCTGGTATGTTAAACTTAGATGTTATACAATGTTGTATCCTAAGTTTCATGTCTTGACAATCTTCGAAAGTCATATTGTAAATTGCCTAAGTCCGGTAAGCTAAGTACAGTGAGGAATAGCACAGAACACTTGAGTAATTCACTCCACATTCCTCTATTATTGGTTATCTCGATGTGCAATTTGAAGGTGTTGTAGACACATATGATATCTATCTAATTCCAAATTTGCAATATCTGAAGTCCATCGAAAGATCATCTACAAGATTTCAAGTTTCAGGAGTAAGTTTGACAATGTTTAACTAAGACAGAGGTAACAGTTCTGAGATCCACATATCGCTACACAAGAATATTATGACCTGCGGTTATGAGGGTATGATTGGTGATGTCTGATGAATTTTTTATGTGAATTTTGAAGTTTCATTTGGTCTGGACTAGAAGTCATGATATGACAAACAATAAGGTTTAAGTGTGTACTGTGGGATAAGGCTGACACATTGTTGGATCAATGTGCAATAAGGCTTAGATAATGTTTAGATCATTATTCTAAGTGGTTCAATAATAGGTCCAGACCTATATGAAGATTCTTGAATGATTGTATGGGTTTGTAGTATTATTTGTGCAAAGGATCAAGCTAACAAGGTACAACTTTGGTATACAAGTTTCATATTTTGCATGTCGACCTAGTTTTGGGATAATTCATGTCAACTGTAGATATATACTTGGTAGATTTTGATATTGGAGGGATGACAATGTGCAAATGTGGTGTGAATTTGATGTGTATGTGATCTTAGACAATTTTGTGATCAGAAAAGAACAGTAAGGGTAGAAGAACAGAGTATATGTAAAGCAGAGGAAAAAAGTAGGGCATATATAATGAAGACCTTTGAATCTGTATATTGACCTTTCCATGGAACTACATTTCAACATTTTGTAGGTGAATCTATAGCAGTCCTCTCTTGGCAGTGAGCCACCCTTTCTCTATCTTCTCTTCTCTATGGCAGTAAGCCTATTACAGTGAGCACTTCTTTGGACAGTGAGTCCTTGGGCAGTGAACCCTCAAGTAGTGAGTCTTTTTGTAATCTAGTTTTGATATCATAATATATTGTGAGCTAACACTCACCATGGTTTTTCCCTTTTTGGGTTTTCCACGTAAAGATTGTGATGTCTATGTGTTATGACTTTGTGGCTACTTTTCTTATGCTTACTTTGCTTTCATATTATTGAATTTAGCAAATGGATTAATGAATATGTGAAAGAAAGGTTTTATAGATTACTGATTCACCCCCCCCCTCTCAGTATTCCTTGTGTTCAACAATTAGTATCAGAGCAAGGTTCTTTGGAAGAAGCCTAATAGCTTAAGGAAGATCTAGGAAAGTATACTCATGGCAGCCAGAAGGTATCCTACTCCAAGAAATGTCACAATTGATAATTGCACATATGTCAGTAATCAAAAACTAACAACTGCTCTTGAAGATCTTGATTAGGATGAAGTAGATATCCAGGATTTGAAGGAAAATGTCAAAGAATCCGATGAATGCATTCTAAAGCTAAGAGAGCAAGTTAAGAGATTAAAGGATAGGAGCAGAGAGCTAAGTGAACAATTGAAAGTAGCAAATGAAACCCTAAATTATTTTAAAATGTTTATTGAAGAGAAAGAAAAGGCTAAGGAGCATTTAAATCAAGTCTTGAAAGACAAGTCTGAAGAATGTGAAAAGTTGGCAAAAGATGTTGTGCTTCTAAAATTTGATCTGGAAGTAGATAACAGCTATAAAGAAAAGTTCAAAATAAGCTCTGCCAAACTTGATGAGTTGATTGCAAGTTAGAAAAGTCCATATGACAAGTAAGGTTTGGGACTTGAAAGAGGAGAAAGCTCTAAATTAGGACAAGTTAACACTAAGATGAAGAAAGTCAAAGGCAACTAGGTTTAGAATCAGAGAAATAGACCTAGAAGACCTTCGGTCAGGCAACCAAATGCTCAAAGGTACCCATCTTTCAATGGATATTGTTACAAATGTAATAAGTTTGGTCATAGGGCTACTCAGTGTAGGAGTAGAATAAATCAAAATGTCTCATTATTCTCTGGTTAGTGTCATAATTGCAAAAGAATTGGTCATAAAGCAAGTGAATGTAGGAGTGTGATAAGGAATGGTTTTAACAATATAAGGAACACTCAATCTTTCAATGGAAAGTGCTTTGCATGCAATAGATTTGGGCATATGGCTAACCATCGCAGGTCAAGAATAAATCCAATCAATGGAAGGAATCAAGGAAAGAGGAATATTGTTTGCTACAATTGCAATAGACTTGGACATGTTGCAAAATTCTGCAGAAGCAAGAATGTGAAAAGAAACTATTATGCAAAAGAGAAGAAAACAAAGTAGAGGGAAGATAAGAGAAAAAAGTTGATCCGGTAGAAACCAAGAAGGAAATGAGAAAGATCTAGATTAAGAAGAATGTTAAAGAGGTCAATGATGGATTCACACTAATTTCTGGTGTAGATACTTGCTCTGAGAAGTAAATTGGGAGCTCTGGCTCAGGGGGATCTTTTATTGAATATCTTGATCCCCTAGCTAGATAGTGGGTGCTGAGATCCAACACTAAGGTACGAGTTAAAGCAGTATTGGATAAATCATTTGGAGAAGAAACTGGCAGAAAAAGACATAATGCACCAAATTACAAAGTAATCTTAACTAGCTATGTCTAACAGTGAAGTGTTTGATAGCTTTTTTAGAATAAAATTTATGACGACTAGGTTTTTGCATAATGAGGGTTAAAAAGGGGTCGCATTTGAAAGACTAGTCACTTTGCATTCAATCTATCAAGAGTCTAGGGAGAACTAAAGAAGAATTCAAAGCAACTTAGAGTGATTTCAAGTGGATAAAACCCTAATTTGGCAAAAGAGGTATTTATAGTTTGAAACCCTACCATAAACTTGTTTGAATTCTTGCGAAAATGGCGACACCACAAGTTATTGATGTCACTGAGAGACGACAACTAAAATTTAAGAAGTTCATCCATACAAGTCTATAGAAGTTGATCCTGAAGGTGTATTTTTAGAAATACCCTATGGTGTGATGCATGAGGAAGACATTAGGGCTTACATCCATGTTGCCCTAGATGGACACAATGATAGAAAACTTGGGGAATGTATATGAATCATGTGTGGCAAGGTATACAAATTGAAGGAGGACTACAAAGCCTTAGAGAAGAAGAAATTCATGCAATACATAGACTTTCCATCATTTACAGAGGACTCATGAGTCCAGTATGTATTGAACAGAATTCACGATGAGTTTATGTGGCTTAACACACCATTCATGATCACAAAAGACGCTATAAGGGTTGTTACAAGTTTGAATTCTACTAGAACGGTGCCTATGTTGAAAGCCATGAAAAATAGCATAGTGATGGAAGCCACAGGTGCTCAATTTGACAAAAGAGCATTGACAGTTAACAACATTGAAGACCATGCAGTTAAGTTTGCATCCATGGTGATTGGTTACAAGATCTACTTCACAAGCTGAGAGAACTCTGTCTCTGGTACTATCATATACATAGCCTATGAGATGGTTAAGAAGAATGCATATTTTTCTATTTCATACAAAAGAGCACAAATATCCCTTCAAGTTTGGTACGTTGAACATTTGATTATTTTTCTATTTCATGCAAGAATTACTGGGATTGAAGTTAATTTAGTCTAGTAGTCAACCAATTTCTATACAAATTAGAAACCACTTGAATGGCATAGGAAGCTGGGATGCACATAATGCAACCTTGTGGGGCTACTTCAAGAATTTTCAAAAGACAATGCAATCTAAGCAAAGAATACTAGAGAAAATAGTTGAGAAATACAAGAATGATATATGTTTTATTGTAAAAAAAGATCAATGCATGATTGGAGGTTGTTGAGCCGAGGATAGTCTAGGTCCTTCCAATGGGCTATGAAGTAGCTAAAAATATATTGTATGGTTATGTTGAGCTCATGTTGAGCAAACCCAAAGACACCAATGAGGCAAGGTTTGGCACCTATGAGGAGTTATCTATAAAATTCCATGTTGAACTAAGAAATCCAAAAAATCAGAAAAAGATGAAGAAAATGGTAGAGGAATATGCCCAAAGCATAGGACTTACTAAAGAACAGATTGCTAAAATAAGAGCAAGGGCTGAAGTAGCTAGGGCAACTGAAGAAATGAAGTAAGGTGAGCCTGAAAAGGCTCCAGAAGAGTCTGAGAAGAAAGTGAAGGAGTTTGTGATAACAAGGAAAAGAACAAGAAGTACAACTTCTACTCAAACTACTACTGCATCTTCTAGTCCCACACCTTCTATGAGTGTGGAAGCACCTGCAAAGGAAACCATTACAAAAGAGTACAAAAGAATGAAAACCAAGGGGAAAAGAATGTATGTGAGTATTGGAGATGATGATGAGGAGACTAAGTCAGACGAGGAAGTAAAGAAAATGAAAGTTAAGGCTACTAAAGCCTCTAGGAGAAAAAAGGAGAAGCCCTCCAATAAGGGCAGAATCAAAAAGCCAAGACAAGTTGAGACTGAGAAAGGAGAAGCTACAATAAATTTGGAAGATGTCTCGAAGGTTATAACAATTGATGGAAATCTAAAGACTATAGCTCAACTGTATGATGATTATGATGATGTAGACAAAGGCATAATTGAGACTAATGTAATCAAATATTTGGAGATATACAATAGAGCCCTCATTGAGGTAGTCACTGATCTCCCAGATAGCTTGGGAAGCATAATGTATGCCAAGAAGGAAGAAACAATGGCTAAAGATGTGGAGGTGAGAGAAAATACATTGCTAAAATTTTGTCCAGATGTGACTCCTGAGGAGATAACCAAAGTCTTCAAAATCCTTGGAGATAAAATTGAAATAAAGAGGAGGTTCAACACTCTGATGTCAGGGAACACAGAGAAATTTGTGAAGGACACAAAGAAAATAATACTTGATATCCTAAAAGATCTTAACATCCCAACTATATATAACAAAGAAGAACAAAATGTTGGTGATGATAGTTCTTTATCAGAAGTCAGTCCTGATCAAGGTTTAAATCAAATAAAGACTCCTGTGGTAAGCCCAAGAAAAGGTGAAGAGATGATAGAGCAAGAAGAAGATAAATCTCCTAAGAATGTTGAAACCCATGCGGAGCAAAAAGAAGCTGATGATCAAGAGGATGAATAAGTTGAGAAGAACTCTCCTCTGGGACAAAACATTGATGAACAAGAGGCTATGGACCTAGAACCACCAGATCAGAATCAAGAAGAAGAAGTGTCTAATGATATGGCAAGAGACACTGCTACCACACAGGATCCAGTAAATATTGTCAAGGAATTTTTGGAGAAGCAACAAGGAACACAAGTTTGGATGCACTTGAGTTTCTACAAGGTCCAATCAACTTGGACTCAATGTCTCCCTTGTAGAATTTGAAACTGGGATCAATTGTACAGGCCAAAGCTCAAGAAGAAATTTTGAGATTTCCTATGTCCAAGACAGTGATCTCATTGATAAGGCATCTGATGTATTGGAGAAATTGATGCCTATACTGCAAAAAGATACAACACTTGCACCATCTAAGCAACTTAAAGGGTTCATAAACTCTGTAAGTACCCATTTTGAATTCTTTGAAATAGTGGCATATACAAAGGTTAGAGCTTAAAATTAGTGATAAGAGGCTAGTTGAGCTAAAGGATAAGTTAGCTAAAGATGTAATTTTGTTAGATAATAGCATCAAGAATATAGAGACTACCATTAAGGATGCTAGTGATATGTACAAGTTTTATCTATCTTGGCCTAAGTCAACAAAAGAGTTGAAGGAGAAAATAGATGAATTGGAGCTTAAACTGTTAAAGATCTCTGAAACCTTTGACCTAGCAACTGACTCCATCTCAAACAAAAGGTCAAAAATAAAAGGCGTTCATGAACAAATAAACAGTTTGCAGAGTAAGAAAAAGGCCACCAAGAGCAGAATGTGTTGATTAAGAGAAATAATAGAATACAAGATTGATTCTATGATTGGTCAGCAAGTAGATGCAATAACGATAAAGGTAATAACTGATGTACCTACAACTATTGATAAGGCAGAGGAGTTGGTGTTTCAAGTGAATGGAAACATTCAAATTTTGAATAGTGCCAAGACCAAGTGGGATGGAGAGATAGCTCAATTGAAATTCATATACTCAAACATTCTCTCCACTTTTTAGTTAGTAATCTTTTGACTACATTTGTACATTTGCGGCTAAGTATAACAGTTTTGCAATACAATTTTGTTACTTGTACATACACCTTTGCCATTAATGTCAAAGGGGGAGAAGAAGATCCAAAGAAAAATGACCAAACATCTTAAGGGAAGAAGAAAAACAGAGTGTACATAGTAAGGGGGAGCAGCATAAGCATTTTCCACTAAGTTTTGCCATCAATGCCAAAAGGGGAGATTGTTGGCAACATGGTCAAGAGACACTACTGATATGTTGGAGGGTACTGCCACAATAATGGGTTACTTTCAGGGACATCCTGATTTTTATTGAAATCACATATTTTTAGAAAATATAATGATTTAATACTTGAAGGGTTCCATTTAAAGGATTTTAATTGAAGAGGGTTTGATCAAACCCCCTTAGACTCAAACCCCCTTGGATAGAACCCCACTAGTTTTAAACCATACCTATAATGGAGTCTCCTCAACTCCTATCAAAATGCTAATAAAAAACTACATTTGATTTACCATTTGGGGGATCAAATGAATTCATTTAAAATTTACGTTTTGTCCCAAAAAGTATAATTTTAAATATATATATATATATATATATATATATATATATATATAACTTGATTATTATATTTATTTTTTATTTCTTGTGAATGTAGGTTTTTCAATGAACATCAAGGTCTTTGTTTCATACATACGATAAAATAGGAAAATAGAGAAAACAAATTCTAAAAAATACATGTCCTCTAGGTATTGATGTCCTTATTCCAACAACAAAAAAAAATTGAATTCTGATACATGCAAAAAAAATTATATTCGATAGAATACACCTATGTCTAAATTATAATTGGTTTGACTTCAAAAATTAATTAAAAAAATATTCAACAAAACATTATGAAACCAAATGCACGCTCTAGATATTGGTGTTACCAATCTAAATTCAAAATAATCAGAATGTTATCCTTTGTAGAAAAAAAGTTGTGTGACAGAATATACATCACTTTAAAAATGTTGTTTACTATAAAAAACTAGTTATCAAAAGAGACGCAAAAATTTTTACAATTTAACTCCATTTTAAAAAAAAATACATATTTAGAATCTATAGACAAAATCTCACAAATCACTAGTGAACATATCATCTTCAAATTCCTAACGGTTTAGCATCTATAAGTGTTAGAAAGTGAAGATTTAGTTCAAAATGTTGATTTCAATGTCAAGTTTGGCTAAAAAGTCCCATTCTTGTAGGATGACCCTAGAGACTTGATGTTGTTATTGATGGCAACAATCAGACATGATTTGTAATAGTTCCTAAGACAAAGTTGTGTGTAGTCTTTTGGTCTGGAAAGACTAACTTAGCCAAAATTGACTAAGTGTTGGCAGTTTACCAAGATAGTGATAGTGATTCAATTGGTACTCCTCCACAGATGAAGATCTTGCCATGTGGTTCTAGTATGTTAAATTTAAATGTTATACAATGTTGTATCCTAAGTTTCATGTCTTGACAATCTTTGGAAGTCATATTGTAAATTGCCTAAGTCCGGTAAGCTGAGTGCACTGAGGAACAGTGCAGAACACTTGAGTAATTCACTCTGCATTCCTCCGCTATTGGTTATCTCGATGTGCGATTTGAAGGTGTTGTAAACATGTATATGATAGCTATCTAATTCTAGATTTGTAATAACTTAAGTCCATCGAAAGATCATCTAGAAGCTTTCAAGTTTTAGGAGTCAGTTTGACCGTCTTTAACTAAGACAAAGGTAACAGTTCTGAGATCCGTATATCACCACACAAGAATATTATGACCTGCGGTTATGAGGGTATGATTGGTGATGTCTAATAAATTTTTTATGTGAATTTTGGAGTTTCATGTGGTCCACACTAGAACTTATGATATGACAGACAATAAGGTTTAAGTGTGTATTGTGGGATAAGGCTGACACATAGTTGGATCAATGTGCAGTAAGGAGATAATGTTTAGATCATTATTAGATAAGTGGTTCGATAATAGGTCTAGACCTATATGAAGATTCTTGAATGATTGTACGGGTTCGCATTGTTATTTGTGCAAAGGATCAAGCCAATAAGGTACAACTTTGGTATACAAGTTTCATATTTTGCATGCTGACCTAATTTTGGGATAATTCATGTTGTAGATATATATACTTGATAGATTTCAGTATTGGGTGGATGACAGTGTGCGAATGTGATGCGAATTTGATGTGTATGTGATCTAAGACAATTTTGTGATCAGAAAAGAACAGTAAGGGCAGAAGAACAAAGTATATGTGAAGCAGAGTAGAAAAGTAGGGTAGATATAATGAAGACCTTTGAATCAGTATATTAAGCTTTCCATGGAACTACATTTCAGCATGATGTAGATGCATCTGTAGCAGTCCTCTCTTGGTAGTGAGCCACCCTTTCTCTATCTTCTCTTCTTTATGGCAGTGAGCCTATTGTAGTGAGCACTTATTTGGACAGTGAGTCCTTGGGCAGTGAGCCCTTAGGCAATGAGCCTTTTTGTAATCCAGTTTTGATATCATAATATATTGTGAACCAACACTCATCGTGGTTTATCCCTTTTTGGGTTTTCCATGTAAAAATCCTAGTGTCTATGTGTTATGACTTTTTGGCTACTTTTCTTATTCTTACTTTTCTTTCATTTTATTGAATTTGGCAAATGGATTAATGAATATGTGAAAGAAAGGTTTTATAGAATACTAATTCACCCCCCTCTTAGTATTCCTTGTGTTCGACAATCTTTGCATCCTTTCTTCACGCAATTTTTGTTCCCTTTCTATTGAATGATATCGTGCAATCTTATTTTGCCTTGCCCTTTTATTTCCCATCTTCAAGGATTTGCAAAATATGATCTTGATAATTTCGTTGCCAATTCCATGTTCCAAATTTGTAAAGAACTAGAAATAATTTGACCTTTCAAATAGACTTAGCGAATTTTCCTTTATTTTTTTATTAAAATCACAAAATAACCTTGTATATATACATGTAATTCAAATACATACATTTTGTTAAATGTTGGCTAAATTAGCCTTCGTTCGAAGGTTGGCTACTAAAAATCCACCAACATTTTTATTCAGTGACCTTCATTCGAAGATATTTAATTATTATTTTCCAAGCTCTCAATTTTTTGGAACGTACCTTTGAATGAAGGTAAAATATTCGTTTGTAGGTGCCTTCATTTAAAGTTCCTTCGAATGAAGGTGCTTACCTAGACACATTTTGTGTCTGCTTCAAGACTTCCTCAAAAAAATTAATTTCAAACCTCAAGTTGGACCTTCAAATGTAATTAACTTGACAAGATAATTAGCAAGATCATAGTCCTCAAAACGAGCTTTCCAACAAGTATAATTTTGATATATTTTCATTTTATTATGTATTTAACTTTAATTTTTACTGAACATAAGTTTTTCATTGAACATAAAGTTCTTTATTACACACAGGTGGAAAATAGTGAAACATTAAAAAAAATTCTAAAAAATACCTTTGCATTAGGTATTAATGTCCTTGTCTAATGGTAGGGTCTGTGCCTTTGGGTGAGACGTCGAGGGATGCTGCTATGGCAGAGGTTGGTGATGGGTTACCTCATCCATCCCTGCCTGATGTTGAGTTTTTTAGCACTGGTGCTTTGAAATTGTACAAGATAAACGGATGCTTGGAAAGAGCTCAAGTTCGTCCGAAGTTGGTGATTCAAATAGAGGCGGTAGCTGAGGACCTGGAGTATTATAGAAAACATGTTTTAATCTACAAATTTATGGGATTGAGGGTTTCGATGCCTTTTCTGGAACCCTAGATTTGTAAGTCATGGAATTTGGAAGGTGATTTTAAAATCTTACTAGCTGCGAATAACTTCTTTCTGGTGGTTTTTTCATGTATCTCTGATCGTAACAAGGTTTTTGAGGGAGGGCCCTACTTTTATAATCAAGTTGGCCTTTTCATGAAGCCTTGGCATGCAGGCTTTAACTCAGTGGAGGAGCTGTCCTCGAAGGTGCCAGTGTGGGTTCATTTTCCTTGGTTGCCGTTGGAATGTTAGAGACAGGATATTCTGCAATCAATTGTGTTACTGTTGGGGAAGCCTATTGGCCCGTCTCAGCAAACTCTAGAGAAGCAAATTTTTTCCTATGCCCGGGTCTGTGTGGAGATTGATCTGAGCCAACCTCTGCTAGATTCTATTGATTTGACTATTAGGTCTAGCTCCTGGACTCAACAATTAGACTATGAGACTTTACCTTACAGGTGCCAGCTGTGCCATGAGTATGGCCATCTTCAAAGGAGGTGCCCTCGTGCCTCGGGTGCTGGTGGTTTAGATAATGCGAAGGTTTTGTCTAATCCAAGAGCAGAAAAGGGTAAAGCATCCATGCAAGGGGTGGTACTGGATAAAGATGGCTTTGTGCCAGTTAAGGCATGAAACAAGAATCAGGGTCTGAAGAGGACTCTTTGGGATCGTCAAGAGGAGGAGACTTTTAACAAGTTTGAGGCTTTGGATGAATTAGTCCATGAGGAGGGGATTTCTTCTGACATGCATGTTGAAGCTTCTCCTTTAGTTGATCATAGTTCTGAGTCTTTGCCTATCACTACCTCGTTCCTAGCTCCTATGGTGGCTTCCGAGGTGGTGATGGATTCAGTTGCTCCTCCCCCTAATGCTGGGTTTGGGGACTCTTGTGGTTTGGTGGAAACCCCCCTAGCCTCTTCAGATGAAAGAGTGAGTTTAGCCAGTGGACCAGGTTTGGAAGACTCTGGTAAGAAAAAAGCCCTCTCTTCTCCTACTCTAGGTCTATAGTAAAAATCCCTAAAAAAGTGTGCACCTGATAATCCCTAGAAGGTGGGGAGGAAGAAGGATTAGGAGAAAGTTAAGATGCCTAGAGAGACATTGGTGGAATCTAGGTTGGTGAAGACATTGGATTCTCACTTCTCTCACCCTTTGCGATGATTGTGTTATCATGGAATGTAAGGGGTATGAATAGCATCCCTAGATAAAGGCTATTTGGGATTTGGTTAGTGCTCATTCTCCAAATGTGGTTTTCCTCCAGGAGATGAAGTTATCTATGGATGGTATGATGCAGTGTGTTTCTAAGATTTGGAACAGAGGATTTTGCCAGTGTGTGGGTGTGTAAGGCAGCTCAAGGGGTATTTTTTTCCTTTGGGATCCTCAGCGAATTTCTCCTATTTGGTGGATCTCTAGTAGATTTTCCATTTCTCTGGTTGCAATTAGTTTGGAGACGGGGGAAAGAATTTTTCTTTCTAACATTTATGCTTCGACAGATGTCCCTGGTAAGACTCTCCTATGGTCTCATATCAATCTTTTGAGATCGTTGGATCCTTTCTTCCCTTGGATTATGGCAGGTGACTTCAATGCAATTGCCTCCCTCAAGGAGAAAAGGGGGGGTGTACCTCATTTGGACCCCTCTTCTGATCTTCTAAGGGATAATTTGGCTTGGCTCCGCCTTGTGGATATCAAACCTTTGAATGACATGTTTACTTGGAATAATAGGAGGCTTGGGGATAATGCCATTTCTAAATGGTTAGACAGGTTTCTTGTTTCCTATTTTTGGGTAAGTGACAAGTGGTTGTCAAGTTCTAAAATTTTAGATTGGTGAGGATTAGACCATTGGCCGATCAAATTCTCTGCCCATTTGGCTGGTGGTCCTAAGAAATAAACTTTCAGATTTCATCTTATGTGGCTTAGGGAGGAGAGTCTTCTTGACTTAGTTTCTAGATGGTGGACTGAAGGACAACTTGCTTTTGGTACAGCTATGTACTCATTTTATGAAGAGGCTTCAATATGTGAAGTATAAATTGAAACATTGGAATAAGTATCAATTTAGCAACGTGTTTTAGCAGAAAAGGTTTTCCTAGGAGTGCTTAGATTCTATTACAAGGAAGATTCAGGACTGGGGTCTTGATGTGAATTTAAGCAGGCTTAAGGTTAGTGCGGTTAAAGACCTCGACGAATGGGAGCTTCGTGAGGAATTTTTTTAGAAACAAAAGTCTCATGTTGATTGGCTTCAGGAAGGGGACAGGAATACTTTCTTCTTTCATAAATTGGTGAAGGCTCTAAGACAAGGTAACTTTATCTCTTCTCTCCGCTCTCCTGAGGGTTCTGTTCTTTCTTCCTCTTCGGGGATCTCTAGTGAGGCAGTTTGTTTTTTCTCTGCTCTCTTTTCTGAAGATACCCCACCTGCTAGTGAGGAGGAAGCTTCTATCCTGGCTTGTATTCCCTCTCTAGTGACTATGGATGTGAATGCTTCTCTTCTTAAACCTATTTCTTTGAAGGAGTTGGAGGATGTGGTGTTTTAGTTGAAAAAAGGGAAGACTCCTAGTCCTGATGGGTTCCCGACTGAGTTCTTTTAGGAATTTTGGGAAGTCATCAACCTTGATCTATTGGAGGCGGTGCATGAGTCTTTTAGGAATAAGCAAATGCTGCGATCCATGAATGCCACATTTCTTTCTCTTATCCCAAAATGTGAGGGTGCTGATTCTCTAGATCTTTTTCGACCAATTGCTTTGTACAATGTGGTGTATAAAATCATTACAAACCTAATTGTTGAATGTTTGAAGCCATGTCTGGATAAGTTGATCTCAGAGGAACAAGGGGGCTTTGTTGCGGGTAGATAGATTTTGGACAGAGTAGTTATTATGGCTGAGACTATTCACTCTATGGCCTCTTCTAAGGAAAAGGCTATGTTTATAAAGTTGGACATGGCTAAAGCTTATGACAGAGTTAATTGGGGCTTTTTTATCAAAATTCTTAGAGTCTTCAGGTTCAGTTGTGATTGAATTGATTGGGTCATGAGCTGTGTGAGGACTTCCTCATTTTCTATTCTCATAAATGGGGAGTCTTCAGATCTGTTTGGTGCTTCTAGAGGTCTTCGACAGGGGACCCCTTATCCCCATATTTGTTCATTTTGATGGCTGAAGGCTTGGGGAGATTCATTAAGTCTTGTGTTATGGATGGGCTCTTTTAGGGATGGAAATGGAGCAATTCTCTTCCTCCTCAGACTCATCTTCAGTTTGTGGATGATACGACTTTGATGGGTCTTGCTAAGGTGGCTGAAGCGGTTGCTTTGTGTCAGATTTTGGATTGTTATCTAGCTGCCTCAGGTCAAAGCATTAATGAAAGTAAGTCTTGTATTTATTTCTTTAATACCCCTAGGCTTATTCAGCAGCATATTGCCAGGATCTTAAGGTTTTAGGTGGGGAAACTTCCTTTTATATACCTTGGCATCCCTCTAGATGTGCGCCCACTTCCCAGGTGTTTTTGGCAGGATGTGATGGATAAATTTTGTGGGCTAGTTTTTCACTGGACCTATAGATGGTTATCTACGGCTAGAAGAGTTATTTTGTTGAAGTCCATGGTGCAGGCCCTTCTTTTATACAGGTGCTTTGTGTTGACTGCTCCCTCAAGTTTTATCAAAGATTTTAAGGGCCTTTGTCGGTAGTTTCTTTGGTCGGGTAATCTCCTTTCGAAGAAGTGGAGCTTAATTAAGTGGGAAGTTGTTTGCCGGCCAAAGCAGGATGGTGGTCTAGGTTTGCATAGGATAGATTGGAATGGACAGGCTTTAGCTGCTAAGCTATACTGGAGATGGTGTTCATATCAGCATCAGTATTGGGCTAGGATCCTTACTTTCATGTACCTTGGGGAGGTGGAGGGCACTGAGGTGCCTCATTTTAGCCTTTCGAGGAGAGGTTCTATGATCTGAGATACTCTCAAGAGGGGGGCTACGTTGGTTAAACAAGGCCTATTTTGGATCTGCAATAGAGGCTCTAATGCTCTTTTTTGGCATGACTCCTAGGATGGCTTCCCGCCTATCCTCTACTCGCACCCTCACTTGGAGGATTTATGTAGGATTTTTGTTTAGGCTGATTGGAGTAGAGTTATGGATTTCAAAGCCCTTTAGGCTTTGGGGCAGACTATTGTTTACCAGTGGAAAGATATGGAGGAATGGCCCATGGGTGGATCTTTGGCGGATAGGAGGGAATTGTCCTCCATTTTGGCTGATAGAGTCTATTGTTCTCTTCTAGAGCGGGATGTGCTGGCTTGGGGTCTGGATCCAAAAGGGAAGTTGACTATTGCTTTAGGGTATCATGTTTTGGACAGACAAGTTTGGGGTAGTGCTAAGGTTCCTTGGTGGAAAAATATTTGGAATAAATTCTCTTGGCCAAAATGTAATTTCTTTTCTTAGCTAGTGGTTTATGGCAGGTGTTTGACTTGGGATAACCTCTATAAGCATGGATTCCAAGGTCCTTCATTATGTTTCTTATGTCTAAAAGATGTTGAGACTATTTCACATATTTTCTTCCAGTGCCCTTTTGCTAGGACTATTTAGCATTTTTGGTGGGGGGCCTGGAGTTTGCAGTGTAGGCACCCTTCTTCTCTAGAGGAGTTTTGGCAGAACTTTGGGCCCATTCCAGTGAGGACTTCATTTTTGCACATAGCTTGGCCAATTGGCCCTAGTTTGATTATATGGCACATCTGGTTGGAGCACAACCGCAGGGTCTTTCTGGATAAGAAGTTGCTGGTGGGTCAAATTTGGTCTCGCATTCTTGGGGCTTTGCAGGAGACCTTGTATGCTAAATGTGATCTGTCAACCCCGATGGATCCTGGTGATACTAGAGTGATTCGTAATCTAGGGATTCTTGTTGGGGGCCCTGGAAGGCCCAAGATTGGGTGGAGAAGGTGTTCTAGAAGGAAGGTTTCTAGGGAAGGGCATTGGTTGCCCCCTCCCATTGGAGTCTTGAAAATCAATGCTGATGGGTCTGAAGGGGTTACCCTAGGCACGCTGGCATTGGTGGGGAGGGTAGAGACAGTTCTGGGGTGGTTGTGTTTTTCTTCTCAGAATATAGGGGGTTGCACTCTAATAATCTTATGGAGGCCTTGGCTATTCTTTTGGCTTTGAAGAAGGCATATGCCATTGGTTGGAATAAGATTATCTGCGTGTCAGATTCTCATGTGGTGATAGACTTGATAAATAGAAGGTACTTTGATGATGTTAGTTGGCAACTTGCGGTGGTGGCTAAGCAAATCACTAGTCTTGGAGAATTATTTGATTCTATCACCTTCTCTCATATTCCTCGAGAATGGAATAAGGTGGTTGATGGGTTGGCCAAATGGACTTCTGAGAAGAATGGGACCTAGCTGGTGGATGATTGGGACAATTTACTTGGGGATCTTGCTTAGGATTTGGTGGATTTGGTCATGGAGGATGTCAGATGTTGCATGACCACTTCTTGATTTCTTGTTTGTTGTCTCTGGGCCCGTTTGGGCCTCTTGTTGCTTTTATGCTTTGTACTGCTTTCTTTGATTAATAAAGTTTTTACCCTCTTTTAAAAAAAATGTAAAATTTTATGAAAAAATATTCATGCACTAGATATTGGTGTTAAAAACCTATATTTAAAAAATTAGAATTGTATCCTTCATTAAAAAAAGTTATGCTTGACGACATAAATGTTACTTTCTGAAAATGTTGTTTACTATTAAAAACTAGTTACTAAAGGAGACGTTAAAAGATTCACAATTTATTTCAAAAATAAAAATAAAAATATATTTAGAATCTACACACAAATCACCACAAATTACTAGTTCACATCATCTTTAAATTCTTAACGGTTTAGCTGATATAGGTCTCAGAAAGTGAAGATTTAGTTAAAATTGTTGATATTAATGTCCATCTTGGCCAAAAAGTGGGACTCATTATTGTGGGATTACTCATGTCAAGGAAAAATAGTAAAACTTATTAAAAAAAATTGAAAAAAATATGATACACTAGATAAAAGAATATATATCAAGATGGTATATTTTTTTTCTATTTTAGATGAATAGTTAATATGAAAGTTGATGTCGGATAGAAACAACTATGTTTTAATACACACACATTTTAATATTTATTTAAAAAATTTGATAATTCAAAAAAATATATCCATGCACTAAAGTTTCAAGTTATAAATACACACAAAAAAGTGAAGAAAAAAATTACTATATAAAGATTGACGTCTCATGTAACTTCATTTTTTAGCATTTATCAGCAACTAATTTATGGTGTCAATTTATTAAAAATTATATTCAAATAATTTTTAAATTTTTTTAAAAAAATATAAACATAAAATATACTAAAAGATAAATATTTTATTAGTTTACATCATTTCAAAATTTAAAATATATATGTCACTTTTTAATGATTCAAATTTAAAAGTTCGATCAGTGTTGGTCATTTCCTTTATAAAGTGTGACATAGCTTTGTACTTTTACCCAGCCTAGGTTATACCCTTATAACATTTGTATCTTTTTTTAATATAAGATTATAAAATCTTATATTATAAAACATATACTATTTAATAATTAATAATCTAATAACTAGTACATTATGAATTATTTACAAATGGTTGCTTTGAATGGGTGTGACTAATACTCCTTGGGTATTTTGTCACTTCTTTTCCTATATTTAACGAGGTTTTCTTTCATTTGAGAGGTAAAAAAATTTAGAGTTTTATAGTGAATCATATCACTATGCACATGTGGTATTATTGACCTTATGGAAGTATGTAGAGGAGTATAGCCTTAGGTTCAGTCTAGTTCTTAATAAACTATTTTTTGTAAGTGTTTTAATAAAATGATGTTTTATGGGGTATTTTTTATCCAAAAAGGTTTCCCATGTATATCTTGTGTAATGTGTTAAATCTATGCTTGTATAATTCTCATTTATATTTATTTTATTTTTGTTTATAATGATTAGCATCCTAAGATCCTAATTTCTAACAATTTTCAACCCTATGGATACCAAGAAATATTGAAGAGATCAAAGTACCTTGAACAAAGTGAAGGAAAGCACTTTATAGATCACATAAATTGAGTTTGCATGAACATGACAAGAATGCACTCATGGAGTTGTCCTTAATAGTTAAATTTATCTCTATACAAATTCGATAAAAATTTCCTAAGACAATTATTAATCTAATATTAATGATTCTTGATCCCAAAACTTACCATATTCAAATCTTCTTCATTTTTATACTTTCATCTATTATCAAACTAAATTATTTTTCTATTTACATTTCCCACATTCAATTATTATAAAATTTATATCTAACTATCATTTATTTATCTAATCTTACTTATATTTATTTATATATATTTGATTAGATTAATTTTAATTATATTAAGAAGGCATTATTTTTCACATTCAATTATTATAAAATCAATATCTACCCATCATTTATTTATCTAATCTAAGGTATATTCATTTATATATTTGATTAGATTAGTTTAAATTATATCATGCAAACATTATTTCTCAGACGCAATTATTATAAAATCAATATCTATCCATCATTTCTTTATCTAATCTATCCTATATCTATATACATTTTATTAAATTAAATTAAGTTAAGGAGAGATTATTTTCCTTTTTAAATATACTTTGTAGTTCTGAGATACTATAGGGCGCTTTCCAATACAAGTCAAAGTCAAACACGAAGTTAAGAATATCGAGAGATTTGAAAGACACTCTTAAATATCAAATGGCTGGCGTATTTTGACATTGAGAAATTTAAACGGGGATTTATTGTTTTCAACCGAAGAGCTTACCACTACAAAAGTTTATTGGCCTTAATGCTTTTCCTATACTAGGATTAACTAGGATATTCGTGCCTTGCAGATCACTTTCCAATCACTTTATTCACATTGAACTTTAAAAATATGAATTGAGATGATTGGGTAGATCATTTTCCAATCACTTTATTTACAACTTGGAAAATATAAATTGAGATGATTGGATAGTTGATACTTTTCCAAAGATATCGATCCCTCAAAGTCATTTGGGACATGACCCTGACCTCGTCCTTTATATTTCATATCTTTGCAGATTTTGAACTTTGGTGGATAGCGTAATTAAGGAACATACCATCACGTGCTCAACCAACTAAGTTACAACCCTTTGACATGAGATAGCTTTTAGATTTAACTCTGTAAATTTTATTTGTATCAAGATTCGCACTTCATGATCCATTATCCAGATAAATATTTTGTATTTTTGTTTGTATTGAGTTAATCAGAGTACACCACTCTAATCTTTATAAAAATAAATATAAATATCTCATAAATATTTTTGTTTGGATCAACATTTTTAACATTTCGAGCCACAACTTAAGTCTATCATAAGAATAATTAACTCAAATATTTTTGTTTGGATCAACATTTAATGTTTCTTATCATACTCTATGATCCATCTCAATGATAACTCACATAATTGTTAATCACACTCTGTGATCCACCACTCTAATATATCATAAGAATAAATAACTCATAAATATTTTTGTTTGGATCAACGTTTAATATTTCTTATCATACTATGTGATCCATCTCAATGATAACTCGCCTAATTTTTAATCACTCTGTGATCCACCATCAACGTGACCATACAGTTAACATTGGCAGTTGCTGCCCACAAAAAAACAGAAAGATTTTATCATGTATTTGGCATTAATTTTGATTCCATTGTTTTTATGCTTTTCTGTTCAACTCAATCCCATAGATATTTCCCCTATGGCCCTCAACTGAGAGAGCATTTCAGAGAGAGAGATTTGAGCTTGAACTATTTCCATTAGCAAATTGTCATAGAAACAGATTCAAAATAGATGAATGAAGTGCAACTCGGCGGTTACCCATTTTAAAAAAGCTTTCTAACAAATCTTCTAAATTATTTACTATTATTATAGCCTCCCTAATTTTAAATAGTAGTAGTTAATGAAGTGTTTCCACTTATTTCTGCAAGAGCACCAATTCTTTTGGGACCGTTTACAGCGATAAAAAAGATGGAAAAGTCTTTAATATTGAAGCTTGCAAATTGTATTTAATATTGAAAAAAATCTGATTCCTAAATTCTTTTCACATGAAAGAATGGATCGGCATAGTTTACAATGATATGGCTATACAGAGATGATTGCATGACAACGATAATCAGTGCAGTATCATATCAGAACCTTGGTAACACCTCTGCAGATTATACAGGCTGTCAATGTACTCTTGATATGGGTTCTTTAAGGAAGCTTCTGTTTGCTGTTCAAACTGGAGGTAATTAGTATTCTGAAGACCTTCCACATTAAAACTGAGATTAACCAAAGAGTGAGAAGAGGGCTGCTTTTGCATGAAGCTTCCCAGTTTAAGGCTGCTTTGCACTTCAGTAAAGGGCTTGGTAAATGGAGTTGAAGCATAGTTTGAGTTGTCAGCCTGCATGGTGTTGCAATTGAGCTGCAGTGGAGGTGGAGGTGATGCTCTGGTAGTTGTGGCTGTCATTGCAGTGGGCTCATAAAATGGAATATGATAGTCTGAGCTGAAGTTCATGGGAAGTGATGAAAGAACACAGTCGGTGGAAGAAGAAGCTACTGATGTTACAGATGGGTTTAAATGGAACATATTCCCCTCCTCTTTTTGATCCTCCATTTCTTCCTTAGTTGGTGTTTCTGCCATCATCTTTTTCTCTGCTATTTTTTCAGCACTGCTTTTCTTATTGTATATGCGGCACAAAACCCAATCATCCAACTGCAATATCCCCACAAAAAAATATCAGAGAAAAGAAACAGACAGACACATGGGTGCAACACTTATCAGAGAAGCAAACTGAATTGATTATATTCATGGAATGATACATAGCATATCTAAATGCTATCTAATTGCTTATCCTATCAACCACTGGCATTAACTATGTTGACTATAACCCACTAATTGTCTATCCTATCGACCACTGATATTAACTATTTTGACTATAAACCACTATCCTATTAACCACTGACATTAACTATGTTGACAATAAACCACTAACATTAACTATATTGACACTATAAACCACTAACATTAACTATGTTGACAACTATAAACCACTATGGGATAAAATCACTCTTAACAAACACAGAAAGCAGAAAATAAATCAATATTGGATAAAACCACTCTTAACAAACACAGAAATCAGAAAAAAAAAATCATAAACATACTCTTAATGTGTTCTTTTTCCTTGCAGTCATATTGATTTCAGCCAGACGATACTCATGCATAATCCAATTTGTCTTGCATCCTTTGGGTGCTTTTCCTTTGTAGAAAACCAAAGCCTTCTTAACACCAACTCTCTTCTTACCTCCACAACTAGTAATGGGTTTATCTGCCCCAGTGGCCTTCCAGTACCCAGATCCTGCTGCTCTGTTTGGACGAGACCCATTTGGATACTTCCTATCTCTTGGAGTAAAGAAATACCATTCTTTTTCTCCAAAAAGTGCCTTCTCTGTTATTTCAAAACACACATCACACACAGCAAAATCAAAACACATCATTTAAAATCCCAAATCATGCTCTGAAGAGCAAGTATCCAAAGTCATATCATGCTTCAATCCTGACTGTATATAAAAGCATGACAAGAGAAGAAACTTGAAAGTCATGCTCTGAAGAGAAATTATCCAAATCCATATCATGCTTCTATCCTGACTCTATATAAAAGCATGACAAGAGAGGAAACTTGAAAGTCATGCTCTGAAGAGCAATTATCCAAAGTCTATATCATGCTTCTATCCTGACATACACAAAAGCATGACAAGAGAGGAAACTTGAAACTTGAAAGTAAGACTCCAATAACAAACAACAATCTTTCAGAGAAAAAAAACACAGACCTGGAAGCTGCCATGGATCATATTGATAAAGGTTAACCTCCCCTATAATAACAGCAGGCAGGGGCTGAGAGACAACTTTATTAGCCAGATAATGAACCACCAGCTCTTCATCAGTTGGGAAAAACCTGAACCCAGGAGGCAAATCCACCTTACCTTCTAGATCTTCTTTCCCCATTTCTAATTCCGTTAATGCACAGATTTCACAAATTATTATATTTAATAAGAATGGCGTGGACTCACAATGACAAAAAAAGGCCAGATGAAGATGAATTGCTGCAGCAGCAAAGCAAAGTTCAATGTATGTTAGTCATCAAAAATGACTTTACTTGCGTTAGGTGAAGAAGGACAGAGGCAGAACAAAGGTCTTGTAAGGCGGCGGCGGCTGCAGTTAATTCACCACGTGCTCGAATTGCCCAGTTCCCACCTATGTGTGTAGAATGGAACGTGGCAAAGTCGTTGTTTGATAGTGCAGAAGACAAGGACAGCTAGTCGACAATGGCGAAAAATCAGGTGCGATGAACGCGTGGAGATGAACAGACAAATCACTTGTTTTTTGTCCACCACTCACACTGCCATTACAGATCAGACTTGCACGTGTTTTTCTCTTCCTTGCAATTTGGCAAAGAAACCACGCGTTCTTATTTGTCGGCCGAATACTATGAAGGATGATGGTGACCTCCGGCGGATCACAACAGAAAGTGGTCGCCATTAACAGACCATCACTCGTATTCAGATCTTTACTTCTGCAAATACAGAGAAAGACGTAACAAACGTGTTCGATTTTTCTACGATCAACCTGTCTAAATCTCTCAATTCCTTCATCGTCACGTTGCATTTCGGAGCTCCTGCTTAGACATAATTCTAGTCGAATACATGGTACCACAACAAAAAAACAAATATTATAATGCCAAATGGGCCTTGTGATTGCTAAAAGCTATTAATACATGTGACAAATTAATTAATAATGAAAATTCAATTTCCCACTTTAGTTGAATTGGTTTAGTTTAATATTTTTGAAAAGGAGAATAAAGTAAAATCCTTAGGGGTCAAAGGGCTCTTGGTATGTTGGTGAAGGTGCACTCTACTTAAATATTATCCACTTCAATGGTCAAACATTTAATAGTAATTTTACATCTCATTCACAACAAAAAGTGGTAAATATTTGTCCTATTTTTATTGGTCTAAATTAACTTTTGACTTTTGAAGTGGATGATATTTAAGAATAGCCATGAAGGTGAAAGGTTTTGAATGAGCCCACCATGGATCAGTTATTCTTAAACATCATCCACTTTAATGTCAAAGGTTAATTTTGGCCAATAAAAATAAGACAAATATTTACCACTTTTTGTTGTAGATGAGGTGTAAAATTGCTATTGACTGTTTGACCATTGAAGTGGATGATGTTTAAGTAAAGTGTCATGAATCAAGTCTTGTTGAGTGCAAGGCCTCCGGTGCCATAAGAGATGAGGCCAGGATGCTATTCTTAAATATCATCCACTTCAACAGTCAAAGGTTAATTTTGGCCAATAAAAATAAGACAAATATTTACCACTTTTTGTTGTAGATGAGGTGTAAAATTGCTATTGACGTCTGTTTGACCATTGAAGTGGATGATGTTTAAGTAAGGTGACATGGATCAAGTCTTGTTGAGTGCAAGGCCTCTGATGCCATAAGAGATTAGGCCAGGATGCTATTCTAAATATCATCCACTTCAACAATCAAAGGTCAATTTTGGCCAATAAAAATAAGACAAATATTTACCACTTTTTGTTGTAGATGAGGTGTAAAATTGCTATTGATTGTTTGATCAGTGAAGTGGATGATGTTTAAGTAGAGTGCCATGGATCAAGTCTTGCTGAGTGCAAGGCCTCCGACGCCATAAGGGATGAGGCTAGGATCGTGCATCTGGTAGCAAAAATGATCTTGTGAATGGGTTGTTCTTAAATATCATCCACTTTATCTTAAACATCATCCACTTCAACAGTTAAAGGTAAATTTTGGCCAATAAAAATAAGACAAATATTTACCACTTTTTGTTATAGATGAGGTGTAAAATTGCTATTGACTGTTTGACCATTGAAGTGGATAATGTTTAAGTAGAGTGCCATGGATCAAGTCTTGCTGAGTGCAAGGCCTCCAATGCCATAAGGGATGAGGCCAGGATCGTTCATCTGGTAGCAAAATGATCTTGTGGATGGGTTGTTCTTAAATATCACCCACTTTAACATCTGGTAGCAAAAACGATCTTGTGGATGGGTTGTTCTTAAATATCATCCACTTTAACAGTCAAATGTTAATTTTGGCCAATAAAATAAGACAAATATTTACCACTTTTTATTGTGAATGAGGTGTAAAATTGCTATTGATTGTTTGACCATTGAAATGGATGATATTTAAGTAGAGTGTTGTGGATGATCTACATCCAAAAAAAACCCTTAGGACTAAAGGACAAATAATTTAAACAATAGTAATCAAATAATTATCATAAGGTTACTTGGAATAATTTGTATAGAAATAAAGTGTTGTGGATGAACTCCATAAAAAAAACCCTTAGGACAAAAGGACAAATAATTTAAACAATAGTAATCAAATAATTATCATAAGGTTACTTGGAATAATTTGTATTGAAATAAATTTAGAGGACAAAAGGACAAATACTTTAAACAATAGTAATCAAATAATTATTATAAGGTTACTTGGAATAATTTGTATAGAAGTAAAGTGTTGTGGATGTCTCCATCCAAAAAAAAACCCCAGGATAAAAGGACAAATAATTTAAACAATAGTAATCAAATAATTATCATAAGGTTATTTGGAATAATTTGTATTGAAATAAATGTAAAGGACAAAAGGAAAAATACTTTAAACAATAGTAATCAAATAATTATCATAAGGTTACTTGGAATAATTTCTATAGAAGTAAATGTAGAAAATTAAATTAAAATGGATGATATTTAAGTAGTGTTGTGAATGATCTCCATCCAAATAAAAAAGAAACCTTAAGACAAAAGGACAAATAATTTAAACAATAGTAATCAACTAATTATCATAAGATTACTTGGAATAATTTGTATTGAAATAAATGTAGAGGACAAAAGGACAAATAATTTAAACAATAGTAATCAAATAATTATCATAAGGTTACTTGGAGTAATTTGTATTGAAATAAATGTAAAAAATTAAACTAGTTAGATATTTTAAATACATCTAGCTAAAAAAGTCAATATCGAGGTATCTATATTAAATTTATGATATAAATTAGATAGCCTTCTCGAAACTTTTTCAATAGAAAAACATATTATTTTATTTTCTAAAACATATAGCTTTTCCAATTACTTTATGTTTACTAGAAGAGCTATTTTTTCTATAATTTCTAAAATGTTAAATTTAACTTTATTTTAAATGCATCAATATCAAGGTGTCTATATCAAATTTATGACATACGTTAAATAGGCTTCTTGAGACTTATTTCAATACTTCTAAAACATATAGCTTTTCCAATTGATTTATTTTTAGTGGAAGAGCTATGTTTTCTATCATTTTCAAAAAATTAAATGAAAACAAAACAAAATATTTACTTCATATGTTAACTTTATTTTAAATGCATCTATCTAAAAGACGTCAATATCAAGGTGCTTATATTAAATTTTATGACATAAGTTAGATAGGCTTCTAGAGACTTTTTGCAATAGTTTTATGTACTAGCATACCTATCTTTAGAAAAATCTATGTAAAAGATATCAAGAGATATCATTCTTGAGGTGCCTATTTTTTATTGACTTTTTAATTAAAGTAAAGTAGGCACTTGGAGAATGATATCTCTCAACATCTTTTACATATATTTTTCAAAAGATAAGTATGCTAGTTTTACTTTGAAGAATTTTTTTTATTTATTTACATTGTTCTTTTTCATTTACTTTATTTTTATTTGAAGAGTTATTATTATAATGAGTCTATTTTTATTATTAAGGTAGAGTGGGTTATATATATATATATATATATATATATATATATATATATATATATATATATATATATATATATATATATATATATATATATATATATATATATATATGCAAGATTTTTCAAAAGATATGTATGCTAATTTTACTTTAGAACTATTTAAGAATCATTTTTATTTATTTACATATATTTTTTAATTTGAAGAGTTATTTTTACTATTATAATAAAAATATAGTACTTGTAAAAAATTTATACTTTTACTTAAGAATTATTTTATTTTTAGACAAGAGCTATTATATTTTTCAGTAATAATAATAGATAAATCATAAAAAATATGGAGGATGAGAAAAATAGTGTTCTTTCTCTCCTTGTGGTGGATGAAAAGAATTGTAACTTGCCTTCTTCTCATGAGATACCTTGGAAGGTAATGAAGAGGGCTTCATTTGCTCCATATGTTTTTTTTGTAACTTGTTCTTGGGTTATTTATGTATATGATGAACCTTGTCCTTGCATTCATAGAGAGATTATATAAGTCTCTATATATGTATATCCTATGTGAAGTGACTTAATTTGGAAATAGGAACACATGCATCTCTCTTTTCTTTGACAATTCTATCACCATAATCATATTTCAAGTATTGATGAACCATAGGGGGAACAATCATCAATTGCTCAAGCCAAGGTATTCCAAGAGACATAGAAGAACTATTGGAATATGTAATAACATGAAACAAAACCTCAACTTCCTTGAGCCCTAATTGAAGAGGCAAGATTATACATCCTATTATGGGACTTTTTCCCCAAATGGAAAAAAGGGCTATTTTATGAATAAGACTTTGAAATTATAAGAGAATAAAGTTTATTTACCCTTTATAATTAAAAGGGAGAAGGAAAAATAAAGGATATTATGATCCTTTGGTTAAAATAGATATAAATAAAGAATAAAATTATGAAAACCCCTTTTAAAAGGGAGGAATTATTAAGTTTATTAACTAATTGTTAATGACAACCTTTGTGAAAGGGTGCGATGGTTTAGAAACCATCCCTTAAAAGGTTATATAAGGCATTTGTGTGAGACCTGGAATAAGGAAAAACATCACTCAAAGAAAGAAGAAGATGGAGAACACTCAAGGAAGATAAGGAAAGAAAGACAAGGAAAGTATACAAGAATAAGAGGACACAAAGGAGTGAGGATTAGGGTCATTGGCTAGGCATTGAGCATTTGGAGTAGGGGCACATAGAGTGTGTCCAACTCGGGGCACAATGTACACTCGGGAGTGTCCTGGCCAGGGTTGTGCTTGTTTTATGCCGTGAGGCATGGTTGGTTCTGTGTAAGAACTAGTTCCTCTAGGGATGCTTCTTTGTCGGGAACAGTCGAGACATGTGATTATTCCTCCTAGTGATGTATAATAGCATCTCAGTGCTTCACAGATAAGTGATAAATGTGTGTGTGTGTGTGTGTGTGTGTGTGTGTCTGTGTCTGTGTGTCTGTGTGTGTGTGTGTCTATGTGTGTGTGTGTGTGTTTATTTGCAGGAAATGTTACCAATGTTGCATTGATTAAATTATTGTTGTAAATTGATGTTATTAAAAGTTTATTGATGAAATATTTGGCTATACAATGTCATTTTCTATGTTTCAGCATTTATTGAATATATGGAAAAAAGATTAATTTATAATTTACCTTAAAGTGCATTAAATATTATATAAGGACTTTATAGTTGTTAAGAGAAGAATAAATTTCTGGTAAATAAATGTTACTTAGGTGAAAAGGAGGTTACACATCCTAAACTATCAATTTAGTATCTCATTTGTCATATTCAATGAAATCTCAAATGCACATAACTATCTTGTTGTGCAAATGATGGTCTTATAAAAACACTTCCATGTAAATGTTAAAATCACTCGGTGGATTGATAAAGATGCTATCACATAGATGACTACACATAGTAGCATAAACATATGATGGTCCATGATAATTATTACAAGAAATATCCTCATCAGATAATGAAATAACCTAAGTTACATGAGGAAAAGAAGCTTTACAACAAGTCATCCCAACAAAATTATTTATAGGATAATGGGAGGATGAACCAATAGGATGTGTATCCATAAAAATCTCTATATATATGTGATATATGTGTATGTGCCAAAGAATTAGCAAGATGCTTAGGTATCTATTAAAATATATATATATATATATATATATATATATATATATATATATATATATATATATATATATTGTTAGATTAAGTATTGTTATGTGTGAAAAAGAGAAGAGGGGATAAATGATGTTAAAGTATATCAAATCAAACCCTCCTTTCACATTAACATTTGAGGACAAAACTGAGCCAAGTCACTACAAGATGGATGAGGAATCAACTATTGATTTTGTTCTTAGGAATGATATAGAAAGAATAGATTAGATTGAGAGATTCACCAAACTCTAAGTCAAATAGGCCTCAAACCCTAATTATAGTGCAATCGGGTATAAACAGACAGAATGCTACAAAAAACTAGATAAGAAGATACTCAGAGATGATTAGAAATGTACAAGAAGTTGAGTTTTTAGAAATGAAACCCTAGCGGACTATGGGGCAGGCACCCAAGTCTAATAGGGCATAATTTCTAGAGATTCTGAGTAGAGAGATGTAGTACACTATATTCTGATCCTGAGTTCAGAGCCAAACTTGTCAGGAGGACTACGGTGTGAGTGTCCTAGTCTAGGAGGGAGGAATATTCACAAGATTCTTTCAGATCCTGAAACCTTATCCTTCAAACAACTTCTCTACACTTGTACTTTTCCAACTCCCACACCTGTAACCTGCACACATAAAGAAAGGGGTTTGGGGATTGTGGTGTTTAGGAGCTTGCCTCGGTCAAGCCCCAAAAGGACATTCAAGTCTTCCAACACTTTTTGTTAGATAGAGTGCATGCCCAAGGAGGATAGAGGCCAAATACAATGATGAAATGAAATTATTGAAACACAAATTGATGTTACCTTAGAGGTGAATTCCTCGCGGAGATGAAGATCTTTCAAACCATGAGGAGATGGATTGATGAAGCCAAATCTGCAATAAGCAAACACAATAACAACACAATTCTTCTCTAAAACACAATGAGGCATTGAATGCTCTTTGCTCAATATCACAAGTTCGCATTATCCATCTCTTACACAAATGAATACATAAACCTATTCAAATATGCTTTCTAGCTAACATTTGTAAATTAAATCGAGAGAGATGACAAAGGGAAACCTTTTGAGAGGGCTCAAGCTGACATGCTTTTTAATTTTCATCCCGACAAATCAAGGTGGACTTGGGCGTGGGTGCCCAAGTCCCAAGGCCCTAATTTGGTCATGGTTAAGGATTAAATGGCCCCTTAGTCCCATTTGACATGGGTTTCAGGGGAAATTGCTCTGCAATGAGTATTTAACTTGCATATTGTGAACACGGGGACCTACGAGCTAAACTAGGAGGTAAAAAGGCATAGGGAAACTTTTTACTCCATAACATTTAGCCCCCACTTTAATGTATGTATGATCTTACGATTCCATACATGCATTAAAGTATGGTCAAAGCACATCAAACACATCAGGTACATAGAGCTAAAGCATACCCAAAGGTTGGAGGACTATTTCTAGCCCCCAAACTCAGGTAAGCGCTAGAAAACACACGAAAGTCACACAAGACACAAGGAAGATAGTGAGAAGCATGCAAGACACGGAGAATATAGTGAAGAATGAAATACACAAAGAAGACATGAGAGCACTCATGCAATACATGAAGAATACATTGATTTAACAACTAAACAAATCCTAAACTAGGGGATGGAGGGAGCTCATCGATATGCACTAGTGTAGTCATGGTCAAAGGGTTCACAGAATGAACTGTCTAGGCTGTGCAGCAAGAGTAAACGCAACGGAAACGACTCAAATATAGAATGCAATGAGTTATCCAAATGCTCAATATATCATATAATCATAATATTCATATGCCGGCAACATGCGGGATTACAAACTAGGGCTCACAGGATTGAATTCCAGATTACATTACATATGCAAGATATGGTGTTGAAGTGCCTATCCAAAAATATTCGAACTACCTATCTTATGAATTATGCTAACGAATGAACTACTAACTTCCTAATACATCCTAGAGATCTATATATATCATCTCCAAGCTCAATAAATCCTTCGCATCAACCAAGGAAGGTTACAAACTCCAATGAAGGAATGTAGCATGTAGAACAAATAGGTCGGCCTTCAATCCTTTGGTATTGCTCCACAAATGAATGAAACTTGGTGCGGACCTCAAGGAAGGTCTATCTGATCATTATGTGCCTTGTGATATGTTCCATTTAGCTCCACAAGTCACATAAGTGCTCTGGGAACCTTCTCCTCCAGCTAACTATCTGTATGTTCTATTCTATGAAAATAAGGGATCTTCTGATAGCGATAACTTTAAGCAGACAAGTCCAAATGACCTGAAATTTGGATATGATGTAGCTGATGATGTCTAGATGCTAAGTCCTACTCTGTGAGCTATGAAATGAAAATGTGGCAAAATGTGACCTACATGATGCTAAAACTACTAATGACTAAACTGAACTAAACTAAACTAGAAAATGAAAGAAAAATAAAAGAATGCAAATATTTTTGGTTGATGCAAGATTGCTCTGCAACCTAGGATGCTCCTACATCAGACATCTGGGGTTGTTGAAAAAATGAGTCCCTCACTTTGCTGCGGATAGAGGAAAACCAAGATGGTCCACCTCAGCCTGAGAAATCCATGATGAATCTTCTTTTGGTTTGCCTTTCCACTTTACTAAATATTCCTTGTATTGCTTTCATCTAGTGTTGGATCCAACTCTGTTATCCAAGATGTCCTCTATCTACTCCGGTTATTGTTGTGGTAAGTGATTCTTCAAATCATCTTACTAGATTCTCCTCTATGATATTGATATAAGTCTGCAATGTTGAATATAGGTGATATACTCTATGTCTCTGGTAGCTCCACTTCATATGCATTTCCTAAATCAGATTTCCTAAGTATCTTACATGGTCCAAACTTCTTCATCTTCAGCTTGTTATATGTCCCTATTGGAAATCTCTCTTTTCTCAGATACAGCATCATTTCATCTCCAACTAAAAATTCAGTGTCTCATCTTCTCATCTGCCTACTCCTTATACTTACTATTAATCTCCTCCAAATGCTTCTTAACTCAATTATGCATTGTCTCCATGTATCTTGCAAATTATTCTGCCTTTGTACTTCTCTTATCCTCCATACTGATATCTCTCAATTTTTCTACTCCTCTAGGGTTTACTCCAGTTACAATCTCAAATGGTGTCTTTTCTATACTCCAGTTCACTAAATTATTGTATGCAAACTTTGCTTGTGATAGAATTAGATCCCAATTTCATGCCTTCTCTCCTACCAAACATCTCAACAAGTTCCCCAAACTCCTATTTACCACTTATGTCTATCCATCTGTCTGAGGATGAAATGTTGAACTGAACTTTAGGTTTGTCTTCATCTTCTTCCACAATGTCCTCCAAAATTATCCAATGAATCTTATATCCCTGTCTAAAATTATGCTCTTAGGTAATCCATGCAATCTCATAATCTCCTTGAAAAATATTTCAGCAACATGCACTACATCAGTTGTCTTCTTACAAGGTATGAAATGTGCCATCTTTGAACATCTATCCACCACTATAAATATAGAATCATGTCCTCTCTATGTTCTTGGCAATCCTAATATGAAATCCATGCTTATGTATTCCCAATGTCTCTCTGGTACTGTCAAAGATTTATACAATCCAGTATTCTGACTACTCCCTTTTGCAACTTGACATACTCTACAACTCTGCACAAACTTCCTTACATCCTTATATATCTGAGGCCAAAAGTAATTTTCACTTACCAAAGACACTTCCTTGTCAATTCCAAAATCTCCTGCCAATCCACCACTGTGTTTCTCCTTTATCAAATTATCTCCCATTGAACTCCTAGGTATACACAACTTATTTCCTTTAAACAACATATCCTCCTGAATGAAATAATCCAACCACTTACTTCTATCTTTCACAACAAGTTCCTTAAATGCTTTCCATGGTTATGCAAAATCAAGATCTTCTTCATATATATGTTTCAACTCTTCAAAACCTAACACTTCAACTCTCATCTCTATCAGCAAATTTCTTCTTCTACTCAATGCATTTGCAATTTTGTAAATGATTTCCTACTTCTATTCTTCAGTACAAATGTGTAACTCTGCATGACTCTACCCATCTCATATGTCTCTGATTCAACTTTCCTTGATTGTTCAAATATTCTAAAGCTTGATGATCTGTATAGAACACAAATTCTTTAGGTAACAAATAATGTCTCCACTTCTTCAAGACTTGAATTATGGCATAGAATTCCTGATCATAAATTGAATATTTTATCCTTGCATCATTCAACTTCTCACTAAAATATGCTACTGGTCTACCTTCTTGACTTAACACTACTCCTATTGCATTTCCACTTGCATCACAATCTACTTGAAATACCTTGTTGAAATTTGGTAATGCTAACTCTAGTTGCTCTGTCACTTTTGCTTCAATAATTCAAAACTTTTATTTGCTCCTGATGTCCACATAAAGTCCCTTATGTCACCTCTCATTGTCTCTATCATCGGTGTGCATACTAAACTAAAATTTCTAATGAACTTCTGGTAGAAACTTGATAATCCATGAAATGATCTGACTTCTCCAATGCTCTCAGGTGTTGGTCATTCAACAATTGCTCTAACTTTCTCAGGGTCCATCTTCAATCCTTCTGTAGAAATCATGCAAATCCCAAGTATACCAATTCTTCCTTCATGAAACTACATTTCTTGATGTTTATCAGCAATTTCTCTTCTCTCAGTCTCTGCAACACTTGTCTAAGGTACCACAAATGTTCTACTTTTGTCTTACTAATAATCAAAATATCATCCAAGTATACAATAACAAACTTACCCAAAAATTTCTTCAAAACCTCATTCATCAATCTCATGAAAGTAGTCAGTGCATTTGTCAATCCAAAAGGCATTACTAACCATTCATACAATCCTTCATTTGTCTTAAAAGTAGTCTTCCATTCATCTCCTTCTCTGATCCTGATCTGATGGAATTCACTCTTCAAGTCTATCTTTGTGAAATACTTTGCTCAACTCAAACAGTTCATAATGTCATCCATCCTAGGCAATGGAAATCTATACTTAACTATGATTTTATTGATTGCTCTAGAGAATGTACACACATTCTCCATTCTCCATCTTTCTTCAGTGCTAACACTGTAGGTACTGCACAACGGCTTAAGCTTTCTCTGATCAATCCTTTCCTCAACAATTCTTGTATTTATCTATTCAATTCTAAATTATCTGCTAGTGTCATTCAGTGTGCTACTTTGTTAGGCAAACTAGCTCCATGTATAAGATCCATATGATGACTGATACTCCTGATTGGTCGCAATCTTTCAAGTATATTGTCTGATATGATGTCTTCATACTCTATCAACAATTCAGTTATCTCCTCTAGCTATGATTCTTTAGTTTCAGTACTTAGGGTTCTATGCTTCTTAGGAATCAAAGCATAACACATTCTCATGTCTCAAACGATCCAAAAATTTCCCTCCATCTACCAAATAGATTCTAGCATTCCCACAAACTTCACTCTTAGGCTCATCTTCCAAAGGTATCAAGGTGATCTTCTTTCCATTAGATACCATAGTGTAGGTATTCTTTTTCCCATCATGTATAGCTTTTCTATCATACTGCCATGGTCTACCCAACAATATATGACATACATCCATTGGCATAATATCACATAGTACTTCATCATGATAAGATCCAATATGAAATTTTACCAAACATTGTGCACTCACCAGTACCTTGTGTTCATCTTGAATCCATGCTATCTTGTAGGGCTTAGGGCGTTTCAATATCTCCAAGTTCTTCTTAGTCACCATCTCCTCTAAAACTAAATTATTAGTACTACCACTATCAATGATAACCTTACAACATTTACCTCTTGATTTGCATATGGTCTGAAACAAACTTTTCCTCTGGGATGGTTCCTCAGTTGTCTCTACTTGAAATAGTGCTCTCCTCATGACTAATGATTCTCTTTTCTCTTGTTTTCTAACTGAATTAGGTGATCCAACAGGTTCTTCTACATAAGTTGTTCTTGCACTATTCTCTATCTTCTTGCTTGTACTTCCCTAATGACATTCAAATTCTATGTGTCCTTCACCTCCACACTTAAAACAAGTTCCTCTGAATGTTCTCTTATCAAACACTCTTTCATCTCTCTTGTATCCTTCACTCCTATAAAAAATATGATTCCCTCTATGGTAGAAAGTTCTGTCATCTCTCTGGCATGCATTGCTATCTCTGTCTTCTTTCTTGAATGGGTTATCTTGTTTGTTCTACTTTGCATATGATCTTTCTCCTCCAGAATATGTTCTACCTCTCTAATATTTCCCTCCTCTTCCTCTCCATCTTTGTTCATGCTTCTTTTTCAACTTTTCTTTAACTTTTAGGGCAAACTGGTATGCTTCTTCTATTGTTGTCATCCTTACCAGGCTTAGTTCTTCTTGAATGTTCAACCTCAGTCCATTGATGTATCTTGCCACTTTCTCCTTTCTTGCTTCACTATGTCCAGTCCTTATGATTATCTTATGAAATTCTTCAGTATACTCCTTTATAGATTTCTCTTTTTGTTTCAGGTTTTGCAATCTCTTCAACAGTTCCAACTCATAGTCAACAGGTATAAATAGATTTTTCAACTTTGTCACCATTCTATACCATTTTGTGATCTTTTCTTTTCCTCTTCCATTTCTATCCAACTAAACTTTTTTCCACCAAATAGCAGCATGTCCTTTCAACTTAGTCATTGCCAATCTCACCTTCTCTGGATCTTTAATTTCTTCATATTCAAAGTATTCTTCCAAATCATTTATCCAATCAATCAATTCCTCTGGATTCAAATTTCCAGTGTAGTTCAACACTTCCACTCTAGGTTTCTTTCCAATCTTCAAAATAGCTCTCAACATCTTCACTTGATCTAACTCTTCTTCTTCTAGGGTTTCTTCATTTTGATTAGCGGATTGAAATTCTTCATCATCACTTTAAACATTAGGTTGAGATCTTAATCCTCTTCTATCTTCTTCAACAGCATCCATCAAACCTTCATTATTTTCATCATCTCCATATTTTCGTCCATTCTTCTAGCCATAGTGCCTATAGTAGGTATTCTCCTCAGTGACATCTCTTCCTAGGATTTAATGCAACTACCTCAAATTTGACGATCGGGCTACAAGGTATCAACTACCTCACACTCAACAATCTGTTGACAAGCACAAGTAGACTACCTCTAATTGGCTATTGATTCACCACAAGATCTTATGGAATGCCTTCATCCAAACTTCATTCCCAAAGGATTCAAAACTTCACTCTGATACCAATTGGTGTAGTCATGGTCAGAGGGTTCACAGAATGAACTGTCCAGGCCGTGCAACAAGAGTAAACACAATGGAAACAACTCAAATATAGAATGCAATAAGTGATCCAAATGCTCAATATATCATATAAGCAGAATATTCATATGCTAGAAACATGCGGGCTTACAAACTAAGGCTCATAGGCTTGAATTCCATATTACATTACATATGCAAGATATGGCATTGAAGCACCCATCCGGAAAGAATTAAACTACCTATCTTATGAATTATGCTAACTAATGAACTACTGACTTCCTAATATATCCTAGATATCTATATATATCATCTCCAAGGTCAATAAATCCTCCACATCGGCCAAGGAAGGTTACAAACTCCAATGAAGGAATGTAACATGTAGAACAAATAGGTCGAACTTCAATCCTTTGGTATCACTCTGGATAAATGAATGAAACTTGGTACGGACCTCAAGGAAGGTCTATTTGATCATTATGTGTCATGTGATATGTTCCATTTATCTCCACAAGTTACATAAGTGCTCTGGGAACCTTCTCCTTCAGTTGACTATTTGTATGTTATGTTCTATGAAAACATGGGATCTTTTGATAGCGATAACTTTTAGCAAACAAGTCCAAATGACCTAAAATTTGGATATGATGTAGCTGATGATGTCTAGATGCTAAGTCCTACTCCACAAGATCTAAAATAAAAATGTGGCAAAATGTGGTACAAGATGTTGAAACTGCTACTGACTGAACTGAACTGAACTGGAAAATGAAAGAAAAATAAAAGAATTCAAATGTTTTTGGTTGATACAAGATTTCTCTGCAACCTAGGATGCTCCTGCATCACGCACCTTCACCAAAAACACATGAAACAAAACCTAAAATGTGGAGGGAGCTCATCGCTACATGCCTTTAAACCACACCAGGGGGAAGACATGCCAAACAAAAACCCAAATGTGGAGGGAGCTCATCACTATGTGCCTTTAGACCACACTCAAAAGAAGACACAACAAACATAGACACACAGAATACATGAGCACCGCATAGTATGTCATCGACATACTATACGTCTTATACATGACAAACACGAATGATGGGAAGGAGCTTATTGCTAAGTCCCACCATCTAAAACACATTTCAGACACACCTGACGGTTGAGCTATGCTACCACAACCACCAAAAACACTCTTAAGGGTGAATGACTCAAGATCCAAGCCCACCTCGCAATGAGGACTTTGTATAAAAAGATGTGCACTAGTTCAAGAGATACACCATCCTACCTCGTGATGAGGGATTTTTGCTTAAAAGGATGTGCACTAGCTCAAGAGATACACCTTTGTTGTAGCATCTCTTTGAGTGCTCACTTACGTGGCCTAATCTTATGTGTTGTGCTCCCCTATGTTGTGATAAGTGTTTTTTAGGTCTCCTTGGATGACCCTTGATACTCTTGTAAGGTCAAGGATACCAAGAGACAGCCTTTATTGTGACCATTCTTCTATTTGTCTCTAGATTCTCCTACCTTTCCCCTCCTCTATTTTATTGTTGTGTGTTGTGCCTTGGGGGCTTAACATTGCGGAGGACGTCTTGGGGGCATCTTCCCGTGTTGTAAACCCAAGTCACTATTGTATCCTCTCTCATTTTTATTGTTTACATTCTTTCGACATGTTGTAGCATAAGGTAAGTATTTCTAACCCTTTTTAACCATTCACTATTGTATCCTCTAGTTCATTGAGGTTGTCATTGAGCAAATCATCTTCCTCCCAATCTCAAATGCAAGAGGAAATAGGTACATAAGGTATAATTTCCTAACTTAAATTGTCATCCTTTATCTCTTCAACCTTTAGCTCTTCTTTGTTTGATTCAATAGTAGGTGATGGAATGTTCTCTTCTTGAGGTGTTGCTTGTCGAGTTAAGGCTTGTCTCTTCCTCCTTTCTCTTGCTTTCCTATTCTTTAGTGTTTTCTTAGTGATGTTTGTAAAAGGATTTTTATGATTCTCGACAGTCTTTGACATTTCAGAGGAGGAAGATGGTACAATATTGATTTCTATGATAAAATGCTTTGTTCTTTATGGGTCTCTCTTGATCCTTGTAAGGATGATGGAGGAGGAACCTTGGCAAAGACTCCCTTACCTCTTGGTCTAGGGTTTCTTTCAATTCAGGTTGCTTTTCATTTATGATTTGTTTAATAAGAGGTCCAAGCAAATTTGTTATCATCTTTGCTTTGTATCTTTGATATCCCAGGAGGAATTGATCTTGTCTCGGTTGAGGAGGCTCAGTAGGTTGTGGCCAAAAGTAGTCTATGTTGAAGTTTTCGTGAGTAACCAAAGGCTTCCATCTACTATGACCTAGACAACATGCACTCTCCCTTGGTGAGGAAATTTTAAACATTTATGGATTGTAGAGGGGACCACTTTCATGGACTTGAGCCATGGATGGCCAAGTTTCAGATGAAATAGGTCAGATGTAGGGATGATGTCAAATGATTGTTCAAGGGATTTATCAGCTACATTAATCAATAATGTAATCTTCCCTATAGCTGGGAGAAAGGATCCAGTATGTGTTTTAATCATCATATGTGTAGGCTCATAACATTCTTGTATCTTGAATCATGTGCGTAGAGGAACTCTTCAGTAATCACATTCATCATACAAATAGGATCGATAAGGACACCTCTTGTAGGATTTCCACTTATATGAGCAGTGATGTAAAGAGGTCCCTCAATGTCTCCAATTGTCCTATCATGTGGTGTAAATGTTAATTCAGGTTCAAGAGTCTTCCTCTTTCTATAAACTCGAGGAGGGACCATAGCATTATTGTTGTGATGAGAAGCCATGTATGTGAGACTGCTTCACACCAAAGCACTTGTTTGAGGAAATCAGGTTTTTGAAGAGCAAAACATATGAATTTCACAACAAACAAAGTAAGTATGATGGAAATAGTGCTACACAACAAGGCAAGATAAATGATTTAAAAGTTTGCTTAAATAATTGTGAAGAAAGCGTATAAAGCCCTTAATGTGTAATTGCAAAATTTGAAATTTCAATGCAAGAATGCACAATGAAGCAACACTATAACTCCAAATCATATTTGAATGAGTGTTTACAAGAGTAGAAAAATATGAAATAAGATTTTGGCTACAAACCCTGGCTTTTAGAATTACTAGGTTATATGAAAATATACCTTTTTAAGAAAAACCCTAGCAAAAGGAACCTTCAAATGAAAGATTTAATATAAATTGATTATGAATTACTGTAATAAAGCTCAGATCTGATGCCAATATTAGAAAATTGAATCTTTTTATCATATGCAAAATATAAATTATGCAAAAGTATGCCTTAATGCAAGCCTAGAATGCTTTTTTTTCAAATGTAGGCAAGATTTTCCAATGCAATATTGTAAATATGATATGAATGAATGCAAGAATTGATTATAACCCTTAGAAAGATACAAAATGCTTGTTGTTCCAAGTTCACCAAAATGTTATGTGTGAAAAAGAGAAGAGGGGATAAATGGTGTTAAAGTATATCAAATCAAACCCTCCTTTCACAATAACATTCGAGGACAAAATCGAGCCAAGTCACTACAAGATGGATGAGGACTCAACTGCTGATTTTGTGCTTAGGAATGATATGGAAAAAATATATTAGATTGAGAGATTCACCAAACCCTAAGTCAAATAGGCCTCAAACCCTAATTATAGTGCAATAAGGTATAAACAAATAGAATACTAGGAAAAACTAGACAAGAACATACTTAGAGATGATCAGAAATGTACCAGAAGTTGAGTTTTCAGAAATGAAACCCTAGTGAACTACAGGGTGGGCACCCAAGTTTAATAGGGAAGAAGTTTTGGAGATTCTAAGCAGAGAGATGTACTAGACTATATCTTGATCTTGAGTCTGGAGCCAAACTTATCGGGAGGACTATGGGGCGGGTGCCCTAGTCTAGGAGGGAAGAATATTCACAAGATTCTTTTAAATCCTAAAACCTTATCCTTCAAACAACTTCTCTACACCTTCACTTTTCCAACTCCTGCACTTGTAACCTGCACACACAAAGAAAGGGGTTTGGGGGTTGTGGTGTTTAGGAGCTTGCCTTGGTCAAGCCCCAAAAGGACATTCAAGTCTTTCAACACCTTTTGTTAGATAAAGTGCATGCCCAAGGAGGATATAGGCCAAATCTAATGATGAAATGAAATTATTTAAACATAAATTGATGTCACCTTAGAGGTGAAGCCCTCAGAGAGATAAAGAACTTTCAAACCATGAGGAGATGGATTGATGAAGCCAAATCTGCAACAAACAAACACAATAAAACAATTATGTTCTGAAACACAATGAAGGCTTTGAATGCTCTTTTCTCAATATCACAAGTTCATGTTATGATCTATCTCTTACACAAATGAATACATAAACATATTTAAATATGCTTTCCTGCTAACATTCATAAATTAAATCAAGAGAGCTGACAAAGGGAAACCTTTTGAGAGGGCCCAAGCTGACATGCTTTAATTTTCATCTCGATAAATTAGGGTGGACTTGGGCGTGGGTGCCCAAGTCCCAAGGCCCTAATTTGGTCATGCTTAAGGATTAAAATGGGCCCCTTCTAGTCCCATTTGACATGGGTTTCAAGGGAAATTGCTCTGGGATGATATTTTAACTTGCAAAATGTGAACACGGGGACCTGGGAGCTAAACTAGGAGGTAAAAAGGCATAGGGAAACGTTTTACTTCATAACAAGAATATGATGGGAAAGTATTTGTATAAATCTATAAATATTGATTATGTGGTGGAGAAATTAAATGATTGCCCCATCATTAACACCATCGATACACATAACATTATTATCTATCAAATTATGTACCTGTAAGACCAAAAATTGTATACCTTGCAATTTCAGTGTTACAAATTGACCTCAATTCAGTGTTTGTAGCCCCTAGCATGTTTTTAGGTTCATTTGGCCCTATCCTAGCCTTTATCCCACTCTCGATGCAAACATGAGCTTCATGTTTTTATATATAAATGTCTCTTTTATCTTAGTGAATATTTTTTCATGTTAGTCTTGTGACATGCTATCGTTTCAAGTCTTTATTAGGCCTATTGTACTTGGATGCCAGTGTGACATGAGGATGTCCATGTGATGTGCTAGCATCCACTAATTTTTTAGTTCTATAATAGTTATTTCTTCTAATTTTTGTCACCTTACTGCATGATAGGGGCATGCAATGTAACTGATGTTGGATGAATACCAATGGCCATTTCATGAGTGTGCCTCTTGATCTTCCATTCTATTTTAATTTTTGGAATTTATTCAATCTTCTTGGAATTCTACAGCCTTCATCAAGCAACTCTAGCATTTTCAACAATTTTGTGTGAAGTGTTCTTGTGAATAATAGCTATACACTTTTCTTTGGTTCTCCATTGGTTTGAAAGACTAGTGATTTGTGATCTTGGAAATCTATCATCTCTATTCTTATGTTGTAGGTGATATTGTTGTAAGCTCTTGCTTTACTTCCATTTTCTCATTGTTATTGCAACTTCTCCTTGTGTTATAATTTTCATTGTTGGCACTTAGAGGTTTTCATTTCTATTTGTATCCATGGCATACCCATTAGGGTATTAATCTGTGTAGACCTAGAGTTTAATACTTATAGATGTTGATTTGTTTTGTTGCTCTTAATCCTAGACATATGTAGGTTAACACACATTTAAGTGCTGCCATAATAATGGGTTACACTTTCTGGGACATCCTGATTTTTGCTGAAATCACATATTTTTAGAAAATATAATGATTTAAGCCTTGAAAGGTTCCATTGAAAGGATTTTAATTGAAGAAGGTTTGATCAAACTCCCTTAGATCAAACGGGCCCTTGGATAGAGCCCCACTAGTTTTAAACCATACCTATAATGGAGTCTCCTCTACACCTATCAAAATGTTGATAAAAAACCACTTTTGATTTACCTTTTGGGGGATCAAATGAATTCATTTAAAGTTTATGTTTTGTAAGTATGTAGTCCTTATTATAAGCTTCCCAAAAAGTATAATTTTAAATATATTTAATTTGATTATTATATTCATTTTTTATTTCTTGTGAATGTAGGTTTTTCAACGAACATCAAGGTCTTTGTTTCATACAGAAGAAAAAATAAGAAAATATAGAAAAAAAAATCTAAAAAATACATGTCCTCTAGGTATTGATGTCCTTATTCCAACAAAAAAAAGAATTCCGATACACAAAAAAAAAGTTATGCTCTTTATAGTACACCTATGTCTAAATTGCAATTGGTTTGACTTCAAAACTTAATTAAAAATAATAATACATATAAAAAAGTTATGCTCTTTATAGTACACCTATGTCTAAATTGTAATTAGTTTGACTTCAAAACTTAATTTAAAAAAATATTCAATAAAACATTATGAAACCAAATGCATCCTCTAGATATTTTAGTTACAAATCTAAATTCAAAAAAATTAGAATTTTATCCTTCATAGAAAAAAGTTGTGGGTTATAATACACATCACTCTTTAAAATGGCGTTTACTGTTAAAAACTAGTTATCGAAGGAGATGGAAAAATAAATGCAATTTGATTCCAAAAAATTTATATATATATATAGAATCTACAGACAAAATGTCATAAATCACTAGTTTATATCATCTTCAAATTCCTCACGCTTTAGTAGCTATAGGTGTCCGAAAGTGAAGATTTAGTTCAAAATGTTCATTTCAATGTCAAGTTTGGCTTAAAAGTGTAATCTAATATTGTAGTATTTTAGATTATTTGTTAGAAATGAAGGTGCAAACTACACAATGGAAATATGATTCAAACCTTATTATCCTCTAAACAATGTAGAATCAATGGAGATTGCGACAGAAATCAAAACCCATTACATAGAAATAACCTGCACTAAGAACTAAACACATAACACAATATGTAACGTGGAGAAAACCCTTTCGGGTAAAAAACTCCACCAAGAAAAGAGGCTCCAAGTTGTATTATCTTCAAATATGAGATTACAATACATGCACTTCCTCTCTCCTTTTTCAGTCTTCAATCCAACGTCACCTGTTACTCTCCAATTTGATAAAAACATAGTACAAATATACTTATAAAAGGGGGTTGCCTTCTAGGGAAAGACAACCGACAAAACATTGACCGTCATATCTGTGACCTAATGACGAATGGTCCAGATTCACAATGATAAAATATAAATAAAATGTGGTTTTGGGGGCGCTGCCCCCAAACCCCCACTGGGGCGCACGGCCCCCGGACCCCCCACCGAGGGGATGATCTCCCCAGACTCCTCAAAGGGGGGAAACCCCCCTGCGACCCCCCATTGTGCACGAATGAGTGTTGAGGACCAAATATAAACATGTAGCTGAAACAAGACCGCTACTGGTGAAACCTTTCATTCCTTATGGGCGATTTACAAACAATATTAGGAGTAATTAATTACATAGGAATTACAAGATTGATGGCGCCTTAATCCTAACATTATTGTCTACTCATGGAGGTTGAAAGACCAAAGTAGGGGCTTGGCCATTTGTGGAAAGCTCCTAAATAGCCCCAACCTTCCCTCTTTGTCTCGACTATAGGTTTTGGAGATTTTCATGCACAGAGGGCTTCTTTTCTTTATCCTTCTCTTTGTTGTTTTGTTTTGTTCCTTTATTCCAATCTAAATCATTGTTATTCATCTTTATTTTGCATTATATTATTTCTTTGAGATATCTAATATTTATTGTTACATGTTTCTATGTACCCTTGTGTGCAGGAAATCTTGAAATTCACACCAGAATTGGAGTTTTACAACTATTTCAGGTGACAACACATAGACAAGACTACAACATGTCAAAAGGATGACAATACATCGTGCTCATGTCCTAGACAGTGAGTTGTTTAGGTCATTTTCTAGGTTCATTTTGATTTTTTCTTCTGTAAATTGTGAATTTTACTTTTATATTTTGTCTTTTAGATTCCAGTTATTCATGTTTTATTACCCAACTCTTTGTCTTTCTCTTAACATAGTTTAAGTAGGAAGCAAAAAATTTTCTAGGAAAGATTTGTTTAGTTTTCTATTAGTTATACAATAAACTCATTAAAACATAAAACACAGAAAACATTTCTTTTGTTCAATCTTGTCTAGAGTGTAGAAGGGAATAGTTTAAACCTCAAACAAAATGTAGTTGAAAATAAAACAAACAACTATTCCCCTTTTTTACATTTTTGGTGAACCTGATGCTCTTAACTTACATTTTTCTTTCTTGGTTCACCTTCGTTACATTTTGGTGAACCTGACCTTTTAGGTGAACCTTTCATTTCTTCTCATTCAAGCATTCTCACATTTTGGTCTTGTGTGTGTTGATTACACTCATTTTACTTTTATTTTATGAGTTTCACCACATAGTCTCTTCATTCTAATTGGTTTGTTTGAAGAAGGGTGGGTGCAAAAAGATGGGGGGCCAAAAAGTAGCCAAATTCTTAAAACTTTTTAAAAAGCCATAGCGCGCTCACGTTATGGCTTGGTCTTGCCGAGCCTTTGGCTCGGCAACACAAAACCATAATGCGCTCGTGCTATAACGCGAGCATAACTCACTCCTGTTATAACACGAGTGCGTTATTGTTTTCTTTGCATTTTTTTCTTTTTTGCAAAAGTTTGCCCAATTTTTAAGGGTCGAGGGTTTAATGGTTGAAGGATTAGGGTTTAAGGCATACTATCGAGGGTAGAGGGTTTAGGGTTGAAGGTTTAAGGGATGAGGGTTAAGGGATTAGGGTTTAAGGTATAGTGTCGAGGGTAGAGGGTTTAGGGTTTAAGGTTTAAGGGTTGAGGGGTGAGGCTTTAGGGATAGGGTTTAGGGTTTAAGTTATAGTGTCGAGTGTTGAGGGTTTAGGGATAGGGTTTAGGATTTAAGTTTTAAGGGTTGATTATTTAGGGATAGGGTTTAGGGTTTAAGGTTAAATGAGAGACCTAGATGGCTAAGGACGGATGGAGAGGTAGATAAGGAGTGACCGAGAAACTTAGAGAGGGGAGAGGTAGAGGTGAGGGGGAGATAGAAGTGAGAGATTGAGAGGTGAGGGGAGAGAGAATAAAATGAGAGAGTGAAGTTGACAACTTGAGGGAAAGATGGGTAAGGAGGAGGGAGACAGGTGGAGAGGAAGGGAAATATCTAGAGAGCCATGCGAGATATACAAGTGAGAGACCTACAACCTAGGGAGGGGTGAGAGAGATAGAGGAGAGATGGGAGTGAGGCAGATAGGGGAGGAGAGGGGTGGATAAGGGTTGAGGGTTTAAGGGTCAAGGGTTTAGGGTTTAAGGGTTGAGGTTTTAAGGGTTGAGGTATTAAGGGTCAAAGGTTTGAGGGATTGGGGTTTAAGGTATAGTGTCAAGGGCTGAAGCCTAATCCCTTAACCCTCGACACTATACCTTAAACCCCAAGGTTGAGGGATTAGGGTTTTAAGGTATTGTGTCGGGGGTTGAGGGATTAGGGTTCAACCCTCCACACTATACCTTAAACCCTAATCCCTCAACCCTTAGACCCTTAATACCTCAACCCTTAAACCCTCAACCCTTGACCCTTAAACCATAAAGCCTTAAACCATTAACATTTATCCACCCCTCTCCTCCCCTATCTGCCTCACCCCCATCTCTCCCCTATCTCTCTCACCCCTCTCTCCCTAGGTTGTAGGTCTCTCACTTGTATATCTCTCAGGGCTCTCTAGATATTTCCCTTCCTCTCCATCTCTCTCCGTCCTCCTTACCCATCTTTCCCTCAAGTTGTCAACTTCACTCTTTCATTTTATTCTATCTCTCCCCTCACCTCTCTATCTCTCACCTCTATCTCCCACTCACCTCTCTACCTCTCTCCTCTCTAGGTCTCTCAGTCATTCCTTGTCTGCCTCTTCATCTGTCCTTAGTCATCTAGGTGTCTCACTAAACCTAAACACTAAACCCTATCCCTAAAGCCTCAACCCTCAACCCTTAAACCTTAAATCCTAAACCCTATCCCTAAACCCTCTACCTCGACACTATACCTTATACCCTAATCCCTTAACCCTCATCCCTAAAGCCTCAACCCTCAACCCTTAAACCTTCAACCATAAACCTTGTCTCTAAACCCTCTACACTTGACACTATGCCTTAAACCCTAATCCCTCAACTCTTAAACCCTTAATCCCTCAAACCTTAAACCCTCAAACCCTATATACCCTTTACACTTAACCTTGGACACTCAACCTTGAACATTATCCCTCAACCTTCAAACCTCTACCCTATACCCTATACCCTAAACCCTAATCCCTCAACCCTCAATCCTCAACCCTAATCCCTCAACCCTCAACCCTAATTTTGATTTTCTTCCATTGATCCAACATCATTGTTGTTTTACCCATCAAAAACCAATTCATTCAGCAACTTGTTGCCCATTGGTTGACTTGAACTGCATATTATGTTAGAAAAAAGGCATCTTTTATTTGTATCAATGTTGGTATTCATAAGTTGAAGAGCATTGATATTTTTCACACACCCTATTCTTTGAAATATCTTAATCTTAAAATATGACTTGGATATGTACTTGAACACAATAAAATCTCCAATCTCCAACCCATGATGATTCACAAAATTTTCCCAACCCTGCCTAAATTCTAGTTTATTTATTATATACCCTCAACCCTAATCCCTCATCCCTAAACCCTAAATGCTATCCCTATTCCTAAACCCTCAACTCTCAACATTAAACCCTAATCCATCAACCCTAAACCCTAATCCCTCAACCCTAAACCCTATCCCTAAACCCTCAACCCTCAACCCTATCCCTAAACCCTAAATCTATGTTTCTTGCTATCCACCCCGCACTTAGGGGAGGTATATTGTTATTAAATAGGCAAATAATCTCCCATTGTTTACTAGCTCGCGTTTTGTCCTGCTATAGATTGATCCATTAATATTTGTGCCTATCTCACCTTCGATAGCACCTTTACAATATCTCACCTCTAGTTCCATTAGCTCATGTTCTATATCTCACTTATCTCTCCCCCTCACCTCTCTACCTCTCCCCTCTCTATGTCTCTCAATCGCTCCTTGTCTACTTCAACCCTAAACCCTCGACCCTCGACCCTCAACCCTATCCCTAAACCCTCAACCCTTGAACCTCAATCCTTAACGTCAAAACCTAATCCCTCAACCCTTAACTCTGATCCCTCAACCATCAACCCTATCCCTAAACCCTAAACCCTAAAGCCTCAAGCCTCAACCCTCAACGTCAAATCCTAATCCCTCAACCCTTCACTCTAATCCCTCAACCCTAAACCCTATCCCTAAACCCTCAACACTATACCTTAAACCCTAATCCCTTAACCCTCAACCCTAATCCGTCATCCCTCAACTCTAATCCCTCATCCCTAAACCCTAAACGCTATCCCTATTCCTAGACCCTCAATGGGCTCGATACTATACCTTAAACCCTAATCCCTTATCCCTAATCCTTATACCCTCGACACTCTACTTTAACCCTAATCCCTTGACCCTCAACCCTATCCCAAAACCCTTAACCCTCGAACCTCAATATACTCAACCCTCAACGTCAAACCCTAATCCCTCAACCCTTAACTCTGATCCCTTGACCCTAAATCCTATCCCTAAACCCTAAACCCTAAAGCCTTAACCCTCAATGTCAAATCCTAATCCCTCAACCCTTCACTCTAATACCTCAACCCTAAACCCTATCCCTAAACCCTCAACACTATACCTTAAACCCTAATCCCTCAACGCTTGACCCTAAATCTTATCCCTAAACCCTAATCCCTCAACCCTTAACCCTAATCCATCATCCCTCAACTATAATCCCTCATCCCTAAACCCTAAATGCTATCCCTATTCCTAGACCCTCAATGGGCTCGATACTATACCTTAAACCCTAATCCCTTATCCCTAAACCCTCCAACCTTATCCCTAATCTGTATACCCTCGACACTCTACTTTAACCCTAATCCCTCGACCCTTAACCATATCCCGAAACCCTTAACCCTCGAACCTCAATGTACTCAACCCTCAACGTCAAACCCTAATCCCTCAACCCTTAACTCTGATCCCTCGACCCTTAACCCTTAAAACTTGAACCCTAAACCCTCAACCCTCAACCCTCAACCCTCAACATTAAACCCTAATTCATCAACCCTAAACCCTAATCCCTCAAACCTAAACCCTATCCCTAAACCATCAACCCTCAACACTATACCTTAAACCCTAATCCCTATCCCTCAACCCTTAACCCTTAAAACTTAAACCCTATCCCTATACCCTCAACACATGACACTATATCTTAAGCCTTAAACCCTCATCCCTAAAGCCTAAAGCCTCAATCCTTAAACCTTCAACCCTAAACCCTATCCCTAATCCCTCTACCTCGACACTCTAACCCTAACCTTGACATTAAACCCTAATCCGTCAACCCTAAACCCTCAACCCTCAACACTATACCTTAAACCCTAATCCATCAACCCTAAAACCTAATCCCTCAACCCTCAACCCTAAACACTATCAATAAACCCTCAACCCTTGACACTATACCTTAAACCCTAATCCCTCAACCCTCAACCCTAATCCCTCATCCCTAAACCCTAAACACTATCCCTATTCCTAAACCCTCAACCCTCAACACTATACCTTAAACCCTAATCCCTTATCCCTAAACCCTAAACCCTATCCTCAACCCTTAACCCTTAAAAATTAAACCCTAAAACCTATACATAAACCCTTGACGCTCAACACTATATTTTAAACCCCAATCCCTTAACCCTCAGCCCTAAAGCCTCAACCCTCAATCGTTAAACCTTCAACCCTAAACCCTATCCCTAATCCCTCTACCCTCAACACTCTACTTTAACCCTAATCCCTTGACCATCAACCCTATCCCTAAACCCTCAACCCTCAACTCTCAACCCTAAACCCTAATCCGTCAACCCTAAACCCTAATCCCTCAACCCTAAACCCTATCCCTAAACCCTCAACCCTCAACACTATACCTTAAACCATAGTCTCTCAACCCTAAACCCTAATCCGTCAACCCTAAACCCTAAACCCTATCCCTAAACCCAACAAAACTACTTTGCCTTAGGTTGTTAAACCCATCATTTTTGACACTCTTCTCTTAAAGATATTTGAGTTGCAAGAATATGTCAAAAAAATGGCTATGAACTTTTTTAATGTTAGTAATGTTATATGGCATGTTTTTCTGGCCCATTTGGGGTTCATTATGCCAATAGGTGTACACACTATGAGAAAAGCTTTGCGTATGGTACATCCACAGTGAGTAATTAACAATTGAAATCAGAAGGATGATCATTATGAGAAAAGCTTTGCATTGGGGTACATCTATGTTTCTTGTTGTTCAGCCCGCACTTAGGGGAGGTATATTGTTATGAAACAGGCAAATAATCTCCCATTGTTTACTGGCTTTATCCACAAGAACTACTAAACTATACCTTAAACCCTAATCCCTCCCTAAACTTTCAACCCTAAACCCTATCCCTAATCCCTCTACCCTCAACAGTCTACCTTAACCCTAATCTCTCGACCCTTAACCCTAAATTGTATCCCTAAAGCCTCAACCCTAAACCCTAATCCCTCAAGGTCCTAAACTCTAATCCCTTATCCCTAAACTCTAAATCCTATCCTTAAATGCTCAAACCTCAACCTTAAACCTTAATCACTTAATCCTTATCCACCCCTCTCCTCCCCTATCTGGCTCACTCCCATCTCTACCCTCCTCTACCCTCAACATTATACATACATACATATAGGCATACATAGACACATACATACATATAGGCATACATACATACATACATATAAGCATACATACATACATGATTAATAGCCTTGAACATAAAAAAATTTAAGTTGAACATAACGCGCTCGCGTTATTTGAAACATGAAAAATAGCACAAACTTTTGCGGAAAAGGAAAAATGCAAAGAAAAAAATAACGCGAGCACATTATAACGCGCGCGTGTTATGTCTTGCTTTGGGAATCCCAAGCCTTGGGCTTGGGATTTGCTTTAGATTTCCAACCCAAAGGCGTGGAGTGCCTTTTGAATAGTCATAGACTTCACATAATTCTTCAAGATTTCACATAATTTTGTTCGTGCTAACCCTCAGATTTGCACATGTTTCAAGGTCGAACAAATTGAACACCTGGGTAATGTTAGGATTTCTCTTAGCTATCTAACGATGTAATTTTTTTCACATTTTAACAATGTTAAGCCTTTCATCTTTAATTTCTTTTGTTTGTGTGTCTGTTTTTGGGCAAAAACCATTATTTGGTCTTTTTTTCATTGTAAATTAACTATTCATTGAAATTTCAAAAAAATTACATATTTAGAAACTAGACTCCATTCTACAAATATTAAAAAAATAAAAAAATGATTTTCAATTAGTTTTCAAAATTTATAGGGGTAGCACGGCTAAAATTCTATTTTTTAGGATGTGTCCACTTTGAAAATTAGTAAAAAATCAAATATTCATCAAAAAATTATCAGAAAAATTGGGCATAAACTACATGCTATTAGATAATTTCTCACTAAAGCGATTTTAAAAATACCAAAAAAAAGTTGACCTTTTGAGGGAGCCACAAAACATGCTATGTTATGTTTTTTTGACAGAAACAACACCAATTTCTGTGGCTTCCTCTTTTGAACCCCTTAATCTATGCTATTTTCAAAAAAAAATAGTAGTTTAGAAAGTAGACTCGGAGCACTACGAACATTGTTTTGGTTGCATCTCCAAATTTTGAGTGTAACTATGCTCAATTTCTCATCCAAGTCCAGTACTTCCTGATTTTAGAAAAAAAGTGGCCACTTAAGACCCCTTTTTGGCCCCCCATCTTCTTGCACTTACTCATAAGTTACAATAACTATTTGAAAATGTCTTCATCACAACCTTCTACAACTTTTTTCTCTTCTTCCATGGGTTAATCTAGCTATATGTTTGATCATCTTGTTGGGACCCTTCCGCTCCTTACTCCCCTTGTGAAATTTCATGATATCGAGGGAGGTTTTAACAATGAGGATGCCTTGCGTATGAGAGCTAAGAATCAAGTTTGTTGTCTCAACAATTATTTGGTTGTTTCAAACACACCTTGATAATAATGAGGATATATGCCATATTGTGGGTCCTATCTTGGATGCCATGCATACAATGTTATGTCATGATTTTGAGGGTTATTTCTTATGTGCAAGAGCTATGGTTGTTAGCAATCCTAATACTACTTTGGTGGCCATTGTTGAACAATATTTTGAATCACATGTTACTCATAACTATATACCCATGTGTCTTCCTAATTGAACACACACACACACACACACCACATTCTACATATGTTGCTACTTCTACTATCTAGCCTAGTCATTCAGGTGCTTCTTCTTTTGGATTGTGCAATGCAACCCTATTCCTTCATTTGGGTTCATTCCTCCATATTAGCCCCTACCATTCACTTTTGCAGGTGGCCTTGTAAGTGTTTCCCAACCTTTGCTTTCTCAACCCTTTCAGATTCCACTTATCTTTGGTAGGTCACTGTTACTATGACCACCACTTTTTCTCTTGCATTATACACCAATGATTTTGTCAAAACTAGCTTATGCAAAATATGGGCAACCTCCAACAGTAGTTTGCCTCCCTTTCTACCACTTCTCAGCCTTTGACCATGCCATGTACTATCACCACAATCTGCTTTCACTTGAGATCCTTGCTACCCTCAAACACATGTTTTTGTAATCACATAGATCTCTTATGTAGCGACTTCATTTTTGAAGATAATTTAGCAAATATTTTTCATGATCTCTTAAAGATATTGTGTTGGATTGGTTTTGCTCCTTGTTTGATCATTCTATCTATACTTTCAATCAACTTGTCAACTTATTTCCACAACATTTGTAGGTCAATTTCAGCCCCTAGGTCACCTTCATTGACTTGGTTCATTGTAGATAAGGATTGCACGAAAAAAGTAACCAACTTCATCTTTCAATATCAATCTCTATTCTCATAAATTCCATATGCACTACCTAATTTTGTTGTGGAGAGTTTTCATCATAAACCTTTAGCCTTAGATTTAGGATAAAATTCTTTTTATGCAGTATCCTTCATTCCCACATCTCTACAATGCCTTGTGTGATTATTAGTAGACAGTGAGCTAGTTTGAGGTGCCACCTTTTGCTACCTCACTAGCCCCTACTTCTTCATTAGGGCCTTCTACATCTCATAACAAAAATTTATAAAAAAGAACACTAATTTATTTTCTTAGAAAAACTATTTTGTAGTTGTTGTTAATGTTGTTGGTACTGCTATGCCTTCTTTAACGATGACTATCAATGTGGATACAACATAATCACTGATTCACATAGCTATCTGATCCACTTCATTCTATTCTCCAACAACATCTTTTTAATAACCTTGTTTAGTTGCTTGTCATTCACCCTCTCGACATTAACTTTCCACTTCCTAAAAATTATGATCCAAAAGCCTTTTACCAATACATTGCATGTCTAGGCATGACATTGAGAAGTGCATGCATCTCATGCACCTCATTTAGGACTTGATTGACTACAACATCATATAGGTCACTAGTGTGAATGTTAAATGCAATAAAGTTTGTCTCTCCACCCAACCAGAATTTACAAAATTTCACCAACCCCTTCCCGCAACATACCAATGCTAATTTCATAGACCCCATCTCTTCACACCTCACCACTTTTGATGCTGATCATGTAGTGGTCCCTGTTGTGGCCCTTCACAACACACCTCTAATTTTTGCCAAATTTGGGGACCCTTCCTTTGTTAAATTTTCGAGTCGTATTTTTTGGCATCCCTCTCGTCCTTGGTTGTATGTGACTAATTGAATTGGTTTGCAGCTTAGCATTGACTTGTCACATTTTTTGTATGTTGTTGCTTGGTCACATGTTGCCGGTTGTCACATTTGCAATTGAGTCACAATTTTCCTTTTGCTTGCAAATGCATGTCCATATGTTGTCGTATGTGGGTCGTTGTGCAATGTCAGGTTTCATTTCACCTCATCACATTTGAGAACAAATTAAATACTTCTAGGTTTTGAAACATTTCAGGTAAATTCAAATTCGGCACTTCAATTTATACTTTGAAACATCTGTTGCAAATATTAAAATTTAATATTTTGAAATCTTAATCTTTTTTGGACATTTCAATTTTGATTTGAAATATTTCTAATTAAATAGTAAAATGTATTTATTTTAATGTTTAAATTGTAACCCAAATTGAAATTTAATCTTGAATTTTAAAATCTCAATTTTAAATCAAAATTAAAACTTGGTGTTAATTCGATATTCAATTGTGAATTAAAATTATAATATTAGCTTGTCCAGTTTTACAGGGGGTTTGATATTAAGATCAAAGTCGCACGCTACAAGAGCTCTCTCTCTGAAGCTTGGAGTCTGAAATGCAAAATTTTCTCGAAACCCTAGTTTGCACAAAAACTTATGCAAAGTGTCCTCTCGGCCATGAAGCCTGAAATGTAAGGAAGCTGAATCAATGCTATAGGGTTTGAAACGCCATCTACCACACCATCAGTTTACAAAACGAGGAATCATGAAATGTGGTATACAGCAGGCCAGGAATCATGAAATCTCCATTAAGAGGCCAATTGCCAGGCAAGCCAACTATTTGTTAAAATGCCTCAAAGAAGTGGACAGGGTTAATTTGGGGATTCATGGCGGCTTCAGGAGCCAGGTCTCAAACTTAATGCGTGCGTTAGAGGACCATGAATTTAAAAGGATTTCAAATGAAGCAAATGAAGTTTCAGATAAATGGGTTGCTTCAGCCACACAGCAGCCCAATCATTTAGGTTATGACTCATTCAAACATAGGGTTCATTGGGGTAAAGACCAAATTTCATATGAGGTTGGAAGGATTATTTAAATCCAAGATATACAAGAGTTAGCTTGCACTAAGGGGTCAAATCAATGGTTTGTTAGATCATTTGATTGCAAACCCAAAAAAACTAGGCAATTGGTAGGATATGTACAGAAGTGTTTTTTCAAAAGCAAAGGCAATTGGTAGGAGGAATGCCTAAGCATCCCCAAGCACAAAGGCCGCAACCCATATGGAATTTTTTTTACAGATTTAAATAACCATGCACATCAGAATAGGCCATGACTTATGGGCAGATATAAAGATCAATTTCTAAAACCTGGATGCAAGTATCCTCCACGCCTCAAAGGCTGCGTGCCATTTGTTTGTGGAAATGCCTTACTGGATGGAAAATGGCGTTTATTGTATCAGACAGGGGAAATGTGGAGGCACTGACCAGGCATATAAATAGTTCAACATATAACTCAAAGGCATTTTCATGGAAGATTTTTCCTCTTTTCTGCCTGTTTCTCTCCTTTCCAACATTGTTCTCCCCCTCACCAATTTTCTTCTTCATGCTTCTCATATCCTGAAGATGGATCATGTAGATGATCCAAAATGTTGATATTCAAATAAACTTAACACAGTTTAATTCAGAAAATTCAACAAACTATCATGAACTGTGGAAATATCATATTTCAAACTCAAAGGCAGTTTGTGATGAAAGGCTACAACCCTGTTTGATAGGAAGGCATAGTTTTCTTGGAAATGGAAGATTCAGAGCATCACAATCAAGGGAAAGTAATTGCAATTGATATAAATCAAGGATGCTTGCGAAAGGTTGAAGAGGCAGCAATAATACAAGCTTTAGATGGTTGTTACCATTTGTCACAATGATATTTGTGACTTCGCCGTTGGAACCTCTATACAGGCTGATAAAATTCTACTTGATGCTCCATGTAGTGGGCTGAGTGTCCTTCGTAAGAAACTGGATTTATGTTGGAAGAGAGTAGCTGATGTTATTACTATCATATATGTTAGAATGCAAGTAGCTGCATTTAAACTTGAGCAAGGTGAACAGAAAGAATGCAAAAGGTTACTAGATGATGGCAAAAGCACTTTAGATAGTATGATAGATATTGATCCTTCTGTTTTTGCAAGCTACTATTGGCTCTTATCACAATATCACACAAAATGTTTTGAGGATGGGAAATATGAGCTTGGCTTGTATGCTGCTGATTTTGAACTTCATAGTCTTTATCTATTGAAGTAAGTGCTGATGATTGGACATACTAAAAGACTTTGCTCCTCTTGGAAGGTACTTCGCTTTCTGGTGATGATTGGAAGAAGATCAACATGTACATAAAAAGAATGAGACCGACTGCATCATGAAACTCATATGAGTTCCTTCTGGAGAACAATTAATGGTGAATGTTGGAATTGAAGGCAATGAAAATAAAGCATCTGATTAAGCATTTAGTCTCAAAGATAGGACTATTCTTAAACATCATCCACTTCAATAGTCAAAGGTCAATTTTGGCCAATAAAATAGGACAAATATTTACCACTTTTTGGTGTGGATGAGGTGTAAATTTTCTATTGACTATTTGACAATTGAACTGGGTGATGTTTAAGTAGAGTGAAAAGATAGTAGTACTCAAAATTATGAGGAGGACAATAGGGACTTGGATGGAAATGAGAAGGGAAAATGACATGGAAGATACTTGGTTGATGGAAAGTAATTTGAAAATGCAAATGAAAGTTGCTTCCAAATGTTTTTAAACCACTAATAACCCATTGATGGTAAGGTGTATTGTGTGGTTGAATTAACACATTTATGCATGCTATGATTCACAAACACTCACGCCCAAGACTTTCTTTCAAAGATTGCACCGTCTCATGTTGGGATTGTGGCAGCCGGTTTTAATGGAGATTGGTTTTGGGTCAAGTTCATCTATTTGCCGAATGGTGTGTAGGAAGGATGGGAAGCAAGTCTGGATTTCTTTTTTGTTTTTTTAACACTTTTCTTCCCCTTTCTTTTTTGCAATTTTTTTACATCGATGTTAGATTAGTTTAATTCTTTATTTTTTAATGATAATTTTCAGTCATACAAGGCAGAAATATAAGCTACTTTTTTGACTCCTTGTAGCAAAATCTCGTAATTTCTAACACATTTCTCACTGTACTAAAATTAAAGAATTTTTTTTTTAGGGAACAAATTTCAATGAATAACTCTTCAAATTCTATGAAATTAACTTTTGGTTTTAATGAACATATTGTTGTTTTAAACAATTTCAATGCAAATTAATGTTGTTTCTAGTGTTTTAATCACTTTTCAATCAAATTTTAGTGTCAAAAATCAATTGTGGGAAGTTGAACAAAACTAAAATTCAAATCATGAAAATTATTAATTTATTTTTAAAGTGAAATGGAGTGTTTGCGCTAGCTAATAGTTGTAAATTACACTAAGTGAACCTCCCTTCCAATTGAATGACGCCTAATACTCACTATAGCCCCTTGAATGGACCAACCAAAGTGCTCTCCGGCTGAGGGATTTTGACAAACCTCATAACAAATTCATGAAGACATAATTCTAGTCGAATACATGGTACCACGGCAAAAAGCTTCAACTAAACAAATATTATAATGTAAAATGAGCCTTGTAATTGTTTACCGCAATATGGTGTGTTTCACAGAATATGAAGTAAACAGAATTAAGTAGTATAGTGCATAACACAAAGCATGAAATTATAACAACATTGCACAGAATAAAGCATTGTTCCCATTCATTGAATATATCAGTATTACACTACAATGTTACAATGCCGTGGGGTCGCCCCGACTACAAAGTATTAAGCCAATATATAACTTGGCCAAGGTTGGTTGAGGTACCAACCGTTGGCAACGACTCTATAACTATCCAACCGTCGGGGTTAATTCCCGATAACACTCCTACATAACAACACTAATTAATTTATGATTATTTACTTGGCCGACTACGACCGACTACAATTATGACCGACTACATCATCCCCCCCACAAAATTAGTCGTCTTCCAAACGACAGAAAACCATCAAGTGACATTAAGTAAGCTTTTGCCGACAACAATGCTGAAGTAGGAGCTGTGTAAAAGTAGAACCAACACATTTGGAACACCTGCCAGTAGACCAACCAACCAAGGGACCTAATCTGATAGCACACTGAATGCTGCGAATGTTGCACCCCATTGCTCACTGGATCAAGATAGTACTAATTTGATGGGGGTTTGGGGGCAACGCCCCCAACGGGGTCGAGGGGCAGCGCCCCTCGCGGGGGTTTGGGGGCAGCGCCCCCAGCGGGGTCGAGGGGCAGCGCCCCTCGCGGGGTCCGGGGGCAGCGCCCCTGGCGCGCTCCCTGCAATCCAAAAACTCATATAATCGGCTGAGAACAGGAATTAGGACAGCGGAATCCACTTTAGGCATGGAGAAAAATCTTGAAATGTCCTTTTCTTTTTCGTAAAAAATTGTGGGGACGGGCCTTGGTCATACGCCGTACAGCCTGGTCGTACGACGTACGACTTGGCCGTACGGCCTGGTCGTACAACGTATATCGTACGGCCTGGCCGTACGTCGTACTCTTTTTTTCAATTTTTTCAAAAATTTTTCGACATTTTTTTTTCCGTCTTTTCCAATTTTTCATCCCTGTCAACCTGAACCGGATTTTTCTATTTTTCTCCGACTGGGTCCACGTTCGATCTATAACTCTGACTTTAGAACTTTCTTGTCGCATAATCTGTCTCGTAACATTTTTCCCTTTTCTAGAATTTCGCTGTGGGGGTGATTTGCCAGTACGACAAGTAGCCATATCCTCCAAATTAAATATTTTAACTTCATTCTTCGTACCTTTATTGATTTTGTAATCGTCGGTAGGATCGGGTGCCTTTATTGGGACCGGAACTGTTGTCTTCAACAAAATTAAACTATCTGACTTTTGAACATCATTTTTTCTCTGTTGATTGTCACCAATCGCCAAAACATTGCAAGTCGCCAGAAATACTCTATAGTCCTTATTCCTTCTGTATGGTCTCTTTTTGGCCGATATTTTCAATGTTGTCTTCCCGTCGTTAGTTTCATCATCCCTAATCACCTTGCTTGTCAATGACTCTTCATACCTAATCACCTTGTCTAGTTCAAATGTATGTGCAAGTGTATCATCTATCTTGGCATTACCCTCTGTATATTCTTTCAGTGCCTCTCCTGGTTGATTTGTCTGTTTTGGTCGACATGTCTCTGCCACTAGTTGCTCTGTTACTTCTGACTGATTATTACCTTCCTCCCCTTTGTCACTCATTACCGGTTCCCTCTTACCAAGTGGTCGAGTGTTTGTCAATCCATCCAATGCTTTATTTATCAACAATGTTTCACTGGGCCCAATATTGCCGATATTGCCAAGTGGTTCACTAGTCGCCCGAGAGCATTCGCCACTTTCTCTTATTGAAATCATGTTACACTCTGGCTTGAAGAACTCATAGTCTTCCATTTGCCAGTGGAAGAGCCCACTAAAGGAATTAGTTTCATCCTCAGAACATTCTTGCAGTTTTAATACTCCTTCCTCATCAGGTTCTATTGGTCCTCTGCCAACTGACTCCCCTCCGTCTGAATCAGAATCTGATGCCAACTCTTCACTTACAACCTGTGTTCTCAGATCTATGACGATCTTCTTACCTTTGTTCTCTATTGACAATGTGTTTCTTTTCCAGTTATGGTTGGCCTTGGCGGCTATCAGCCACCCTCGGCCGAGTAATGCGTCGTACGACGCATTTTGTGCTGTTATGACTACGAAGTTTAATCGAAAAAGTTGGGTGCCAATCCTTACTTTCTGAGCCATTAGCACTCCCATCGCTTTAATTCCGTGCTAGTCTGCTCCCACTAACTGGAAATTTTGTGGCCATAGTGTAGGTTTCCCCAAGCACTTCCACGTATCTTCTGTCAGAACATTCACTCCCAATCCCCCGTCGATTATTATGTTTGTTAGATGATATCCACCGATTTCCATGTGTATGATGGCTGGGTTCTTGCCACTGTTTACTGCCAACAGTCTCGGGTCGATGACTTGTTCTCCCTCGAGTGGTGGCTCCACTATGATATCTTCCTCCTTTGTTTACCTGTTTGGTTCCCCTTCCATCACCTTCGAGATTGCCATTCTTAATTGCGGCATGCTCTGTAAAAGATCTGCTATCTTAACCGATACAGTGGTTTGTAGCACCTGGTTCACGATGCTCTTTTCTGACTCTGGTCGTACGGTAGTTGTTTTTTTGTTCTTTTCTTCTGTTTCCATTGCCATCTCTACTTCCTTCCTAGCCTCCCGAAGTCTCTCCTTCTCGGTCCGGGGATCTGGATACATCGCTTTTTTTCCTTGTGCTCGGGTAACCGCTAGGATCTCTTCATCCTTCTCCTTGAAATTGATCATATTCACCCCTTTTTGCTTCGGGCAATCTTTTTCTTCGTGATCTCTAGGCCCGCACCACTTGCATAATGCATTTATTGTGTTCTGATTGTTGTTCGGGCATTCTCTTGCAAAGTGTCCCCACTCGTTGCATTGTCAACACTGTATCATAGGTCGCCCCTTGCTGTCATACTGCAATCTGTTTCTTGGACTTCTATTGCTTTGGTAACCTCTAGGGGATGCATGGCTATTGTACTGGGGCTTTGGTGGTGTGTTCGGTGGGGTTGACGGTTCTCCTTGAGTGAATAGTACTTGCGTACCCCTTGCTTTCAGATTGTATAGGCATTCCTTGATGGAATGTCCCATCACTTGGCAGATATCACAAAACAATTTTTTCGGACAATTTGTCTTTGTATGACCTTCCCCCTTGCAATCTGTACACCACAGTTCTCTGGCTTCCCTCATACTCTCCTTGTCGACCTTCAGTTCTTTCATCATTCTCACCATGTCCTTCCTGAGTGCTTGCACGATCTTGGACTCACTGTCGCTGTTGTCATCCGTACTCTCCTCGTCGTCCGTCTTCCTTTTCCCTTGGAAGGATATTTTATTTTCACTCTCTATATCCATCGCTCGATTGTAGGCTTCATTGTATGATGACGGAGGCACGACTTTCATTTTCTTTCTCAGCGATGGACGCAACCCTTCGATGAACCATCGCTTCTTCAGCCCGTCGGCCGGCTGAGTCTCCAGTTTTCCCAACAATTCTTTCAGTCTCCGGTTGTAGGTTCGCACGTTCTCGTGCTTCTCTTGCTTTGTACTGTAGATCTCCGCTACAATTTCACTATCATCCCTCAGAAGTTTGAATTCGTCTTGGAATGCCTTCTTAAGTAATCTCCATGATGCCCTGTGTGCTTGGGCCAACTCTGTGTATCAGTCAATGGCACTATCTCTCAGTGTCGCTGGAAATGCTTTCAGCCAGTAGTCCACATCATCTTGCCCATTGGCTATCCAAATCGTCTCGCACGTCTTACAGTGTCGTACTGGATCTTCTGACCCATCCCCCGTAAATTTTGGCAGCTTCTGCCTCTCGGCTGGCAGAGTCACCATCCTTCCCCGATGCCCTCCCTGTGCGTTGGACCTGACTGGACTGGTTCTCTCGCAACGTCCCGGTGCGTCACTTGCACTCTCGACCACGTTCGAGTCTTCCCCGCGTCCTCTGTCAGCGTCCTCTACACCTTGAGTCTCCTCGGGTTCGTTCTGATACTCCTTCTGCCCTGGGGTCTTAGGCTCAGATCTTCCAACTCTCGGCCCTTCGTTGTCCGATATGGATAACTCTCCGATGTGGCATATGCCTTTCTCAGTTGTACGGCATGCGACGGCGATCAGCGTCACGTTCCTCCTCTTGTTTCAGACGTTCTTCATACCTTCTGAGAATTTGTTGTCGTCGCACTTCCCTGTCTCTCTCTTCTCGAAGATCTTGAAAGGCTATCAGGTTCCCTGCCAGAAGTCGAGGAATGCGGTTCAAAAGGTTATCCACTTCGCTATTGACACGCAGGTTCTCTGAAATAACCTCCTCTGGAACCTCTCTGCGAATAGATTCATCTCGCACGTATTGTCCAACTGATAATAACCACAGATTGACTAATTCCTGAGTTACTTCATCTTCTCGACTTCTGGGTTCATTCTCTTCTCTATCGCTTCCCTCGTGCTCTTCCTGAATTTCTTGTATTATTTCTTCTACGTGCTTTCTGTCTTGTACTTCCTCGTCGGTGTCAATTGGTTGCCCCATTATGCTGCCATTTTCTTGATGCTAGATACACCCGACGGCTTGTTCGGACGATGTCACTTGTCTGATGGTATCGGACGTCTCAACTTGTCATCTCCTTGTCACCCGATGGCATCGGACGACTCCACTTGTCATCGACTTGTCACCCTCGACCTGTTTTCGAACTGGCAACGGCACCAAATGTTTACCGCAATATGGTGTGTTTCACAGAATATGAAGTAAACAGAATTAAGTAGTATAGTGCATAACACAGAGCATGAAATTATAACAGCATTGCACAGAATAAAGCATTGTTCCCATTCATTGAATATATCAGTATTACACTACAATGTTACAATGCCGTGGGGTCGCCCCGACTACAAAGTATTAAGCCAATATATAACTTGGCCAAGGTTGGTTGAGGTACCAACCGTTGGCAACGACTCTATAACTATCCAACCGTCGGGGTTAATTCCTGATAACACTCCTACATAACAACACTAATTAATTTATGATTATTTACTTGGCCGACTACGACCGACTACAATTATGACCGACTACAGTAATTACTAAAAGCTATTAATAAATGTGACAAATTAATTAATAATGAAAATTCAATTTCCTACGTTGAATTGCTTTAGTTTTATTATATTTTTGAAAAGGAGAATAAAGTAAAACCTTTAGGCGTCAAAAGGCCCTTGGTCTGATGGTGAAGTTGAAAGGTTTTGAATGAGCCCACCATGGATCAAGTCATGTTGATTGCAAGGCCCCCAACACCTTAAAGGATGAGGCTAGGATCTGCATCCGATAGAAAAAATGATCTTGTGGATGGGTTGTTCTCGAATATCATCCACTTTCACTGTCAAATCTTGATTTTGGCCAATAAAAATAAGACAATTGTTTACCACTTTTTATTGTGAATGAGGTGTAAAATTACTATTGATTGTCTGTGTTGACTTTTTCCCAGACTGGATGCTTATTCCCAGATTTCCCTACAAGGTAGCCATCAGTGATCAACAGGATCTCTGGGCCAGGGGGCCAACAGTGTAGGAGATAGACTCTATATTTTATCTCCTCTTCTTCTTCAGGCTCTGCAAGACCTAGGGGGGTATTCCCTACTCAACATCCATGAGGATATGCATGCAAGGCTGGGATGTTGACAGAAAGCAGATGAGTCCTCCTGTATGTAGACCAAAACTGAAAGATAAGGGCAAAGGGGCTAGCTTTGGGCCTATTTGCAGTTGTAGACAGAGGACTGAGGTTCCTAAAACTAACTCTAATGTCCTAATGTTGGTTTTAGATTTTGCTTTGGAGTTTAAGTGTGGATGCAAAGCTGGATATGGTTATAACACAAAACAAAGCATGATTGGTGCCTATCCAGGGCCTGGAGTCAATAGACATACACCTGTGAATGATCAGCATAAACAACTAAAACTGGATTTCAAGGGGATCTATGTGATACCTGCCTTACAGGCATCTCCCAATACAAAGTGTTAGGTTATCTCTACTTATGGTATCCCTACTGCAGTATATCCCTCCCAATGTTCAACCTGAAAACAGTTTAATCTACCCCTTGAATAGAAGTTAAAAGATCAGACATTCAACACAGGAATTCTATGCTCTAGAATCTAAACATTACCAAACATCCAGATTCAGAAGAAGGATACATGCAATACTGGAGACAGAATTAACACAACACATGCCAAACAGCATTTCTCATATAAGTTTAATCATGAAATCAGTGGGTTCATGCCAAAAACAAACAACAAGAGATACATAAACTCACAGGTAAGCTGTACAGAGCAACCAGATTAGCTTGTCATGCATTACAGAGCCAAAATCATCAACTTTCAACAACCTTGAATGAATAACACCGTCTGCATTATATAGCAGGAGGGTGTATTCAGCATTGACTACTAGGTTGACCAAAAATCCCGCCAGATACATAGTACCATAAAAATGGCGCTCAAACACACTACCAGATTGGCGCCCAAACATGAATGCAGCAGGTAGGGGAGGAGACAGGAAGATATCTCGAGCCCTGCGCCACTGTCCGCTGATGTACACCTTCAATCGGGTACCAGATCCGCCCACGCCATCGCCCATACCTCTGCAACAATCGCCATTGATGGCGCACCAACCCGCGGCCTCGGGAAGAACATCAAACAGCTAGTCGCAACCGCTTCCCGCCGAGATTCATCATCATGATATTTGAAAATGCAGGATAACAATATCCCACATGCACCCCGCGATGACCTCAATAACACTTTATATACTAGGTCATGAGCATATATCATGTCGGTGCTTTTGCTCCTGACGACATTAGTATATAACCTCATCATCATCATCCTCCAGCAGCATGATATCCTGTTGTTCGAAATATCACCCTGACGTCATCATGATATTTGAAATATAACCTTCATGATAATCGGCACAACCTGATCCTTCGGAGGAACATCCTCCTGCTGAGCTTATAACAAAAGTCTGGCCGATGAACATCCTGATGACGTCATCATCATATCCTGCTGACGTCATCATCATATCTGCCCACTGCGCACCTCCTCATATCCGGATGACGTCATCATCATATTTGCAAATATCAGGAGGTCTCTTCAAGATGATCAGTTGTTAGAAATATGACCCCCGCGGACCTTGATGACGTCATCATCATATTAACATCATCATGATATTCGGAAGACAACCGGATATTTGGAAATATCCTCCTGACGTTCGAACATCAGGTTGCACTGTAGCTCCTCTGTAAGATCGGGGCGAAAACTGAACATGATGATGCTGCTTGAAAACATCACCCCCAGTAGACAATGCGCGAAGCTAGCAGGCGGATATCTCCCTGATATCAGCATCATCATGATGCTCGAGCAAACATATATCCGGGTGATATGAAAATATCACCCCTTCCTTCGGAATATCATGATGCAGTTAGGCAGAAAGAAAAATATCACCCTGATACGGATGATGTCAGCATCATCAGGATGAGAAACAAAGAACAAGAAGTGATACAACATCATCAGGATGATATTGACTAAGATCATCCTGACGTTCGAAATATGATGACCCTAGTGAATATCGGGTCGCACTTAAAAACTCTTCAACATCATCATCAGGATGATCATAACCAAGATCACCTGATGATAGAAATATCACCCCGGCGAAATATCATGAAGGCAGAAAATATGATGACCTCCGCACGCAGCAGGATGAAAACTGGAAATATCATGATGATGACGACGACCCTTAGGATAAAACAAGTTAGGTCGAGCAACTCAAAGAATAACCCCTTCAAGATAACGGGGCAACATCGTCATCATGTTTGGGCAAGGTGATAAATGGAAGATCACCGGATACTTTGAAAAATCACCCTCGCAAGCAGATCAGGGCGCACTGTAGCTCATCAACATCATCAGGATAAAACCCAAACATCACCCGACAGCGAAATATGATGATGACGATGAGAAAACCGGTCGACGGAGAACATGATGATGCTGACCCTCATCGAAACAAACATGATGATGATGACCTCCTCCTCAGGAAAATATGATGCTGCAGCTGAAAAATGCTGAGGAGGTCCATTACTTAGAACAAAAAATGGGCAAGAAGATAAAGGCTTCAAATGAAGAAACCTCCTGATCATGACAAATCAACCCCAGGTCAAAATGAGTGTCAACAGTCTGACCATTGAAATGGATGATATTTAAGTAGAGTTGTGGATGATCTCCATAAAAAAAAAAAACCCTTACGACAAAATGACAAATAATTTAAACAATAGTAATCAAATAATTATCATAAGGTTACTTGGAGTAATTTGTATTGAAATAAATGTAGAAAATTAAACTAGTACAAATATTTTAAATACATCTATCTAAAAAAGTCAATATCAAGGTGTCTATATTAAATTAATGATATAAGTTAGATAGGCTTCTCAAGGCTTTTTCAATAGTTTTACATATTATTTTATTTTCTAAAACATATAACTTTTCCAATTACTTTATTTTTAGTGGAAGAGCTATTTTTTCTATAATTTCTAAAATGTTAAATTTAACTTTATTTTAAATGCATCAATATTGAAAGGTGTCTATATTAAATTTATGACATATGTTAGATAGGCTTATCGAAACTTATTTCAATAGTTCTAAAACATATAGCTTTTACAGTTACTTTATTTTTAGTGGAAGAGCTATGTTTTCTATAATTTTCAAATATTAAATGAAAACAAAACAAAATATTTACTTCATATGTTAACTTTATTTTAAATGCATCTATCTAAAAGATGTCAATATCGAGGTGCCTATATTAAATTTTTATGACATAAGTTAGATAGGCTTCTCCAGACTTATTTTAATAATATCAAGGTGTCTATATTAAATTAATGACATAAGTTAGATAGGCTTTTGAGACTTATTGCAATTGTAGTTTTATATACTGGCATACTTATCTTTAGAAAAATCTATGTAAGAGACGACGAGAGATATCATTGTCAAGGCGCCTATTTTTTATTGACTTTCTCATTAAGCAAAGTAGGCACCTCGAGAATGATATCTCTCAATGTCTTTTACATAGATTTTTCAAAATATAGGTATAGGTATGCTAATTTTACTTTAGAAATATGAAAGAAAATTTTATTTATTTACATTGTTCTTCTTTATTTACTTTATATTTATTTGAAGAGTTATTATTATAATGAGCCTATTTTTTTAATTAAAATAGAGTACATGATATATGCTCAAGATTTTTCAAAAGATAGGTATGCTAATTTTACTTTAGAACTATATAAGAATATTTTTATTTATTTACATTGTTCTTTCTTTATTTTAATCTAGTTATTTTTACTACTATAATAAAAATATAGTAACTAAAAAATTTATACTTTTACTTAGGAACTATTTTATTTTTAGACAAGAGCTATTTTATTTTTCAGTAATAATAGATAAATCATAAAAAGTATGGAGGATGAGAAACATATTGTTCTTTCTCTCCTTGTGGTGGATAAAAAGAATTGTAAATTGCTTTCTTCTCATGAGATACCTTGGAAGGTAATGAAGAGGGCTTTTGCTCCATATTTTTCTTTATAACTTGTTCTTGGCTCCTTTACATATGATGAACCTTGTCCTTGCATTCATAAAGAGATTATATAAGTCTCTATATATGTATATCTTATGTGAAGTGACTCAATTTGAAAATAGGAACACATGCATCTCTCTTTTCTTTGACAATTATATCACCACAAAGGGAACCACTCTCAATTGCTCAGTCAAGGTATTCCAAGAGACATAGAAGAACTATTGGAATATGTAATAACATGAAATAAAACCTCAACTTCCTTGAGCCCTAATTGAAGAGGCAAGATAAAATACTCAATAACTTCCTTGAGCCCTAATTATCTCATTTGTCATATTCAATAAAATACTCAAATGCACATAACTATCTTGTTGTACAAATGATGATCTTATAAAAATACTTCTGGATGTAAATGCGTATGTGCCATAGAATTAGCAAGATGCCTAGGGATCTATTAAAATTTATATTATTAGATTAAGTATATGATGGGAAAGTAGTTGTATAAATCTATAAATATTGATTAGGTGGTGGGGCAACTGACCGATTGCCCCATCATTAACACCATCAAGACATGTATATCTATCAAATCATGTACCTATAAGACAAAAAATTGCATACCTTGTAATTTTGGTGCTACAAATTAACCTCACTTTAACATTTGTAGCCTCTAGCATGTTTTTACGTTCATTTGGCCCTATCCTATCCTTTATCCTACTCTCGATGCAAACATGAGCTTTATGTTTGTATACGTAAATGTCTCTTTTGTCTTAGTGATTATGTTTTTTGTGTTAGTCTTGTGCCATGTTATAATCTATTGTTTCAAGTCTTTATTAGGCCTATTGTGCTTGGATGCCAACATGACATGAGGATGTCCATGTGATGTGCTAGCATCCACTAACTTTTGAGTTGTACAATAGTCATTTCTTCTAATTTTTTCCACCTTGTTGTGGCTAGACATGCATGTTGGAGTACTTGACAGCAATGAGAGGGGGGGTGAATTAGTGTTGTAGACAAAACACTTTATTTACTTTTATTTTAGACTTTCAAAATAGAAGAAGGATTGCAGATTAAAGCCTTATTAATGTAAGTTATTGTGAACTAAGGAACTGAACATACAAGTGTAATGACCAAATGAGCCATGCAACAAAGAGACCATAAGACAATGATTTCAGGAATGGAAAACCTTCATGGGGTAGAAAAACAACTCATTACATACCTCACTGACTTAATCAAAATGTGCTTCACTAGAAAATACAGATGCCTCACTGGCTATTTGTACCTCATTGGCTTTTTGTGCCTCACTGGCTGTTTGTGCCTCACTAGCTTTTATACAATCTCGTGAATACAATATAGAATTTGAATCAATACAGAGGGTTACTCTATTTCCTTACAATCCAGTTCTTGATTGTCTCATTATTTGAGACTCAAGAAAACTGAACCATTCCAACTGTCTCAGGTAGTTTTCAACTGAACCAATAACCATCAATATCAAATGGTCGAATAGACCCATGTAGAAGAATGTAGAACTTTCACAAATCCTTTTGAAGATATTTCAAACTTTAATCAAATGCCTTTCACAAAAACTGTGGTTACAAAAACCTTAACCACAATGGAATCTTTATCAAAAAATAGTTCATATGATGTTCTATTCAAAGAATAAAAATTATCTTCACTTGATTATTGCACAAGACCCAAGTGTCAAATCATGAGAATCCTTCAAACCCTAACCAACCATAAGAGTTTATCAAAAGTTTACAAACCCTCTCCCATTGTTTAGAAACTATTTTTCATTCACATAACTGTCTTTGTTTTCAACAAAAGAGTAAGTAAAGTATATGTGACTACAAACCCATGTGGTTTACAACAGAGTTTCAAAACTGTTGTTATATTTTTTGTTTCCCAACTGCTTTAAAAAAAAAACCAAGTTATAGTTCAGAACTAACATGGCTTGAGAGTAAAAACCCTCACAATCAACAAAGAAACAAAAGAGTTCATTTTTCCTTTTGCACATAGACTATTTAGTAACCTTTTCAAGAACCGAGAATCACCATTTTTATTGGTTCAAAAACCCACATAAGAAAATAAGGAAAGATATCACCTGTGCCGACAACTAAGAAATTTTGATGTGCCTTTGAGTTCCAATAACTGTCCAGCTCACCTTAGTCCTAGCTGAAGCTCACTTACAGTTCGAGCTCTGTCAAATAATCGAATCTTCATACAAAAGAAACCCTAGGTCAAAGAATGCTCTTGGTTATATTTGAACTTCAAATCAAAATAATAAAATTTAATCTTTCATAAATGAAATGATGCTCATCATAACAAGTCTATCAACCAAGACTATGAACATAACCAAGTCAACAAGTTTAAACCACAACATGTCTTCATACTTTGTGCATGACAAAGTTAATAAATCATCATTTTGTGTGCACCAAAATCTAAGTAAGGACCAAGACTTTAGTGAATATTGCTGCCCCATGCTCATACCAATGATGATCAATAAACACCAACTAACACCCAAAGCAATAATCCTTATGCCTTTAAAATGAATGCCCATATACCTTGTGAATAGTAAAAATCGTAATGATCAAAGCTCTTTGCCAATGATTTGTGTTGGTTTACATCTTCTAGTGCATCAAATGTTAAGGTGAGACCATGTCACACATGTGTAAGTGTTGCCACAAGGTTCATGTGTAAATGTTGTCACAATATCAAAAATAGTGCTAAAGGATAATCACCAAATATCAAACCAATGATGTCTTAAGCCTTGACATAAATGCCAAATCCAAGCAATGTCAAATTGCCTTTACCAATAGCAAACTGAAGCATAATGAAACTAGTGTAACAAAATGTTGTCCCACTGCACATCATAAAGGTCAACCAAGAAGAGAGAAATATTTAGCATTATCAACATATCAAGAGCATCAACATATCAAGAACATGAGTACTTGCATGAGTACTTTGACATCAAATGACAATTGACTGCATCACAACATTCTCATCAATATATCAGGAGCATAAACACTTGCATATTGGATCAAACTGCATCACAACATTCTCATCAAAATATCAGGAGCATAAGCACTTACATATTGGATCAAGAGAAGATAAACACAATACCATTGCAATGAGAGAACTAATGCATAGCACACCTCAACCAATGCTGCCAAGAATAACCAAATACCTCTGCCAACTGTCATGATAGCTACTATTTGTACTAACCACAAACTTGAGATGCAACTGTCATTGTTCCACAAACTTGAGAGTTTGTGTATTTGACATCAAGGACAACAACTGAGAGGGCAACAATGCAAAGTAATTGGCGTTGGAAGAATCCCAATGGCCCCTTCATGAGTGTGCCTCTTGATATTCCATTCTATTTTTATTTTTGGCATTCATTCAATCTTCTTGGCATTCTACAACCTTCATCAAGCAACTCTAGAATTTTCAACAACTTTGTGTGAAGTATTCTTGTGTTCTTTAGCTTGTGAACAAAAGCTACACACTTATAGCATTAGTTTTTCTTGGTTCTCCATTTATTCAAGACTAGTGATTTGTGATCTTGGAAAGCTATCATCTTTATTCTTATGTTGTAGGTGATGTTGTTTTAAACTCTTTCTTTACTTCAATTTTCTCATTGTTATTGCAACTTCTCTTTATGTTATAATTTTCATTGTTGGCACTTAGAGGTTTTTATTTTCATTTGCATCCATAGCATATGCACTAGGGTATTAATCCATGTAGACCTAGGGTTTAATACTTATAGATCTTATGTTTTTTGTTGTTCTTAGTCCTAGACACATGTAGGCTAAGTCAACACACATTTCCAATTGTTCCTCTATATCATTGGCTACTCATGGAGCTCGAAAGACCAAAATAGGATCTTGACTATTTGTGGAGAGCTCTTAAGTAGCCCCAACCTTCTTTTGAACACACTGATATGCTGAGAGGGGGGTGAATCAACATATACAAAAATTTAACTACTTCATTTGTAGATAAAATCAAATTACTTAGAGAATAGAAAGTAAAGCATGCACCACATCAATTAACACAATGGTACCAGGATTTTTACGTGGAAAAACTAATGAGGGAAAAACCACAATGAGGATTAACTCACAATATAATAAGTTCACTGCTATATAAAAGATTACAACTTTGTTTTAGGACTAGAACCCAAGGAAGCTACTACTCCCTGCTAACTTTGTTTTAGGGATACAACCCAAGGAAACTACTACTCCCTACTGACTTGTAAACTAAGGCTACAATCTTAGAACAAGACACAAAGATCTGTTGAAGAGACTCATTGTCTCATAGCAGGATACGTGAAAATTACAATGAAAACAAGAACTTGAACTGCTATAAAGAAGGCATTTGTCATATGCTGATATTGCAAACCTCTTTTTCTGCACAATTACTACATCATAACTTCGCACACTTCATCCTTGATATTCATTCCTCTCACATTCACACTCTTCACAAATGACTTTGTTCTTCTATATATATCTTCCGCAACAACTCCAGGTATAAAAGCTCCATGCCAATTTCCAGGCACGCCAACTATTTGTTAAAATGCCTCAAAGAATTGGACAGTGTTAATTTGGGTATTCATGGCAGCTTCAGGAGCTAGGTCTCAAACTTAATGCTTACGTTAGAGGACCATGAATTTAAAAGAATTTCAAATGAAGCAAATGAAGTTTCAGATAAATGGGTTGCTTCATCCACACAGCGGCCCAATCATTTAGCTTATGACTCATTCAAACATAGGGTTCATTGAGGTAGAGACCAAATTTCAAATGAGGTTGGAAGGATTATTTAAATCCAAGATATGCAAGGTATACAAAATTCAGCACTAAGGGGTTAAATCAATGGCTTGTTAGATCATTTGATTGCAGACCAAAAAAACCAGGCCGTGATCCCCTTTGGCAAAGCACCTTAAAGAAATATAGTTCGATGAGGTGTCATAGCCGCAGGATGTGTACAGAAGTTTTTTTTAAAAGCAAATGCAATTGGTAGGAGGAATGCCTAAGCATCCCCAAGCACAAAGGCCGCAACCTATATGGAAATTTTTTATAGATTTAAATAACCATGTACATCAAAATAGGCCATGACTTATGGGCAAATATAAAGATCAATTTCTAAAACCTGGATGCAAGTATCCTCCATGCCTCAAAGGCTGCGTGCCATTTGTTTGTGAAAATGCCTTACTGGATGGAAAATGGTGTTTATTGTATCATACAAGGGAAATGCGGAGGCGCTGACCAGGCATATAAATAGTTCAACATATAACTCAAAGGCATATTCATGGAAGACTATTCCTCTTTGTTGGCATGTTTCTCTCCTTTCCAACATTGTTCTCCCCCTCATTATTTATAATAGTCTCTCCTGCAGTTTTCTTCTTCGTGCTTCTCATATCCTGAAGATGGATCATGTAGGATGACCTGAAAGGTTGATATTCAGATAAACATAACACTGTTTAATCTAAAAAATTCAACAAACTATCATGGACTCTGGAAATATCATATTTTTAAACTCAAAGGCAGTTGAGATCAAAGGCCGCAACCTTGTTTAATAAGAAAGGCATAGTTTTCTTGGAATGGGAAGATTCAGGGCATCACGGTCAAGGAAAAGAAATTGCAATCAATATAAAGCAATAGCTTTATCATTGTCAGACATCTCATTATAAATCTCTACAACTTCCTTTAGGGCACCATGTTGTGCAATATCATTGACAGTGGCTTCAAGCTGTAGAGGCTTATATTTAGATTTTCTTGAGGAGCTTCTTTTGATTTCTTTACTTTTCCTTTTCCCTTTCCTTTAGAAGTTTCTTCTTCTTCTTGTTGTCTTGTTCTCTTTTCTCTTCTCCTTAAGTTGCAAGATTCCTCCTCTTCTTCATTCTCTTCTTCTTCATCATCATCTATGTTCAACAGTTTAAATCTTTCTCTTTTTTCTTGTACCTTAGGTCTATGTTTCTTTTTCTCTCCAGTCTTGGTCTGTATAGGGACTTCAGTAGCAGCTCTTTTCCTACTAGTGGGTGTAGGAGCAGGTCCGGAGGATTTGGAAGAGGTAGTAGTAATAGGAACAATCCTACTTATCCTTCTAGGAGTTTATGAGGCAGATGTGTTTGGAGGTTCTTCTGCAGAGCCCTCAGGAGTATTAAGCATCTCTTCTAGCTTTGATTTCATCTTTTCTGCTTTTTCTTCCACATCCTTTTTGATTGTTTTGTTGGCAATTTCATCATAAGTACCAAATCTCTTAGCAGTAGGATCCTTAGGCTTGCTGAGCACATATCAACATATCGAATTAAATCATGTTCAGACAACTCATAAGGCAAGGTGGTTATCCAAAAAAGCCCTTGGTTCTACTACCTCCATATAACAATTGTCCTTATTCACCATGAAAGTCATATCATTCTTGTATTTCTCTACAACTTTTGATGGTATCCTTTCCCTCAATTGCATTTCATCTTGGAAATTCTTAAAAAATCCCCAATAAATAGTGTTGCATTGTTTAGAGTCTACAAAGCTCCGCATATGATCCCTTATCTACTGTGCAATAGTGATGTCTCTTCTCCATACCACATTCTTCATGCTAGGCAATTCTCTCAAGAAATAAAACATGAGACAAATGATTAGAGAGCCATACCTAAAATTATATCGTGTCTCCTTTGTTCTCTTTAGATTATCTAATAGTTGTTGTCGCAACAACTCACATAGATCAGTCTTTTCCTTCCTTAACCATGTGATGTCCAGTGTCGATGGCAATTGCGGTAGCTAATCCTTCTCTGTTTGTATAATACACTTTGTAAGCAATGCCCATTGTGGCAGGACCCCTAGGTCAATGATATCATCCATAGTTAGGGTTCTCTTATCAAACTTTGCTCTGGTAAGCTTCATTACCACCTTGTTCTTCATGACCTTTAGAATTGGCACAGGTTTGGAGGAGCATAAGTCGGTCACAACTTTAATGGCTTCTTTTGTGATCATATATGGTTGATCAAGACAAAGGAATTCTTCATGAATCTGGATCAACACAATTCTGACCCAGTCATCCTCATGGCAAAAATTGGGAAAATTCTTCCAAACATCAAAGCATTTAGCTTCAACATTTGCATATTCCAGTTTTAGCTAAAAGTCATCTCCCAAAAGATGGTCATTCCTGAATTGTTCCAGCTTCAAATGGTTATATTCACTTAGTTGTGAGTGAATATATATCCAGACATCCTCTGTATGTAGTACATTTATGGGAACATAGGAAAACGCTCCATCCTTATCATTTTTAGTGGGTTTGAAGGAGTCTTTCTTGAATTTAGGTCTTGGCCTTTCCACAACATCAATAACTACTAGTGTTGTCATGATAATTCTTTCAGAAAAATAGGGTTTAACTTTCATGTCCACATTTGCCATGTGGTCATGACACAAAATATCAAATCAAGAATTAACACATCACATTCATGCTCAAACATAATTAACCTTTGTCCACCTTAGGGACTAGGTTGGTTTTACAGGGATAATTACTTAGGGTTATTTGTATGACCTCCAGTTTCCATTAGCCATGGAAAATATCTGCACACTACACAAACACATCAATAGCCCAAGGTATATCATAGCCAAAGCAATTAAATTATGCACACACATAATTGCACAAGTTCATGCATTCAAAAATATATCACATGATAAAATTCATTTGATTCCCAAATCAATTATACTTTCAATAACACAATCACGATCATGAAATCATAAATCGACATAATGTTTCATCAACTCAATTAGCTCAATAATTCATTTCAATTGCATCAAATATAATAACGCATTCATCATCATAGAAACAAAATATAATCTAGCATGTCAAGTCATAGCATCATCATAATATAACTCATCTATCTAAACAAAGCATAAAATAAAGTCATCAAATGTCTAAATATACGGGATCAACAGTCCCCAAAATGTCCATATGTCAAAATGTAACCCAAACGACAAGTCTCATAGTCAAAACAAGAGGTGTAATAAGGGTAGGCCTCACATTAACCAACAAATTTGAAGAGTACCTAATAATGTTGTCATTAGGGTTTGCACACAAGATCCACTAAAAATTGCTCTTGCACACAGTTGCTTTTGTTCAAATGAGATCAATTTTGATCAAGTATCAAATAAATATGCTTCATATATGCCCTAGCTACTTCGCATTAAATGCATTTCTCTGTTCTTAACCTAATCAAAATTTTACTCTCACAAGAATCTATGATCATTCAACAATCCTTTGGAAAGAATCCATTTGCTTTAGAAATTTGATCAAACCTCATCTTATCATCAACCAAACATATCCATATTACTTCTAGCCATTATGTTGAAGATTTCAGCATTTTATGTATTAAGGGGTTTTGGAAATATTTGCAGTTGCAACTCCCCTTGACTCAATACTTCCCTTTTTAGTTACCGAAAGATCCATCTACACCAGGCAAGGGTACATATCCTTCCTTACTTCACCTTCTTCCTTCTTCCATATCTTGTTCATTTCCTTCTTTTGCCGACCAATGTCAATCTTCTTTTGAGGAGTAGGTCTTGCATTCTTTCCCTTGTAGAACCTTGCAATGTGTCATGATTTATTGCAATTATAGCAGGTGATATTGGTTTGCGAAGCATAACCACTTCTTCTTACATTAGATCTACAATTAGCAGCCTTATGACCAAACTTGTTGCATGTGTAACAGTAACCATAGAAGAATTGAGAATTCATAGATTTCTTCTTGTTCATGAAACCATTCCTCATCATTTTACTTCTGTATTCATTATCCTTATGACCAAATTTGTTGCAAACATGACATTGACCATGAGAGTTCATAGCATTGTACCTTGGAGGTCTAAATCAATTTTGATTTATCTTGATTCTACATTCAACAGCCTTGTGACCAAACTTATTACAATCCTAGTAACTACCATTAAAAGCTTGAGGATACCTAGTAGGAGCAGTTTGTTTAGGAGTAGGCTTTTTGAAATTCTTCTTCTTATTCTTTCTTTGTCTCTAGACATGAATGAATTCATCTTATTTTGCATCTTTGAAGGCATTCTTCTTAGGATATTCAGTGCAGGATTTTTCCTCCTTTGTTTTAGACTTTCCTTATGCTTTGAAGTTATCATACAAGTTTGCAGATGCACTGATGATAGTTATTCCCCCTTTTCAAAACCAAGACCAGATTTTTCTTTTGATGGATTTTGAGAGTTGATCAATTCATCAAGAATTTCAAAGCCTCCTTTTAGTTTTAACCCCTTTTCAATTTGTTCTTTTGCTTTTTCCAGTTCTTTCCTCAGAGTGACAACTTCTTCCTTAAGTTTTGAACATTCAACTGCTTTCTCATTGAGCTTCATATTTAGGCAGCCTTCAATCCTTTTGCCTTCTTCAACCATGACTTTAAAATTAGAGATCATATCTTCTGCCTCCTTGAGTTTAATGTCACATCCTTTATCTCCTTCTATTTGAGCTTTTAGTTGGATAATTTCTTCCTTTGATTCTTTAGCTCGTGTCTTCAATTTCACAATTGTCTCCTTTGATTTTTTAAGCATGTCCTCATATTCCATATTTAGTTCTCTTTCTTCATCTAAATCTTCATGAGCTGACTGGAGTTCACCTTCAAGGTCTACTTAATCTAGATTGAGATCCCAACCTTCAAGTTCGATTGCTTCTAGATCTGGTTCAAGAGCAAACACATCATTAGACATAGCTTCAGATCCCATATGTTTAAATGCAGGATCTACCTCAGCTGTGAGGCTTCTCAAAGGTACTTGGCTCTAATACCAATTGTTGAACACACTGAGATCCTGAGGGGGGGGAGTGAATCAACATATACAAAAATTTAACTACTTCATTTGCAGATCAAATCAAATTACTTAGAGAACCTAAATTAAAACATGCACCACATCAATCAACACAATGACACCAAGATTTTTGTGTGGAAAACCTAATGAGGGAAAAAACATGATGAGGATTAACTCACGATATAATAAGCTCATTGCTATAAAAGATTACAACTTTGTTTTAGGGCTACAACCCAAGGAAGCTACTACTCCATGATGACTTTGTTCTAGGGCTACAACCCAAGGAAGATAATAATCCCTACTGACTTGTAAACTAAGGCTACAAACTTAGAACAAGATACAAAAATCTACTGAAGAGCCTCACTATTTGATAGCATGATACATGAAAATTACAATGAAAATAGGAACTTGAACTGTTGTAAAGAAGGCATCTATCATATGTTGATATTGCAGTCCTCTTTATCTGCACAATTACTCCATCATACTGACTTCATACACTTCATCCTTGATATTCATTCCTCTCACATTCACACTCTTCACAAATGACTTTGTTCTTCTGTATATATCCTCTACAACAACTCAAATCCTCAATTAGGTTGGCACCAAAAAGACCTTTAGATGAAACATGTAATACTGTATGAGTTGGATTAGAACAAATACATTTTGAGTTACAGATCACTTCACATTGCATAATAGGATCAAATACATCATAACACATTCTTTAAGGCCAAATCAATTGATCATGATCAACCACACATGAAAGAAACCAGATTATTGACCTGAACACCAGAAACACTTCTAACTGTCCAACTTTGCATCAACGAGGAGACATCAAAATCATCTTGCAGACCAAGATATAAGCAATGTACCTCATTATCACTATCCTTAAACCATTCACCTGAACTATTTGATCATTATAGGTATCCACAAGATAAGAAACATGTTGAACTGATGAAAATAGGGCATTCTAGACTAACTGTAACACATCAAGACTTAGGATATTACATTGCAGACCAAAACATCTGAAACTCTTAAGAATTGACTTATGCACTATTATGAACACATAACTAGAACCGCACCACCATATCTATCACTTTCAGAGGAATTCAGAGACTTTTACTCAATTATATTGTAATCCAGAGAACAGTCAAACACAACACCTTACAAAATTAACTTGAATACTCTGTACGGTACTGGAAACAAGAGAGATTTGCATGTGCTTCAACCCAAAGACACGCTGAAATATGTAGAACCTCCACATACACTCATATTACTAATCTGTAAACTCTCCATCTTCTGCAAGTACTCAAACATGTGCACTGAGAACAACTTAGACATCTGGAACAATCTGTATTACTTCTGTCATTTGAAAACTGACCTTGCAGACCATCAAAACACTTGATACTGCAAGGAAGCATGTATTACACATCTTTGATCATGTTCTCAAAACTGCATGGGCACAACTTCTCTTCTAGAGGAATGCAGAGCATTCCAATAGTTCTCTATCATTGCTTTATTTTGTTTGAGCACTAATCGAAACTCTGTCATTGATAACTTTCTCTGCTAAAGGTATAATGACCTGAAATCCTAGATACAATACCTTCATATCTCAATTAGCTTATATTATGAACTGCAAGACTAAATCTAGCTTTGTGGAGGAATACGGACCAAAACACTATGACTCTGTCTTAGGGTATACACTGTAAATGCCTTAACCAAACTTCTGCAACTTATCTCTAAGTGTGGTACACCAAAATGAAAGGATATCAATTTAGGCATATAGGAAACATGTTAAAACAAGTGTACCTACCTCTGCATCATACTTAGACACCAGACTGATCATCATTCTTCCTCATCCTACAATGCTGACTGATATTACTGTATATTGACTATCTCTGGAATATATACAATGACAACCAATCTTACTTGCAAGTAATTTTGACATCAATGACAACTAATCTTATCAAGATGCCAACACCTTCCCTGTTTGTCTCAGTTATAGGTTTTGGAGATTTTCACACATGAAGGGTTTGCTTTTTTTAATCCTTCTCTTTGCTATTTTTTTGTTCCTTTATTCCAATCTAAATCATTATTATTCATCTTTATTCTACATTCTACTGTTTCCTAGAGATATCTAGTATTTGTTGAACTACGTGTTGTTTTGTACCCAAGTGTCTATAGAAAATCTTGAAATTTGCACTAGAATTGGAGTTTTATAGTTCTATTCTAGATGACAATGCATTTCGATCGCATCTTGGTGTTATGATTCAGGTTCCATCAACCTTTTAAATCCTATGTATTTAATGACTCCTAATATTGTTTGTAAATCATTCATAAGGGATGAAGTATTCACCAAGTAGTGATCTTGTTTCAGCCACATTTTGCATCCTTGTACCCGATGCAGGGTTGTGGGGGGTTTTCCCCCCACTACTGTCACTGGGGGGTCCAAGGGGGCATTAACTACTTCCTAGCCCCCCTGACAGGGGTTTGAGGGTAGCACCCTTGAAGAGATTTTTTTAGAAAATTACCTTGTAAAATATTGTGATTTTGTAGCCAATCTAGACTATTCATCATTAGGTCACACATTTGACGGTAGAAGTTATGTTAGGGTTTTCTACCCTAGAAGGAAACACTCTTTTAAGAGGATATTGTATTACAGTTGTGGATGAGTATTACAGGCGTTGCTGGATTGAAGACTGAAGAGGAGATTGATAGTGTTGTATTGTAAACTCTATTGAAGTTAATACAGACTGGTGCATCTTTTCTTGTGTGGAGTTTTTTTTCTCAAAAGAGTTTCTCCACGTAAACACTATGTTATGTGTTTGATCTTCTATTCCATTATTTCTATGTTGATTTCATACTACCTTTGTATTTTAGTTCTGTACTGGATTAATAGTTATAGTTGTAATCAGATTTCCATTCTGTAGTTGTTCACCTTCATTTCTAACACTTGGATAGTCAATTGTTTAGGTCATCTTCTAGGTTTATTTTAATTTTCTCTTCCATACTATGAATTATATTTTTAGATTCCAATTATTCATGTTTTATTACCCAACTCTTTCTCTTTCTCTTAACAGAGTTTAAGTAGGAAGGGAAAAAATTTCTAGGGAGGATTTATTTAGTTTTCTGTTAGTTATATACAACAAAATCATTAAAACATAAACTACAAAAAATATTTCTTTTGTCCAATCTTGTCTATAGTGTAGTAGGGAATAGTTTAAACCTCAAACATAATATAGGTTGAAAATTAAAAAACAACTACTCCCCTTCTAAATAATATATTTTGGTCAACTCAATGCTCTTCACTTACATTTTTCTTTCTTGGTTCACCTTATTTACATTTTGGTGAACCTAACCTTCTAGGTGAACCTTTAATTTCTTGTCATTCAAACATTCCCACATTTTGGTCCTATGTGTGTTGATTACACTCATTTTACTTTTGTTTTATGAGTTCCACCACATAGTCTCTTCATTTTAATTAGTTTTTTTGAAGAAGTTACAATAACTATTTAAAAATGTCTTCATCAAAACCTTTTACAACTTCTTTCTCTTCTTCCATGGGTTACTCTAGCTCTATCTTTGATCATTTGGTTGGGACCCTTTCACTCCTTACTTCTCCCCACATGAAATTTCATGATATTGAGGGGGACTTCGACCATGAAGATGTGTTGCATATGAGAGATGATAGCCAAGTCCACTATCTTAACAAATATTTGGTTGAATCTCAAACTCACCTTGATAATGATGAGGATATACACCATATCATGGGTCCTATCTTGCATGCCATGCATACAATGTTATGCCCTTGTTCTAAGGATTATTTCTTGTGTGAAAGAGCTATGGTTGTTAGCAATGCTAAAACTACTTTTGTGGCTATTGTTGAACAATATTTTGAATCACATGTTACTCATAACTAGATACCTATGTCTCTTCCTACATCACACACACACACACACCACATTCTAAATATGCTGCTACTTCTACTATCCAACCTAGTCATTCAAGTGCTTCTTCTTTTGGATTGCAATGCAACCCTATTCCTTCATTTGGGTTCATTCCTCCATCTCAACCCTACCATTCATTTTTGCAAGTCGCCTTCTAGGTGCTTCCCAACCCTTTAACATTCCCCAAGTATCTTTGTTACCACTACTACCATGACCACCACTTCTACTCCTCCATTATACATCATTGATTTTGTCATTAAAACTAGCTCATATAAAATGTGTGTAGTCTTCAAAAATAGCTTTCATCCATTTCTACCACTTCTCAACCTATGACCATACCATACTATTGCCACAGTCTACTTTCACTTGAGATCCTCACTACCCCACTTCTTATTGTGTTTGAAGTTCCTTACTTTGAGAAATACAACAATAAAGGAGACCCTCAAACATATGTTTCTGTATTCACTACCTTATGTAGTGACTTCATTTTTGAAGATAAGTTAACAAAACCTTTTTCACGATCTCTTAAAGATACCATGTTGGATTAGGTTTTCTCCTTGTTCAATCATTCTATCTATGTTTTCAATCAACTTGTCAGCTTATTTTTGCAACATTTTTAGGTCAATTTCAGCCCCCAAGTTACCTTCTGTAACACCTAGTTTTGATTTCACCCTAAAAACTAAGTTTAACCAAAGGTAATAATTTTTTTTTGAAAGTTTAAAACAAAAAAGTAATTTGTTTCTAATTTTTAAAACCAAGTAGTTCATCCATCGACTAACAATAATCATGAAATTATAAATTATACAAAAGGATATATCCATCTACAACATTAAATAAAATGTTGTTAAAAGTTACTTAGAACAATTCCAAAATAGAAGCTTACCAAAGTCACTGCATCTCAATTGTTGACCATCCAAATTCAAGTCTCGGCAATCCTCAGAAATATAGAAGAGAAAGTATCTTCAAGGAGCTTAACCTCCAACCACAGACCGTCGGTCTCCCACACTCCTTCGTATCCGGAAGGGCCCTACCCTACTCAAAGAGGATAGACTTAGGATAACCAATGGTGTTTTCCATCTGAGTACTGGTGTTGTGACCTACATAACTTGTTATCATGCAATCCCCTAGATACCCTCTAGTTAAGCATGACCACTCCACAAGCTACGCCATCCAGTCACGGTGAACTATCAATGCACTTGAGGCACATGCATTACCTTGGCCAAAGGATTTGAATATAATTAGCATTGTATCAACGCAAGTAATAAGTTCACCCACCCCAACTCGACTTGAATTAATCGCAATCCTACAGTTACTTATGCATAAGTTCAATATAACGACCTCGATAACCTCTAGGTATTCCAAACTCATCATGCATAGGCGCATGGCAGTGAGGTTTACTTCTCTCTTCTTAGCTTATGGAGACATTTCCATCCATATCTTAAAAGAATGGGTTCCTATCTTATCAATAAATTGGATAATAATATAAGTTAATCAGTTGATCTCTAAGTCAGCCCAATGCTCAAATTATTCCCTCAAGAGTGGACACTAAACTTAACTCTATTGTTTTCAGAAGGGTTTCACAATAAACCAATTTATAGAATTCATAAACTCAAAGACCCTGAGTTAAAGTTTAAAGACTCTTAAAGGTCATCTTTGAGCTATCAAAACTGTGACATAGCTTAATCTTTTATCAAACTAGGTATTTAGAAATCCTTTCATGTTGTTTCTATTTGCAAGGAAAAATACGTGCAAGTTTATATAACTATAAACTCATTGTGTCGGCCTTAAAACTTCCTTATCTAACATGTTTGACAGTTTAGACCAAAAGTAACACTATACACTTCTTAACTCTATCTCTTCCTTTACTCTATATCCTCCTTCGAAGTCAAAGTAATTTGAATAATTTAAAGCGAAAAGAGCTACATACAATGATTTAATGGACTTTAATTAGTTATCAATCGCAGCAAGTGTAGAATGCTCTCTATGGTTGACTAACCAACTAAAGATTCAGAACTTGTCGGAGGCTGAGTATTCTTACACACATCGACATACATTCCACACTAATCTACCTCACCTACCGACTATTAACACATTTTCAAGTCTTTTATGAAACAAGTTGTTTTTAAATATGACAAAGCCAACCGTAACTTATCGCAGGCCAGCTGAGGATACTTCCTACGTCGACTAGGGTTAGTCCACTGTAGTTTTGTAATGACTAAAAAGCTAGTTCTTTGGCCAAAACATAGTCTACCTAAGTGCTCTCCACATATCCAGATGTTTCAGAGGCTAAACAATATAATGACACAGTTTTAACCGACTAACAATAATGCTATCGAGATACAAATGTGCTATAGCTGTGAGTTTAAAGACTATGGAGTGATTCAAGAGCAAATAACATTGTTTCCGTTTAGAAAGAAATGACAACCTACAGGTTTTAAAGTTGCTAACAATCCAAGTATTACATCATGGAGACAATACTAAATTCCTTCAAATAACAAACTGGTGCCAGTCCTAAATCAACATTCTGGTTTATCCTTGACAGTGAAGAGGAGGAATGAAGTAAAACCTGAAGAGAACCTCTAGTGGCTTCCAAGAGCTCGTTCTTCTCTTACTTGTTCACACTTCCTCTTTCGCTCCCCACCTCTCTGCTTCCTTTCTCTGTTTTCTCTGTTGTCTTCAAAACTGACTCCCTCTCCTCTAAATCCCATTCTTCCCATCCACAACTAACTTTTCCCACTCTCCAAATCACGCCCTATCAACTGGGTAACCACCCTGCATGGTGTAACTATCTCCTCTAATCTGTGACCACTACCCAAAAAGGCTTGATTTCCCACTAAATTCGCAACTACTCATAAAAGTGGAGTTCAATCACTTGGCGAGGTGGTAGTTTTTAGTTTGGATAAGATGTCTCACTACTCATAACTGATTACGAGTATAAATCAAATGCATAACTAAAAATAATGGATAAGCTGACAACCATTCGTAGAGTTGAAGCTCAAGGGTAAATAGATTGTTTCGAAATAAAAGACATCATAGTAAAGACTTAAGTGAGTCCCTTTTGAGCTACTGTCTGACTACCAACATCACAAAAGAATAAAGGAATTACCTCAAAACGACAATTTTAATATAACTAATATAATTTTGTATATTCAAATACAATACGACCAAAGGTACTACACACCATGGTCTCAAGGTTTAAAACATTATTTAAACCTTTTATTATACGATAATAGCCCAATATAGAAATAATTCAACATCTGTCGAATTTCGTAAGTAGACGTTTACATCATACGCTCATAGAGCTTTACAACGATAACAACGAATTGAGTGTAAACACAAAACAAGGTTTGGGGTCGACTTACACACAACTTTCAAGTGCCGAACCACTAACAAGACACGACTTACAACTCGATCTCAAGTATATACATATATATACATATAAACAATATATCGGTCATTCGTATTTGATGACATGATTCAGAGTATTACGACACCGATGTCAATTTCCCATACTCAATACGACAACTTATGAAAGAAGAAAGACCTATTCTTGCAAACTTCAACATCTTGTCTAAAATTGACTTAGCCTGAAATCAAAGCTTAACTCAAGGCTACTAAGTTTATCTACCTGATATTCGTTTTCAGTGGCAGGCACCCATGGGTTATTCTAGAGTCTATTCTCTCTTTCTCAAAGATACTTTCTCTTCTTGTTTCTTCCTGGAGAACATGTTCCATCTATTCCTGTCATTGATAATCTCACATACAATTTGTGGTCAGAGTACTAATGTTTTGATCAAAACACATTTATATCAAATCATTTTATTTTCATATCGAAAGACATTTTAATTCATAACATCAAATTGATCATAATCAAATAAAAATCCATAATTTCATAAAATTAACATTTTCTATTCATATCATCATTTTCTATGATGTTAAAACATATCCACATAACTATACTATTTAAGAAAAAGTAAAAAGTAATATTGAATCCAAAAAGGGGGTGTAACATATCTTTCCTCTATAGAATTATCATCCCCGATGATTGAGTTTACCAAGCAAAATTTTAACATAAAACAAACTTTTATAGTTTAACATTAATGTTTTTGAAAAGATAAGGAAATCTTTGGTGGATGTCATTATAGTCTTCCCAAGTGGCGCTATCCTCGCCATATTGGTCCCACTGAATTTTGCATTGCAAAACCTCTCGATTACGCAAATGAAGTTTACGCATTTCGAGAACCTTGAGTGGCTCGATCACAACCACTTCTGGCTCTTGTATCTGTACAGAATTCCATTTAAGAATGTGGTCATTACCTACAAAATATTTCTTTAGATATGAAACATGAAAAACATTATGCATTTTGGACAAGACTAGAGGTAGAGCAATTTTGTAGGCCACTGGATTAATAATCTCAAGGACTTCAAAAGGTCTGACATATCAAGGAGCCAACTTTGATGATTTACCAAATTTGATTGAGCTTTTATGGGGTTTTACTTGCAAAAGAACTTTCTCACCAACCAAGAAATGTCTAGGCACCCGTTTGCGATTTGCATAACTTTTTTGCTTGTCGTTGGCTTCTGCCAACCTCTTCCTAATCATTTTCACTTTTTCTTCCATATCTGCAAGCATTTCAGGTCCAATGCTTATCCTATCTTCCATCTTGTCCCAGCTTATAGGAGTTCTGCATTTCCTTCCATATAATGCTTCAAACGATGCCATCTTAATGGCAGAATGATAGGAATTGTTATAGGCAAATTCAACAAGAGGTAAATATTCCTCCCATCTGTATTGCTGGTCCATGCAATACATTCTTAAAAGATCCTCTAAAACTTGATTAACCCTTTCTATTTGTCCATTGGTTTTAGGATGGTAAGTAGTGCTCACATTGAGTTTAGTCCCTAGTGCTGAAAATAAAGTTTGCCAAAACTGGGAGGTTATTCGAGCATCTCTATCAGATATAATCTTTTCAGGTACCCCATGCAATCTGAATATTTCTTGCACAAACTTCTGAGCCAAAATATGAGCTCCATCTGTTAAATTTCTAGGAATGAAATGTGCTACCTTGGTTAATTTATCTACAACAGCCAGAATTGCATCATGTCTATTCTTAGACATTGGTAGCCCTTGAACAAAATCCATACTAACAACCTGCCACTTCCATTCTGGAATATCATGCGGGTATAACAATCCAGTAGGATGTTGATGTTCTGCCTTCACTCTCTGACACTCCAAGCAACTTGCCACAAACCTTGTAGCGTCGCTTTTCATTCCTTTCCAGAAATATAGTGGTTTGACATTAGCTAAAAGTTTTGTTACTCCTGGGTGTCTGGAATAAGGTGCACAATGAACTTCATTCCAAACAAGGTTTCTTAGTTCAACTGAATTAGGAATGTAGATTCTTCCCTTAAATCTCATCAATCCATCTGACTCAAAATAGAATCCATCATATCTTGGATCCTTAGGGTTTAATTGTAGAGCTTTCTTCACCTGCTCGTAATATTCATCTCCAAATAATTTTTGCAATACTAAATCTTTAAAATTAGCATGAATAGAGATTATAGAAGCTATGTGTCTTCTTCTACTTAAAGCATCAGCTAATCAATTTTCTTTACCTTTGATGTAAGCAATCTCAAAGTCGTAATCTGATATTAAGTCTAACCATCTCCTTTGTCTTGCATTGAGATGAGGTTGTGTAAATATGTAACGAAGACTTTGATGATCTATTTTTAGTATAAAAGTCTTTCCTAACAAATAATGTCACCACATCTGAAGGGCGTGGATCACTGCTGCCAGTTCCAAGTCATGAGGAGCGTAATTTTATTCATAGTTTTTCAACTTTCTTGATTCATAGGCTATTACATGCCCATTTTGCATAAGCACGCCTCCTAACCTTCTCCTGAGGCATTAGTAATAACCTCAAATTGCCCTTCAGGGTCAGGGACTTTCAAGATTGGTGTTGTTGTTAACTTTTCTTTTAATAAATTGAATGCCTTTTGACATTCGTCTATCCAAACAAACCATTTCCCTTTTCTCTGCAAGGAAGTAATTGGACTAGCAATACTTGAGAAATTCAAAACAAATTTTCTGTAATATCCAGCCAATCCCATAAAACTTTGTACTTCTGAAACATTGGAAGGTACAGGCCATTCCATAATAGCCTTTATTTTAGCTGGGTCAACTGATATCCCTTCTGCTGATATTGTATGTCCCAAATACTACACTTCTTTCTGAAAGAAAGTGCATTTCGAGAGTTTCGCATACAATTTGTGTTCTCTTAATCATTGCAAAACAATTTGAAGATGTTGTCTATGCTCCTCATTTTTGGAATATATCAGAATATCATCTATGAAAACTAGGACAAATTTATCAAGGCAATCTCTGAAAACACTATTCATGAGATTCATGAAAGTGACTGGTGCATTAGTCAATCCAAATGGTAACACAGTAAACTCATAGTGACCATATCTTGTTCTAAATACGGTCTTGTGAATATCTTCATCTTTCAACCTCAACTGATGGTATCCAGATCTCAAATCTATCTTAGAAAATACTGCTACACCACGCATTTGGTCAAATAAATCATCAATACGTGGTAGTGGATACTTATTCTTTATGGTTGCTTTATTTAGAATCCAATAATCTATACATAGTCTAAGGGTTCTGTCCTTCTTCTTGATGAAAATAACCAGAGCTCCCCATGGTGATACACTTGGCCTAATTAGACCTTTAGTCAATAGCTCCTGCAATTGAGCCTTCAATTCCATAAGTTTAGTAGTGGTCATTTAGTATGGAGCTTTAGATACTGGCTCAGATCCTAGTTTAATATCTATGGCAAAATCAAAGGTTCTTTTTGGAGGCAAGCCTGGCAGTTCCTTAGGAAATACATCACTGAAATTGCAAAGATAAGGGTATTTTTCCTCAAATGTTTACTTCTCTAAGGCTTCCTCTACTAGGTCCATTTTGACTGCAAAAAGTTGACATCCCTTACACCTAGCGCACTTTAATTGTTTTGAAGAAATAGAACTGATCCTTATTTCCCTTTGAATACCTTGAAAATTAACTTTGCTTCCTTTATCATCCAAACACTCAATTGTTTTATGAAAATAATCCACCTTGGCCCTATGTCTCCACAACCAATTCATTCCTAAGATGACATCATAGGACCCTAAAGATGCTACATATAAATTTACCTCAGTGGAGAAGTTTGAAATATCAATCTTAGCTTCAAACAAACATTGCTCTACCTGAGCCTTTGAGTGATTTGCATATTCAACTGTCCACAGTTTTGACATAAAACCAGCTCTTCTAGGAAATTTACTTAAGACTCTAGATGACACAAATTTTTTTGTTGTACCAGTATCAAACAGAATAGAAACAAGAACTCCAAATAATGTACCTGTCATCTCAATGGGAGTAATCTAATACTCAGCTTGTCAATTGTCAAGGGCAGCGTGAATCCTTTGTTGAAATGCTTCCTGCTGCGAAGGAAGTACCGTGTTCCTAAGCTGCCCATTCTGCTTTTTATTAGGACAACAGTTGGCATAATGATCTCCACCACATGAAAAGCAACCTCCAATTGGTCCTCTCTTCTCGAATGGTCTACTCATAGCATCATCGTTCCTCTTAAAATTGTCATTTTTCTTAAAGTCTTCATTTCTTCGTTCATTACCAAATCCCCCTTTGTTTTTCTGATTTCCTTTATCGAACCTCGTGTTTCCATATCCTTTATCATTCTTCCTTTTATACGTCTAATCATTGAAGTTCTTATCAAATTTCTTATGCTTCTTTTCACGATAAGCAGAAATGGATTTGATCTTCTATTCTTGCTTAATTACCTTCTTATACACCTGGTCCATTGTGTTCGGACCATGCACCTCCACCTCACTGCCAATCTGAGGATTGAGTCCATAATGAATTTTCTTATCCGAAATCTTTCATCCTTTGATACTGAGGAACATACTTCAACAATCTAGTAAATTTTTTCACATATTCAATCACAAACAAATCACCTTGCCTGAGATTTTGGAAATGTGTTAGCTTTTGATCAAAATAAAGCTGTGGTAACCACCTTTTTCGAAATAGTTCCACAAATTCATTCCATGTCACCTTCAAGGGGCTTAAGTCCAGTTCCATTTTCTTGTTCATCCACCAAGTGGATGCTTCTCTAGATAGCTGATATGCTCCCCACACTGCCTTTGTAATCTCATAATAATTTTTTATTTCCAAATATTTCTCCATTTCTGTTAGCCATGCCTCTGCTGCATCACCAGTTTTCGTTCCATCAAATTTGGGAGGGATAATCTTTTTCATATCCTTAGATAGTTCTTGTGCAAGTTTATCTTTTGTCTCCCTCTGAGATTCACTATTGCCTTGATTCACATTTGACGTGCCATGTTCTCATTGCTTACTTTTACTTGCATTATTAGAATACTCGTTTTCACCCTCCGTATTCTCATTTTCATTCACTTTCTTTTCCAATTTGCCCAACCTTTCCTTAGTTTCAGTAAGCATATTAAGAATTCTGTCCAATTTATCGGTGGAGTTATCCTGAGAGTTGTGACCTTCCCGATCTTCTCTCTCATTAAACTCTGATTGATCCATGTTTATTTGTTTTCTCACCTGCTTTAGCAAGTACTAATCAGTTCTATGATTTATCATTTTAAATATTATCAAAACATAGCAATTACTCATAACCATAGTTATTCTCAAACCAAAATTTGTCTTTATTATATTTTGCACATCAGTATATACATTCTATAAGGATAGACATATTTCATGTTTCACTCAGTATTTACAAGAGGGGTGTAACCTTCGGATTCATTGTCTGACACATAATCTCATGGTGTATAACCCTCAGATTTGCTATCAAATGATAGTACAATGATTTCATCTCTAGGTGGTATATGGGAATCCCTAGTGATCATTGGTACACTAATAGGGCAACAATTGACCATAATTCGAGCTGCTGTCTTAGATGTCTCTAGGAGTTCTTTTTTCATTCGTTTGAGTCGTGACAGAGCATTGGCAAAAGTTTCCACATCATCTAGCCAAATGTCATTTTCATCATTCATTTTCTCAATAGTCTTGATCACCGCAAGTCATTTTTGCTTAGCTTGCAGATAATGTTCCTTACTAGTGAAGGACTTCCTTGCGGTTTTCTTGAGACGTACCATCCTAGCACAGTAAATCAAATCATTAGCTACCCGCATAATGTTGATTCCTAATCAAGTTAGTGGACTCATCAGCCCTAGTGCTAAACCTGGCTAGCTCTGATACCATATGTAACACCTAGTTTTGATTTCACCCTAAAAACTAAGTTTAACAAAAGGTAATAATTTTTTTTTTTTGAAAGTTTAAAACATAAAAGTAATTTGTTTCTAATTTTTAAAACCAAGTAGTTCATCCATCAACTAACAATAATCATGAAATTATAAATTATACAAAAGGATATATCCATCTACAACATTAAAAAAAATGTTCTTAAAAGTTACTTAGAACAATTCCAAAATAGAAGCTTACCAAAGTCACTGCATCTCGATTGTCGACCATCCAAATTTAAGTCTCGGCAATCCTCAGGAATATAGAAGAGAAAGTATCTTCAAGGAACTTAACCTCCAACCATAGACCGTCGGTCTCCTGCACTCCTTCCTATCTGGAAGTGGCCCTACCCTACTCAAAGAGGATAGACTTAGGATAACCAATGGTGTTTGCCATCTGAGTACTGGTGTTGTGACCTACGTAACTTGTTATCATGCAATCCCCTAGATACCCTCTAGTCAAGCATGACCACTCCACAAGCTACACCATCCAGTCATGGTGAACTATCAATGCACTTGAGGCACATGCATTACCTTGGCCAAAGGATTTGAATATAATTAGCATTGTATCAACATAAGTAATAAGTTCACCCACCCCAACTCGACTTGAATTAATCGCAATCCTACAGTTACTTATACATAAGTTCAATATAATGACCTAGATAACCTCTAGGTATTCTAAACTCATCATGCATAAGCGCATGGTAGTGAGGTTTACTTCTCTCTTCTTAGCTTATGGAGACATTTCCATCCATATGTTAAAATAATGGGTTCCTATCTTATCGATAAATCGGATAATAATATAAGTTAATCAGTTGATCTCTAAGTCAGCCCAATGCTTAAATTATTCCCTCAAGAGTGGACACTAAACTTAACTATATTGTTTTCGGAAGGGTTTCACAATAAACCAATTTATAGAATTCAAAAACTCGAAGACCCTGAGTTAAAGTTTAAAGACTCTTAAAGGTCATCTTTGAACTATCAAAACTGTGACATAGCTTAATCTTTTATCAAACTAGGTATTTAGAAATCCTTTCATGTTGTTTCTATTTGCAAGGAAAAATACGTGCAAGTTTATATAACTATAAACTCATTGTGTCGGCCTTAAAACTTCCTTATCTAACATGTTTGACAATTTAGACCAAAAGTAACACTATACACTTCTTAACTCTATCTCTTCCTTAACTCTATATCCTCCTTTGAAGTCAAAGCAATTTGAATAATTTAAAGCGAAAAGAGCTACATACAATGATTTAATGGACTTTAATTAGTTATCAATCGCAGCAAGTGTAGAATGCTCTCTATGGTCGACTAACAAACTAAAGATTCAGAACTTGTGGGAGGCTAAGTATTCTTACACACATCAACATACATTCCACACTAATGTAACTCGCCTACCGACTGTTAACACATTTTCAAGTCTTTTATGAAACAAGTTGTTTCTAAATATGACAAAGCCAACCGTAACTTATCGCAGGCCAGCTGAGGATACTTCCTATGTTGACTAGGGTTAGTCCACTGTGGTTTTGTAACAACTAAAAAGCTAGTTCTGCAGCCAAAACACAGTCTACTTAAGTGCTCCCCACATATCCATATGTTTCAGAAGCTAAACAATATAATGACACAGTTTTAACCGACTAACAATAATGCTATTGAGATACATATGTGCTATATCTGTGAGTTTAAAGACTATGGAGTGGTTCAAGAGCAAATGACATTGTTTCCGTTTAGAAAGAAATGACAACCTATAGGTTTTAAAGTTGCTAACAATCCAAGTATTACATCATCGAGACAATACTAAATTCCTTCGAATAACAAACTGGTGCCAGTCCTAAATAAACATTCTGGTTTATTTATCCTTGACAGTGAAGAGGAGGAATAAAGTAAAACCTGAAGAGAACCTCCAGTGGCTTCCAAGAGCTCGTTCTTCTCTTACTCGTTCACACTTCCTCTTTCGCTCCCCACCTCTTTGCTTCCTTTCTCCATTTTCTCTGCTGTCTTCAAAACTGACTCCCTCTCCTCTAAATCTCGTTCTTCCCATCCACAACTAACTTTTCCCACTCTCCAAATCACACCCTATCAACTGGGTAACCACCCTGCATGGCATAACCATCTCCTCTAATCCGTGACCACTACCCAAAAAGGCTTGATTTCCCACTAAATTCGCAACTACTCAGAAAAGTGGAGTTCAATCACTTGGCGAGGTGGCAATTTTTAGTTTGGCTAAGATGTCTCACTACTCATAACCGATTATGAGTATAAATCAAATGCATAACTAAAAATAATGGATAAGCCGACAACCATTCGTAGAGTTGAAGCTCAAGGGTAAATAGATTGTTTCGAAATAAAAGACATCATAGTAAAGACTTAAGTGAGTCCCTTTTGAGCTATTGTCTGACTACCAACATCACAAAAGAATAAAGGAATTACCTCAAAATGACAATTTTAATATAACTAATATAATTTTGTATATTCAAATACAATACGACCAAAGGTGCTACACACCATGGTCTCAAGATTGAAAACATTATTTAAACCTTTTATTATACGATAATAGCCCAATATAGAAACAATTCAACATCCGTCGAATTTCGCAGGTAGACATTTACATCATACACTCGTAGAGCTTTACAACGATAATGACGAATTGAGCGTAAACACAAAACAAGGTTTGGGGTCGACTTACGCACAACTTTCAACTTTGCGCCGAACCACTAACAAGACACGACTTACAACTCGATCTCAAGTATATACATATATACATATAAACAATATATCGGTCGTCCATATTTGACGACATGATTTAGAGTATTACGACACCGATGTCAATTTCCCATACTCAATATGACAACTTACGAAAGAAGAAAGACCTATTCTTGCAAACTTCGACATCTTGTCTAAAATTGACTTAGCCCGAAATCAAAGATTAACTCAAGGCTACTAAGTTTATCTACCTGATATTCATTTTCAGTGGCAAGCACCCATGGGTTATTCCAGAGTTTATTCTCTCTTTCTCAAAGATACTTTCTCTTCTTGTTTCTTCCTAGCGAACATGTTCCATCTATCCCTGTCATTGATAATCTCACATACAATTTGTGGTCAGAGTACTAATGTTCTGATCAAAACACATTTATATCAAATCATTTCATTTTCATATCGAAAGACATTTTAATTCATAACATCAAATTGATCATAATCAAATAAAAATCCATAATTTCATAAAATTAACCTTTTTCTATTCATATCATCATTTTCTATGATGTTAAAACATATCCACATAACTATACTATTTAAGAAAAAGTAAATAGTAATATTGAATCCAAAAAGGGGGTGTAACACCTTCACTGACTTGGTTCATTATAGATAGAGATCGCACGAGAAAGTAATAGATTTCATCTTTCGATATCAATCTATATTCTTACAAATTTCGTATGTGCTCCCTGATTTTGATGTGTAGAGGGCTTTTATCAGAAACTTTCAACGTCAAATTTAGGATAAAATTCTTTTGATGTTGTATTGTTCATTCCCACATCTCTACAGTGCCTTGCATGATTATTAGTAAAAAGTGAGCTAGCTTGAGGTGCCACCTTTTGCCGCCTCACTAGTTACCTTCTACATCTTGTAACAAAAGTTATAAAAAGAACACTAATTTCTTTTCTTAGAAAAACTAATTAAAGTTGTTAATGTTGTTGGTACTGCTATGCCTTCTTTAGTGATGGATCTATCTGTGCAGACCTAGCATAATCACCAATTCACATAGCTATCTGATCCACTTCATTCTATCCTCCAACTGTCCACTTCCTAAAAAATTATGATCCAAAAGCCTTTTACCAATATCATTACATGCATATCAGGCACCTCATTTAGGACTTGATTGACCCCAACATCATATAGTTTGTTTACAAATTTTCATCAACCCCTTCCACCAACATACTAATGCTAGTTTCATAGACCCATCTCCCTATTGTGACCATTCACAAAACACCCCTATTTTTTGCCAATTTGGGAACCCTTCCTTTGTTGAATTTTTGAGTCGTGTTTCTGGCACCCCTCCTATCCTTGATTGTATGTGATTAATTGCATTGGTTTGCAGATTAGCATTGACTTGTCGCATTTTGTCGCATGTTGTTGCTTGGTCACATGTTGTTGGTTGTCACATTTGTGATTGAGTCACAATTTTCCTTTTGTTTGCAAATGCATGTCCATATGTTGTCGCATGTGGGTCATTGTGCAATGTCAGGTTTTATTTCACCTCATCACATTTTGAGAACAAATTAAATACTTCTAGGTTTTGAAACAATTCAGGTAAATTCAAATTCGACACTTCAGTTTATACTTTGAAACATCTTTGAAAATATTAAAATTTAATATTTTGAAATGTTAATCATTTTTGGACATTTCAATTTTGATTCGAAATACATTTTAATGTTTAAATTCTAATCGAAATTGAAATTTAATCTTGTGTTTTAAAATCTTTAAATCGATTTTAAATCAACCTTAAGACTTAGTGTCGAATTAGAATTCTAATATTAGCTTGTCCGCTTTTACAGGGGGTTTGACATTAAGATCAAAGTCGCACGCTACAAGAGCTCCCTGAAGCTTGGAGTCTGGAACGCAAAATTTTGTCGAAACCCTAGTTTGCACAAAAACTTATGCAAAGTTTTCTCTCGGCCATGAAGCCTGAAATGTAAGGAAGTTGAATCAATTCTGTAGGGTTTTAAATGCCATCCATCACACCATCAGTTTACAAAACGAGGAATCATGAAATGTATAAATTTGGTATACAGTAGGCCATGACTATTTGAGTACCTCCAGGTATAAAATCTCCTTTAAGAGGCCAATTGCCAGGCACGCCAACTGTTTGTTAAAATGCCTCGAAGGAATGGACAGGGTTAATTTGGCGATACATGGCAGCTTCAGGAGCCAGGTCTGAAACTTAATGCTTGAGTTAGAGGACCATGAATTTAAAAGGATTTCAAATGTTGATATTCAAATAAACTTAACACAGTTTAATTTTGAAAATTCAACAAACTATCATGGACTGTGGAAATATCATATTTCAAACTCAAAGGCAGTTTGAGATCAAAGGCTGCAACCCTGTTTGATAGGAAGGCATAGTTTTCTTGGAAATGGAAGATTCAGGGCATCACAGTCAAGGGAAAGTAATTGCAATCGATACAAATCAAGGATGCTTGCTAGTGGTTGAAGAGGCAGCAATAATGCAAGCTTTAGATGGTTGTTAATATTTGTCACAATGATATTTGTGACTTCGCCATTTGAACCTCTAAACAGGCTGACACGATTCTACTTGATGCTCCATGTAGTGGGCTCAGTGTCCTTCGTAAGAAACTAGATTTATGTTGGAAGAGAGAGCTGATGTTATTACCATCATATGTGTTAGAATGCAAATAGCTACATTTAAACTTGAGCAAGGTGAACAGAAAGAATGCAAAAGCTTTCTAGATGATGGCAAAAGCACTTTAAATAGTATAATAGATATCGATCCTTCTGTTTATGCAAGCTACCATTGGCTCTCATCACAATATCACACAAAATGTTTTGAGGATGGGAGATATGAGCTTGGCTTGTATGCTGCCGATTTTAAACTTCGTAGTCTCCATCTATTGAAGTAAGTGCTGATGATTGGACATACTCAGAGACTTTGCTCCTCTTGGAAGGTACTTTGCTTTATGGTGATGATTGGAAGAAGCTCAACATGTACATAAAAAGAATGAGACCGACTGCATCATGAAACTCATATGAGTTCCTTTTGGAGAAAAACTAATGGTGAATTAAGGCAATGAAATAAATCATATGATTAAGCATTTAGTCTTAAAGATAGGGTTATTCTTAAACATCATCCACTTCAATAGTCAAAGGTTAATTTTGACCAATAAAAATAGGACAAATATTTACCACTTTTTGGTGTGGATGAGGTGTAAATTTGCTATTGACTATTTGACCATTGAACTGATTGATGTTTAAGTAGAGTGCAAAGATAGTAGTACTCAAAATTACGAGGAGGACAATAGGGACTTGGATGGAAATGAGAAGTGAAAATGACATGGAAGATACTTGGTTGATGGAAAGTAATTTGAAAATGCAAATGAAAGTTGCTTCCAAATGTTTTTAAACCACTAATAACCCGTTGATGGTTGGGTGTATTGTGTGGTTGAATTAACACATTTATGAATGCTATGATTCACAAACACTCACACCCAAGAATTTCTTTCGAAGATTGCACCGTCTCATGTTGGGATTGCAGCAACGGGTTTTAATGGAGATTAGTTTTGAATCAAGTTCGTCTATTTGCCGAATGGTGTGTAGGAAGGATGGGAAGTAGGTTTGGATTTCTTTTTTGTTTTTGTTTTAACTCTTTTCTTCCCCTTTCTTTTTTGCAATTTTTTTACATCAGTGTTAGATTAGTTTAATTCTTTGTTTTTTAATAATAATTTTCAGTCATACAAGGCATAAATATAAGCTAATTTTGTGACTCCTTGTAGCAAAATTTCATAATTTCTAACACATTTCTCATCGTGCTAAAATTTTAGATTTTTTTTTAAAAGGGAATAAATTTCAGTGAATAACTCTTCAAATTCTATGAAATTAACTTCTGGTTTTAATGAACATATTGTTGTTTTAAACAATTTCAATGCAAATTAATGTTGTTTTTAGTGTTTTAATCACTTTTCAATCAAATTTTAATGTCAAAAGTCAATTGTGGGAAGTTGAACAAAACTAAAATTAAAATTGTGAATATTATTAATTTAGTTTTAAAGTGAAATGGAGTGTTTGCATTGGCTAATAGTTGTAAATTACACTAAGTGAACCTCTCTTTCAATTCAATGACTCCTAATACTTACTATAGCCCCTTGAATGGACCAACCAAAGTGCTCTCTGGCTGAGGGATTTTGACAAACCTCATAACAAATTCATGAAGACTCTTAAGGCTAGCCACCTTTCGAGCAAGGGAACCTTTACCGTTCCAATCTATGTGCTTCATGGTGCATAGGGATGTTGTTGCATGTCAAAAACCACATCAATAGTCCCCTTTGACATAGAGATGGACCCTTCTATTTCTTCTCCATTCCCCTCTATGGTGGGTGTGGTGGATGCACAACCTTGTGCCTCTTGGGTTGAGCCTATTCCCAATCCCATTATCTCATTCTCCCTTGCCAATGTGCTTGTGGGTGTTTACGACGGTCCTTTGTATATTCTAACTTTGGTTAACTAGAAATCCATTTGCATTGTTCTAGTGGACCTTATAAGCATGGTGAACATTGTTACAAAGGAGTTTCTTTATGTCTACCAGTTGCATAGATATGTATATATTCTCCTTCTTACATTTCCTTGCACATGCATGATGACCTTTCTATCATGACCATGGGATCTATCATCTTATTCATCCAGGTTGGCCCAAACACCCTATACATTCCATGCTCCATCATTCCTACTTTTGATCATTATCACATTTTGTTGTATCACCCTTATCTCACCATGATGAGGGTTGTTCCTTTTGTCATTCATAATGCTTAAAGTTTCATCATAATGGTGTAGTGCATACTATACATCGTAGTGAGTATCATTCAATCACCGTTTAGTGTAACTTTAGCCTTAATTATTTCTCACCTAATCTTTTTAGCTCTCTTCAACCTTGTATTAATTTTCTCTTTAAGTTATATCAAAAGTATGTCATGAGTTAGATGCCTCCCCTTGCTCCTTCTCCTGCTCCATGAGCTCCACCATCTCAATCTACCTTTTCTTCTCTACTTGGCCTTAAGTTCCCTTGCTTCATTCAATTGTTCCTATTCTTCCTTCTACCCCTATGACAAATGAACACAACCAATGTAGGATGATACTCCTCTTTCTTCCTCCTACTCTTGATCTTGATGAAATTGATCTTCTAGATTGCATAGACGTCATTGTCATGTTTTCGCCCATCTTAACCAAACCCAAACCACTTCCAACCCACCTACTTCTGATTAGCCTACTCTTGACCCATCTCATGAGTCTGAAGCTAAAAAGAATAAGTGAGTTGAGATGATATTTGCTCCATCCACTAAACCTCCCCCACTTCCACAAATTCCTAATCAACCACCATTTTCTCAACCCATTGATCTCCCAATATTAGTGTGATTTCTAGTGCTACTTTATCCACTATGGTTATTTTCATCCAAATCTTCTTTGACTTGAGACCCTCCACCATTGACATACCTCCTCCTCCATCTAAAAGAAAGCCTGAACATTACCCCACATCACCCTTTCATAAGCCCAATCCAAATGCTATTTTTCCACCTCTAAGCCCTTCTACATCACTTCCCCATATAGTGGAGTTTTCTCCTCCATCATAGTCTTCCAATCCTAGTGCTCTCCTGTCTATCATTAGTAATGAGGACCAGAGACTTTTGGTTTACTCTACACCTGAGTCACTAGCCCCTCCCCTAAGGAGTGCCTTTTTGATTTGGTGACAGATGTACCCACGCTATTAGCAATCTTCTCACATGCACTAATAATTGGGCCTATTTGATGGATTCCCAGGAGGACATAGCTCCTCCTACATCTCTACAACATCCCACTTCTCATATTCTTATTCTATACTTGTGTCTACACCACCTAGTGGTCCTTCACTCCCACTTGGACGAGATTGGGATGTGGATGACAAGATGGACATGGTGCCCAATGAGTCGATGATTTCATCTCATTTGTATATGTTCTTTAATAGTATGGTGTTTGATTTGACTGCTTGTGTTCCCCTATGCACTTGATTGCTACATATTTATTAGTTCCCCTTAGAGGCATGTTGTACCCTTGTAAGTACAAGGATATAGGAGGAACGAAATGTTGTGCCATTCTTCTTTTTGTATCTATATTCTTTCTATTTTTTTTTGCTTTACTTTCTTAGTATTTTGGGGATGATGCAAAGTATTGAGACAACCTTCACATCTACGTGCCTTCTTCCTTTGTATTTGTAGTTCTATATGCTTACAGAATGATGAAAGTTCTATCCTTATTTCTTGATTATCATTCCTATATATACTAACTCTAGGCATATAGATCTCTTTGTGTGACTTCGTGTGATGTTTCTTATTGATATGTGGCATTGCCTTTTTCTTTGTTGATTTCATTCCATGAGCATATTTTAGGTGTGTCATGCTAGCAATATCATCTTTTGTACCTCTCCTTATGGGTATTACATTGGTGACTTTGGGGATATATCCATTCATTTATGCTTCCTCAAGATATATTTCACCTTCCCCTTTTCTACCTTAAATTCAACTACATACTCTTGGTTTAAGCAATTATTTTAAGAGGGAAATATTCACAATTTCACATTTGTAGTTGCATATATCCACATACATTGCTACCATGCTCCATGAAGCTCATCAATAGCTTGTGAGCCTGAGTATAGAGTTGTTTGGATTTTTCCACCCTTATTTGGATTACCTAGCCATAGAGCATGTTAGCCCATGTAAACTCTAGTATTGTATTTACATATGAGCCACTTAGCAATAGAGTATGCTAGTCCATGTGTCTCATACAAGTTACTTTATATACTCTTCATGGGTCTCCTAGCAATGGAGCATGCTAGTGCATTTGATTCATGAAGTTATTGTACGGTTTTGAGCAACATAGTATGCTAGACCTTGAACCATATCTTGCATTTTCCTAACAAATATGTCTTTACATTTTCTAGCAATAGAGCATGCTAGAAAATGTTCATTTTTCTTTTATTCTTTTTTGTGTTTGTGTATGTTTCTTGTGTGTTTTTCTTGTTCTTGTTGGTGTATGTTTTGTGTGTGTATTAGATTATATATGATTTGCTAACACTTTGTTTTGTAGGTTATATTTTTCTAATGCCTCTGTTTTGTAGATTTTTAGTCTAGGAGCATGTTTCCCTTGCTTGGAGAATTGTTGCATATCCTTTATGTAGTATCATTTTGGGCATTCTTTTGATGTTATTTACTTTCAATTATTTCCTTTATGTACTTTAGCTTAGCTTATCACCTAGTGTTATCAACCTACTAAAGTGGGGGCAAAATGTAAGATCCAAAATTGCATACCTTAAATTTTTTGTGCTACAAATTGACCTCAATTCAGGGTTCGCAGCCCCTAGTATGTTTTAAGGTTCATTTGGCCCTATCCTAGCTTTTAACCTACTCTCGGTGCCAACATTAACTTTATGTTTTTGTATATAAATGTCTTTTCTATCTTAGTGAATATGTTTTTCATGTTAGTCTTGTTGCATGCTATCATTTCAAGTCTTCGTCAAGCTTGTTGTACTTGGATGCCAATGTGACACATAGATTTCCATGCAATGTGTTAGCGTCCACTAAATTTTTAGTCATAAAAAAATTGTTTCTTTTAATTTTTTCCACTTTGCTATGGTTGGGCATGTAATGTAACTGATGTTGGATGAATCCCAATGGTTAGTTTGTGAGTGTGTCTCTTCATATTCCATTCTAACTTTAGTTTTAGCATTCATTCAATCTTCTGAAAATTCTACAATCTTCATCAAGCAACTCTAGCATTTTCAACAACTTTGTGAAGTATTCCTATGTTCTTGAGCTTGCGAATAGTAGCTACACACTTTGCACACTAGTTTTCCTTCATTCTCCATTGGTTGAAGATTAGTGATTTGTGATCTTGGCAAGCTATCATCTCCATTCTTATGTTGCAAGTGATATTAGTTTAAGCTCTAACTTTACTTCCATTTTCTTGATGTTATTGCAACTTCTCTTTGTATTATTGTAGACACCTAAAAATTGGCTCCAACTTCACCATCACTCATTCTATCTTATTCTACCACATTAATTAAATAATTATTAATTATTTAATTAAGTCAATTTTCCCCACTTCCTAACATTAATTAAATAATTTACAATTATTTAATAATCCCTTCTTTCTTCTAATGTATATTATTTAATTAATTAAATCATACATCCAACATTAATTAAATAAATCAAATATTTATTTAATTAATAAAATCCTAATAACATCTTCTCCATTTATTTCTTTTTTTAACTCATGTGTATCTAATTAATTTATTTAATTAGATAATCCTCTCGTCTTCTTTTTGATTTATTTCCTTTTAAATCAAATAAAAATCAAACCCCTTCCCTCTTTCGAATCTGATCTTCTACCTGATTTATTTCCTCTTTTATCAAACAAAGCAAAAATCAAATCTCTATCTCCAAAATCAAATCTTCTTCCCTCTATCATTGAAAACCTATATAAATCTAGCCTCAACCAAGCCATTATGATGACACAAACAAAGTAAATTTATGCTACAGAAATTACAAGCAACCAACATATCAATCATTCTATCAATCTCTCATAACAAAGCTAGTAGATTCGGGTGCACATCTACTTCATTCTAATCGAAGTGTGCAGACTTGATTGAAGAAGGTTTTGTGTATTTGTATTTATCTTCTACATGCTTTTGATCATTTTTCATGCATACATTTTGGCACATCCGATAATCTAACCCCCATTTTCTACAAGTGTTTTTGAGGGTTTTTGTTGTATGTTTATGCTCATTTTGGGAAAAATTTGAGGGTACACTTTCACAGAGAGCCTCACAGCACAAAATGGACTTCACGGTTGCATCTAGAAGGGCCAAGCTGTGAAAAAAACATATAATTTGACCATTTTTGGTGCAAGTGAAATTTGAGCAAATGTTTGTAGGGCAATGAACAATTTTTATGGCAATGAATAGTGCTTTATGATAGTGAATAGTGCTTTCCGGTGGTGAACAGTACTTCTAGTAGTGAACAATACTTCCAGCGGTGAACAATGTTTCCGATAGTGAGCAATGTTCTCAGGCTGTGAACAGTGTTCTCAAACTGTGAATAGTGTTTTTTAAGCTTAAAATAGTTTTCTTTTTAAAAAATGCCATAACTTTAGCATATCATGTCATATTTTTAAGTTTTATAGGTGTCAAAAAGAGGATTCACCCAACTTCGCTATAGCATAGGTCTCATCAATCCATTCTATTAGGTTTGTTAGGTATATTCAGTCAAACATATCCTTTGTTTGCCATCTTCAAATCGCTATAACTTTTGCATTTCTTAATGAAATTCAATAATTTTTTTTGAAACAACATAGAATCTCACATACAATCTAATTATAACATCCAATTTTCTATATCTATTTATCATTTTGAATTTTTTTTAGATTTACCCCTTTTCACTCTAACAACTAGGTTTGCAAGTTGTTTGTTTTCTTTTTTGTTTGGTGGATTGGAAGAAGACTCAAGGCGCTAAATGAGAATCACATCTGAAGACACATTTCTAGGTGCACACAATCCAACTTTTGCATCTTCCATTGATCAAATCACTTGTTTTTAATATCACACTTCCTTTTGGGGCTTAAAATGAACACCTATTTGTATCATCATATCTTGATTTTGGGCATAAAACAAACATGTGTTTTCATCATTAAATTTAGACTTGGACTTAAAACAAACTTGTGCTTGTTTTGCTTGGTGGATTTGAGTGTGAATCACAGTGTGTATGCTTTTCCCTTGCACCTAGTGTGATGTTGGGATTAAAAAACATTGTTTATTCCATTCATCTTCACACACACATTTCAATTTCTAAGGGTAAATTAACATTGCGAGTGTGAGTCAAGTGTATGTGTATGCTCTCTCCTCGCATTGCAAGGTAATCTTGGAGATCAAAAGCACCACTTGATTTGTTTTTGTCATCTTTTTAGGAGGCCTTCTTAGAGACACACCACTCTAAGGGATGATATCAACTCTTATGTTCCAACGGAGTATAAAAAGTGAGGAGTGAATCAAAAGACACACCTCTTGGATGTTAGAATCTTGTCATTCGGGCTAAGCCCCCAATAACTTTATACCTTGGGGAAGTGAAGGTGAAGGGTGGGTTACTCTCTTCTCCCGGTTGTGTGGCATTATTTCACTTTCCTTTCATGGAATTGGGCCCCCCATACCTTGTGTATATTGGGGACATCCTTAGACAACCTGATCATTCTAGCTTAAGACCTATTGGCCATACCCATTTGACTAATATTAGGCTTGTTTGATGTGTCTTCAAGTGTCTTCATAATCACAACAATCAATTTTCAAAGTCAAACTTGCTATTATGTCTTCTGTGTGTGATTTATGCATGTACATGTGAAATCTTTTGTTTGCAAATTACCTAAGTCAAGCTATCAACAAACACATCCCACATCATCTTAAGTATCCTTGTCACCACCTTCATCCTAATCCAAACCTAGAATCATCCTAATTATCCACCTTAGTCATCCTAATCACCCCTCTTATCCACCTCATCTCTAATCATTCTAAGCCTTCATCATAATCTAATCAATCCCAACCTATCCATAACCCAATCAATTTCATCCATCTCAAATCCTAATCATATCCTAATCACTCCACATCATCATTCTAATTCTAGCCTTAGAATCATATCTTCAACCTATTATCCTAATCATAATCCATTATCATCCTACATCATTGCCTTCACCCAACTTCTTCCACCTAATCTCCATCAGACTCCATTCTTCATCATTCTCATCATAATCCCATTCTTGAGCCCCATCTAATCCATCCTTTGTTAAAGCTTGATGAACTTAGGATGCTATATCAAAAGGAAAAAGTCACTACCCCACCACAACATCAACACATACAACTACAACAACAACCCTAAGACCAACAATTCCAAATACAACAACAACAATTCCAAACACAAAAAAAGTAAGTCCAAACACAACCCCAACCTCAACAAATTACACCTCAATCCTATGTGTCACCCCCCTCAACTCCATGCCAACCTTATCCAACCACATATCAAGTTACTCCTACATCAACTTATCCCACTTCTTCCAATATCAACAAATATGCATATCAACCCATACCCCCAAATCATCCAACTCCTTATTCCAACACTTCAACTCGTCATCAAATTCATTTACAAGTTCCTTCACAACAAGAACATGGAAGTCCAAGTTACCCTTTGTACCAAAATCATGTGTCCTTAAGTCCTCATGTTACCTTTGACAAGGGAAACACCACTCTAGTTTATGCATCCTATGGGTATCTTCCATCATGATATAATCAAATGCTTATCCAAGAGCCTACTAGTCCTTCCCAACTACACCATGCAATCCATTTGCCAATCCACCAACCCCTTCAATCCATTCATTACCATCTTCCTCTAACTTTCTTAATCATAGTCCATTAACCCCTTTCATCCCTCCACCATGGGATCTTTCCAATCCTAATTCTAATCCATAAAATCCTATTATCCCTCCACCTAATCCTAATCCTAATACTACACCATATACCCTTATCATCCATCCATTATATTGGCCATCCACCCATATACTTATGAATGATGTGATCCAATGCTATTAGCAAGGAATCAACCATCTCCATGTCATCAAATGCCCATCCTTGAACCTATCCAAGAACCTTCAAGCAATATGCCTATTCCTCTAATCCCATCATGTAGCCCACAACCCATCCAGCCTATTGAAGAGTCTCCTACCATGAGCCCAAGCCAACATCCATTATATACTCATGTTGTTGATCATCTAGAACCCATCAAGCCTATCCAAAAGTCTTCCACTCCCATTCAAGAAAATCAAGAGCTATGTCAAGTGTACAATCTAAAGCATGTGGAAACATCAACCCCTCATCTAAATCAAGATCAAAGCACCTCCACTCATCCCATCCATAGCACACTTAATCCTATTTATGATCAAGCTCCCATCTATGATCAAGATCCTATTTATGATCTATGATCGAGAAAACCATGATATCATATTTCAAACTCAAAGGCAGTTTGAAATCAAAGGCTGCAACCCTGCTTGATAGGAAGGTATAGTTTTCTTGGAAATGGAAGATTCAGGGCAAGTCAAAGGGAAAGTAATTGCAATCGATATAAATCAAGGATGCTTGCGAAAGGTTGAAGAGGCAGCAATAATACAAGCTTTAGATGGTTGTTACCATTTCTCACAATAATATTTGTGACTTCGCCGTTGGAACCTTTATACAGGCTGACAAAATTCTACTTGATGCTCCATGTAGTGGGCTCAGTGTCCTTCGTAAGAGACTAGATTTATGTTGGAAGAGAGTAGCTGATATTATTACTATCATATATCTGAGAATGCAAATAGCTGCATTTAAACTTAAGCAAGGCGAACAGAAAAAATGCAAAAGGTAACTAGATGATGGCAAAAGCACTTTAGATAGTATGATAACTATTGATCCTTCTGTTTATGCAAGCTACTTTAGGCTCTCATCACAATATCACACAAAATGTTTTGAGGATGGGAAATATGAGCTTGACTTGTATGCTGCTGATTTAAAACTTCATAGTCTCCATCTATTGAAGTGCTGATGATTGGACATACCAAGAGGCTTTGCTCTTCTTGGAAGGTACTTTGCTTTATGGTGATGAATGGAAGAAACTCAAAGTGTACATAAGAAGAATGGGATGATCATATTGGTTGGGCTTATCTCGCACACTCTAAGTTTTGACTGCTTAAGTGGCATAGGTGGATCCGTTACTTATTGAAAGGTTAATTTTGACCAATAAAAATAGGACAATTATTTACCACTTTTTATTGTGGATGAGGTGTAAAATTCCTATTGACAGTTTGACGATTGAAATAAATGATGTTTAAATAGAATGTTTACTTTCGGCTTTAAAGATTGCTGATCAGTTCAAATTCAAACTTGTTTGATCACATAAAACGACTCATGCAAAATGGAAATGGTTACTGCAGCGAACAAGAAGACATGGGTATCCTCATAAGGCAGCCGCACTGTATCACCATATGCAACAAACAGGTCTCCAACTCGAGGACGAATCAGATGCACCGTAGCTATAGAATCGACGGCTTCCCATTCTGGACAACTCTAATATCCGATTGAGCCGTTGAATGGTATGAATGAGGCTGCCCCGACCCCATTGAATGAATAAACCGGTGGAATTGATCGAGTAAGAAGTGAGTCGCCGCCGATCAGTTTGCATTTGCCAGCGTACTCTCAGCCTGTGCGAAGAGGGGAGCTTGAGAATAGAGGAATTTTGTCAGATGTTGTAGTTGGAAATGCTCTGGTAGACATGTATCCAAAATGTGGAAGCATAAACAAGGCACGTGAACTGTTTGACAGAATGCTTCAAAGAAATGTGTTCTCATGGAATGTCTTGATTGCAGGATATTCACGAAATGGATTTGTTGAACCGGCACGTTGTCGTGCCGGCTGTATAAAAGGTTTCAATCTAATGACCTCCTCACTGCAAGCATATCGACTTCACCAACTGTGTTCCGCATGCGTGTATGAATGGAATCGACTTCTGATCGGTGATATTTTTAGTTTTTAAAAAGTTTTGAGTGAGTGCAAGATCATCATAAACCAAACAGTGGCAATAGTAGGAAAAAAAAAAAAAAAAATGTTTACTTAGCCAAAAATGGGAATTAGATATTTGACTTTTTGTTTGGGTCAGACAAAAGTTTGCATTTGGCTTGGTAATGCCAAATCAAAATGGATATCCATTATGTATTCTCCAATTCCGCAGTGCATTATACCCACAGTTATAAGTCTTCAATGGAATGATTTAATAAATACTCAAACTACTTTCACTTCACCTCTGTTCGAGTGAAGGGCAGATTCTGAAAAACAAATTGGTTGTAGTTGAACATCTTCTCCCATTCTGATTTTCTGAGCTCTTCTTCGCAAAGCTGAGAAAATGGAAATGTCTCATCTCCCCATCTTTCTATCATCTCCCATGCATTCTTGTTGGAGATTCTTCCTTTGCCATCCACCACCGGTAAATTGTGTGGGACTTCTATTAAAGAAAAGAAGTGCCGTAATGACCCTTGAATCGACCATGGATTAGGGACCACTGGCCATGGAGCATCTGCATCAACTCTCTCAAACTCATCTCTTTCCTTCTCATAACAATCTGGAATCCAAACCACTTCTAAGAGATTGTGATGGCTGCCTTGCATCTTGATATATATATCATTGAACGCTGAATAGCGCCTCTTGGACATGGTTAAGTTTGTATGAAGAAGTAATATCACTTTTCCTTGTAAATCAATGAGCTTCGCCTACAATTTTTGTTCTAAATTTAGTTAGCGTCACCGACTTGCACAAGCCTTTTGATAAGTAATAAAGTTCGAAACTAAGAAACCAAAAAATAAATAAATACCAGCTGACTTTTCTTGATGAGGAAATCTGTTTTCAACATTGCTCTCAGAATTTGAACATTGCTTTCACTCGGAGCTTGTAAGAGAAGAGCTGATTCATTTAATATATACGAGACATCTTCCCATACGGACGGACATTTTATTCCTTTTACTTCTAAACCAACTCTGCTCCTGAAAACAGAGGTGTACCTTCCATAGATTTCGGGGAATGTAGCAGACATCTTATCAAAGAATAAGGATGTCTTAGAGCTTGAAGGTGTGTAAGCCACAATTCTATTTGTCACCTCAGCTGGTAACGCACTGAAATGTCTACCCGCATATATGATTGACCACGCTCTTGAGTTCAATTCTAGTTGTTTCATACTTTTTCCAAATAAATTACCATCTATTTGACAGAGACTATACTTATCAGCTTCCATAATGGAGATGAAGGAGGACGCTGGTGGAAGGGAGGATGAATAGAAGGGGCGTCCATGAATGTCAGTCAGTAAACCTTCTTCATCAAATATCTTTAATGTCGCTACCTTCAATAACAAAGCTTTCCGTCCCTCCTCTGTTTTTTGCAAAGCAAGACAAGTAATAAAATGATTCAAATCTTTCATTCGCTGCAAATGAAATACATTCAAATATAAAAATATTATTGAGTATCAATTAGAGATAAATCACCACTCCTACCTCCCAAGAGAAGTCTGTTAGCACCACGAAACTCCAGTCTTCTTTTTCACTTTGCATTTCTATCCACCGTTCGATCATCTTTTCACTTCGTGAAACATTTATCCGCCACAAGCTCTGAAAAGACCCCACAATGTCCATCCATTTTTTACCTAGGCTCTCACAATTTGAGAGCTCTAATTCCATTAGCTATGTCAGGCAATGAAAATCGCTAGAAAGCTCCTCCAATTTAGAGCACATTGATAAATCCAACCTTTGCAAGCATCCAAGCTGGCTGAAACAATCAGGAAATTTGGACAGGCTTTTGCATTTGCACAGATCCAAGTATTTTAGAGCTCCAAGGCACTCAAAGTCGCTGCACAATTCCTGTATGTTATCACACACTGATAAATTTAAGCTTTCCAAACAGCCAAGCTGGCCGAAACAATCAGGAAGTTTGGACAAGCTTTTGCACTTGAGTAGGGTCAAGTCTTTTAGAGCTCCAAGGCATCCAAAGTCGCTGCACAATTCCTGTATGTTATCACATCCTTATAAATCTAATCTTTCCAAACAGCCAAGCTGGCCAAAACAATTAGGCAGTTTGGACGAGTTTTTGCAGTTGACCAGAGTCAAGTATTTTAAAGCTCCAAGGCATCCAAAGTCGTTGCACAATTCCTGTATTTTATCACATCCTGATAAATTTAAGTTTTCCAAACAGCCAAGTTGGCCAAAGGAATCAGGAAGTTTGGATAGGCTTTTGCATCCAAACAGATTCAAATATTTTAGAGTTCTAAGGTATCCAAAGTTGCTGCCTAATTCTGGTTATTCTTAAATATCATCCATTTTAATTGTCAAAAATTAATTTTGGCCACTAAAATAGGACAAATATTTACCACTTTTTATTGTGAATGAAGTGTAAAATTGCTATTAATTGTTTGACCATTAAAATGGATGATATTTAAATAGAGGGCCTGTATATTATAACACCCTGATAAATTTAAATATTGCAAACAGCCAAGTGTCCCAAAACCTTCAGGTAGCCTTGACAAGCTCTTGCATCTAGACATATTTAATCTTTTTAACCCTGCCAAGCAATGAAAGTCATCGAACAATTCTTGCATACTTTCACATTCATCTAAGCATAAACTTTCCAGGCAACTGAATTGGCCGAAGCCGATGGGAAGCACCTTTAAGATCTTACAGCCAGACAATGATATTTCACTCTTCTGGAAAATCAACTCGCAAACCCTGTGCGGGAGACTAGCCAACTTACTACAGCCCCTAACGTCTACAAATTTTAAGGATGGTAGATTTTCAATCTCTTCCGGTAGCCGAAGGAGATTATGGCAATAGGATAAGTTGAGTGACTGTAATGACAATAGCTTTTTTAAATCACATGGGAGCTCTTGCAAACTTTTGCAATTTGTCAAATAAAACCCAGTAAGGGAGCTCAGTTCTTCAAATCCTTCTCCTAACTTCATTAGGTCATCACACCCGAATAAATGCAACTCGTGTAGTGATCGGAGCTTCCTGATTGAGCCTGGTAGCTCCTTCAGACCTTCAATGCTGGACAGTTTTAGCTTCTGTAGACCATAAACCTTCACAAAACTTGAGACTTCTGTATTATGAAATCCTTTCAACTCCAAATCTTTTAATTTGATAAGATGCCCAAACTCTATATCTGCATGTAAATTGCCCCCACCAATTCCCCTGCTCCTCTTAAGTTTGAGTACTTGCAATCCAGAGAAATTCTGCATCCAAAAAGGGCTTATAACAACAGTCGAAAATAAAAGACATCATAATTGAAAAAAAAAAGTCATATATATATGGCAACTTACCTGGGGCAGACTCCAAATTTCGTTCTCCTTGAAACTATAATCCATGAAGCTCAAGTTTTTAAGCTTCAATATATCAATAGCCAAGTTGGGCACCTCACACGCTTCTAGAAATCTCAACTCATCAAATCTTTTACTGCATTGCCCGCTCACAATTGTGTTGTTTCCCATAGCAAATACTCGTAGAGACGTACTCATAGTGTCTAATACTTCTGCAGATACATGGAATGGCTTCTTGTTGTATTTTAGCCAAACTCCTTTTGTTGGGTGCAGATCCTGGATACATTCAAACCAAGAAAACATTATATGCGAGTCTAACGTAATTTATAAAATTTCAATCTTTAACGATTTAATACTTAAAAGTTTTCATACCCCTTCATTCTCCATGGCGATAGAAAAATCAACTACATTTGTGGATCGATTGCCTTTTGATTTATTACGACCTGCTCTCAATATAAGATCGTGAATGCTTAGATAATAATACTGATTGTAAGATTCGACCTTTCTTCTTTTGAGCAGAGCACCCTCTAGTAGACAATCCAGTTCTTCCTCTCCCACAATGCAGGCAACTTCATTCCACTCCCAATTATAGAAAAATAAGCAGATGTCGAGGAACGCGTCCTGAGCACTGGGTGTAAGCTCATCGTAAGCAAATAGAATTCTAGACACCTCGAAACCGTCTTCCTTGTCACAGCTGAAATCCTTTCCCTCTCTTAGCCAGAAAATAACTTTTTCATAAGCCTCAACCTTGTTATTTCTCTTATGGAGATAGGCTCCCACCACTCTATTTAAATATCATCTACTTTAATGGTCAAACAATCAATAGCAATTTTACAAGTCATTCATAATAAAAGTGGTAAATAATTGTCCTATTTTTATTGGCCAAAATTGACCTTTGATTGTTGAAGTGGATGATATTTAAGAATAACCTATTTTTATGCTGTAAGTTTAGTATTATTAGATTTATAGTTTTTTAAAAATATTTTATTTCTAAGGCCTCGGATTCAATTTTACAAATTAAGACTTAGGATTCAATTTAACTAATCTGTAAAGAATATATAAAAAAGAATAAAGCATATATTTTTATGTATTATATTTTTATAATATTATTTGTAGTTAGTTGTAATAATCTTACAAACATTTTTTTTTTAAATGTAGAAAACATAATTAATCTTAATTATTTATTCCTCTATTTAATATTGACTATTCTTAATATTAAACAATAAAAATAGAAGACTTCAATTATTTCTAAATGGGATACCTTCAAGTGGGCTATTTAGATCTTCAAGATTGAAAATAGATCAATAGAACAAGAGATAATTTAAAAAGGGCAAAAAGGAAGAATGCTTTAACAATATTTTTTTTATCTAGAGTGTTTTAAATGTAAGCATTTTTCCTAGAATTCTTGGAACAAAAAATGCAAAAAATATTTGACATACACTATGTTCTATTTATGAAGACACTTGTAAAATTAAAATGGGTCATTTGCAAAATTTGTAAAGAGAATATGAGAATCTTTAAATAAGATATAATAATAAGATAGATGATATTATATTCAAGCACACAACATTATTAAACACTTACATGGCCATGTAGAGACCACTAAGAATTAGATAATTTGTGAAATTTTACTTAGATCTTTAAAATTGTAGAAATTTTAGAACATGATTTTACAACAAAAGTTGAAGTTTAAGATGGAAGAAGCATCACTAGAATGTGGGTTTGTCAAATTATTCAATATAAAGAAGAGGAGGTCAAAGAGCTAGAGGCCATTGACACGTAACATAGAAAGAGACATATTCTCACCCATTATAAAAGAAAGAAATTCAAATCTAATATATTTTTTGTTGACATTTGGTAGACAAGTCAAAGGATGATGTTTGGTTCCATATTTCTTTATTTTGGTTTCTCTAATCATATGATAACAAACAAAAAATTATTTGCAAAAATTTGATGAAATGAGAAAAAAATCAAGTGAAGTTTAGAGATGACAAGGTACTAGAAAGTGTTGACAAATATTCATTGGCTATACACACCAAACAAGTTGAGGTAAAGAAAATATTCTATACACATCAAATAAGGTGATAAGGTGATGTAACAAAATAATTAATACAATTTATTTGTATCTAGACTTATGAACAATCTTTTAATAATAGACTATTTGGTTGTGAAAAATTAGATTAATTTTTTATTATGGGCTTGTTAACTTTTTGATAAAAACAATTGTGGAAAGTTAAAGGCTATAGTTCAGGACTATAAAAGTAAACAATAGTTTGTTATGCCACATGCACTATAGTCATTTAAGTTTTAAGAGACAAACTTGTTACACAAGAAGAAAATAGTTATAGGATTGCCTAATATCGAAGTAAATGACAAGGTTTGTTGTGGCATTAGGAAAGCAAGATAGAGACAATTTTCATAATTGGAAAACCTTAACAACCACTATAGTTAGTTCATTCAAATATTTGTGGACCAATGCAAACATTGGATGTTGTTAAAAAATAATTATTAACATTTATAAATGATTATTGGAGAAAGACTAAGTTCTATTTCTTGAAAAATAAAAGTGAAGCATTTTATTTTTATGTTAATTTTACATTTTTGGTTGAAATTTGTCTATTTTATGTAAAAGTTGAGGACTAATTGTGAAGGTAAACTTACTTCAAAATAAGTTAATATATATTGTGTTGAAAATAGAATCAAAAGAAAACTTACTACAACATACATACCACAATAAAAATAGAATTGCTAATAATAAAAGTATTGACTCTTGTAGAAATGGTAAGGTCTATGTTACAAACAAATAATATTGGAAATGAGTTTTTGGTAGAATTACTAGCTACATTTATCTATATTCCTAATCAAAGGCCTATAGTAGTAGTGAACAATCATACACTAGAAGAAGCATGGTTTGGTAGAATAGACAGTGCAGAAGATTTCAAACTTTATGGGTCATTGGAATATAGTCTTGTTTCAAAAGATAATAGATTGATACTCGATATAAAAAATGAAAATGTATTTTTTGTGGTTACTTAGAAAAGAGTAAAATATACAATTTTTTGAATCCAAGGTTGATAAGAGTGATTATATTAAGAGATACATGATCTTCAATGAAAGGGGAGTGTGGTAAGAAGGTATGCAACAAGAAAAATCACCAATTTTGGAAATGAAGCTATATAAATATAAAATATGGGAATATGTATATTTCTACCAATTCTAGTAGTAGTTTAAGATCTCTTGGGAGTGTAATTTCATAGCTAGAGAGATTTCTTTCAAGTCTAATTCTAATTGTAAGTTTAGATTCAAGATCAACTCTAAGTCTTCCAAAAAATGTAAAAAGTCTAAGAGATTTATAATCAAAAGAACATTGATCTAGGTGATCTCAATCAAGTTTTTAATTTTTCTTTTTTTTTACAAATTTAAGATAAACCAAGTTTTCATGATCATTAAATGAGCCATAGAGTATTGCGATGAAATAATGGAAGAATAAATGCATGAAAATAAGAAGAATGAAAATTGGGAGCTTGTTCAACTTCTAAAATGGTAAAAGTTTGATAAGAGGAGAGTGCATATATATAAAAAGTACAAGTGTGAAGGTAGTATTGAAAGGAATAACACAAGATTAGTTTTTAAAGGATATACATAAGTATATGGAATAAAGTACAAAGAAGCAACACACTATAGTAGAAACCTCAACATGTTTCCAATTAGTTTGGCTAAATTATTTTTAGATGATTGGAAACAAGAGTTGAGTTCCCTAACTATTATACATGATGATAATAAGGGTACAATAGTATAAGTCAAAGAGAAAATAATTTGGTTTTCCATGCAAGAACAAAGCATGTAGAAACTGTCTATCATGTGGCATTGGGGATTTGATTTATCAGTAAGCATTATGGTTGGAAATTTGTAAGAATTAATTTGTAAATATTTCTACAATACAATTTTGAAAATTGCATGTACTTCACTATGAAAGCAAATAGGAACTAGAAAATCAAACATTAAGGGGAAGAATGTTTAGGAAAAAATGCTTAATAATTAAAGAATATAGAATATTTTTATGGAGTAGAATAAAACAAGAATAAAAGGGATTTCTCAGTAAATAAGTAATGGAATAAAGTAGGATATATTGAATTATTTTTTTAGTTTCTCTAGTTGTATTAGATTTTAATTTCAATTTTTTTAATTTTTTGTATGCATTTAGGAGCCAATTTTGACTAGTAAGTTCTAATATATCTTGGAAAACTAATGTACAAATATATACAAAGAAATATAGAGAATAATATTTTTGTGTTCTCTTTAATTGTCAATATTATTCATGTCTACTATACAAGTGTAAGTTACAACAAATTTACAACATTTCCTTTTCATCAAATGAGTGAATTTATTAAATCAAATTAGTTAATCAAGTAATGTTTTATCTAGAAGGAAAATGTAAAAACAATCCTCAATTTTGTATTACACTAGAAGTAATCATAATACTTTATTACTCAACTAACCTTTAATTCATTAATTTCATTATTTATTAAGAAATAAAATCCAACTTGATTACAAATTCACTCCTTAAAATCTAATTTACACCCTATTGTATTCTTTAAGTTTATGTTGGCACACATCAAATAGAATTTCTATTGAATATACTTGGAGGTAGTTCTAAAAGGTACCTTTAGACCTCCCATGGACAAAGGTCATAATAAGCTCATCTTAAAGATAATAATATAGACACAATTTCTAGTTGGAACCTGTCACCTTTCTAAACACTCCTAATAAATTATAGAAAAATCCATTGCTCTTTGCATTAAAATTGTGGTTTGGTCCATTGTTCAACTATAAAAAGTTGGCTTCATTTGAGGAAGATTCATTTGGATGACCTCATTTTGGTGTGGAGAAATGCTTATAAGGTCCCAATAAACTTCCCAAAATTTAACATCCTCATTAAACTAGATTTTGACAAGGCCTATAACCATATTTATTGGCCCTTTATCCTTAAAATGCTCCACTAGCTTGGATTTAGAAGTCACTTGGTCTCTCATATCTATTTTTTTTGTTGATGCCAATGCTTGCCTTGCTGTGAATGACTCCATCACAACCTTCCTTCCCTATTTCAACAATCTGTTTGCCAAGGCTACCCCTTGCTCCCTTCTTTTATGTTCTTACTACTAATGAATTTGACTACCTTCTCCTCCAAATGAGATACCTAGAGTTAGTCTCAAGTATCTTGCTACCCATTAAATCCTTTATGTTTAATTCTAACCTTTTTAATTGCAAGCTCCTATTCCTCCACAGTAGAACACAAATGATTAAGTAATAGAACTATATTATATCGCCTTACCTGATCTAAACTTTCTATGCACAAGGTAAAATACTTTATGATAAGATCCTCTTAGTTTCCTCAATGGATTTCTACTAAATGGATGCACATTAGGCATGATGTGATCAATTAATACCTAGGAATTACCTTTAGCTTGGGGATATCTCTTAATGACATGTGGATATGGTTAATTAGTTGGTCTAAATATAAACTCATGCACTATGATAACAAGTTGCTCTCCTTTGCTAGAAGAGCTTTGGTGGACAACCAAATCTTTCTAGCCTCTCATGTGTATTTCTCCTCCACCTAGATGTCATCCAACATATGCTATGATGAACTCACTAAATCGATTAGACAAATTATTTGGTCTAAATGGGATGGTGTTAAGGTTATAAAGCCACTTTGTAGATTTATTGTATTTAATGCAAGATAAAATTCAAATTAGGAATCATTAATCCTAAAACTTGAGTAATTTGTCATCTCCAAATGGATCATTAGATCTATTTAGGGGAATAAACCTAGAAAAATATTGGTTAGATACAAAGTGGATTCAGTTTCTAAAAGGGAAAGTGGCACATGGTCAATTGGTAGGATAAGATCCGTCTTGCATGCCCTTATTTAGCATCAAGGATTCCCTATAACTATTTAGTATGTGGAAATATTAGGAATCGATCTTCAAGTTTATTGAAAAACTTCGTAGAGGGTTGTTGAAATCAGAGGGAGTCTAAAAATTTGTAGACAGCCGACACCACGAGTGCCGGCTGTTTACGGTAGTGCGTCATTTTCCGGGCTGCTTCGACGGAAGTCCTTAACGTTGACTGGGTCGGTGGAAAAAGCAGATGTGCAAGTGTTTGGTAAGTGGAAGGGCGAGCCACTAATCACATGTCACAACTAGTATTGTCGATGAGTAAATGGTGGGCCCGCCCTGAAAGTGACATGCCTTGTTTCCCACGCAGGGGTCCACTATTTCGAAAGCGCTTGACCATCACGAGTAGTCCTCATTTGGAGCTTTTCCGTGGATAGCCTCATGTGAAAGAGGGCATGCCTAAATATCATAGCAACAAAAAAATTTTGGGAAAAAAACTGTAAATATAATTATTTTTTTTAAAATCCGATTTCTAAAAAAATTAGAAATATTATAATAGAATAATAAATATTAATAATATATTTTTATATTTTAATAATATAAATATGAAAAGAGAGCATTGTCACGGAGTGTGATCCGAAACATTGATTCAAAAAAACAACACGTAGTCAAGCCAGAAGCTCACAGAATAAAATATCATGGACTATAGAAACATCATGTCTTTAATATAAATATTATATTATTAATATTTATTATAAATATAATAATATATTATAATTACTATTATATATTATATATAATATATAACTATTAATAATATAATTATTATAATATATAAATATAATAATACCACTTATACCCGCAAGATACGCGAAGCCCTACCTCAGAGCTTTAAGGTGGCTATGCCCTAGTTTCGACAAGTGTAGAAGGGTGCCATTGGAGTAGTTTGTCGAGCTCTAAACCTAATCCACACTGATGTCGCGTTCGCTTGATGGAGGAAGAAGTCCGAATGGGCGCAAAACCAAAAAAAAAATAAAGCAATAAAACTAAAAAACATAGGTATAAACCCTAATGGAACCGAAGAATTTTCGCCCAATTGACTATTCAACGATTTCTAGGTGAAATCGTGATTTTTTGGGGGAAAATCAGGAATTTGAAGATTCGAAAAAAATTGCAATTTTAACGATTTTTTCTTGATTTCTGCTTCTATGCTCCATATAATAGCATGATAACAGAGGATGAGACAACAACATTGCGATGGGACAGCAAAAAAATGTCAATGAAACGTTTTGGCTCGTGCCATTTCCGACGGCCACTTGCAGTTGTGATAGCCCTTCTACGCCGAAAGTTTCAAAACTTGTTGAGCTTTAAAAGTTCTCCATCCATTTTCATTTGACACTTTTCTTTTTTTTCGTAGCCAACAAAATACCTTGACAATTTTTGGGAGCCGCAACTAGGAAAATACCTCGATGAACTCGCAGGGCTAGGTACTGGGAGGAGGTTCCAGGACATTCTCTAGTTGAAAGCAAAGCCACGATAACAGGTACCATTGTGGGTTATTTGAGTTTGCATTTTTTTGCAAAATAGGAGTAAAACAAACCAAGTTTTAATGTGTTTTTACAGAGCAGTGGAAGGGGTTTGTGGAGGATGACTTCCCAACAATTAGAAAGAAGTTGAAAAGGTATGTATATCTACCAATTTGTCATGTCATTTGCTATTTTAGGCTAGATCGGTGAAGAGGGCAAGACAAGGGTTTTGTTGTGTCAACATTGTCAACATTTCAAATGGGTTTTATTTCAAGTGGGTTTTGATTAATTGTGGGGTTTTGAAAATTGAGTTTTGTTTCAAAAGGGTTTTATTTCAAATGGATTTTGGATGGTTGTTCATGGCACATAATGCATGTTGTTTTGTATGGAGATTTGTCTAGTATGATATTTGAAGCATGTCATTTTGTTGGGAGAATAGGAAATTAAAGAAATGGGTTTTGGACAGTTATTCTTCCCCCTTAACCTCACCAATGTATACCTAACCTAGGATCTAAAGACATAGGATCATTTATCAAATTAAAAGCTATTATTGTTTAGCTCGCCCAAATTAGTATTAGTCATGTTATTCTTTTAACAAAGTGATTTGAGTCACGACCAAGCATAGTGGCTATTTGGGGATCAGTTTATAGATAAATGTGATAACCAAACATGAAAGTTGAATGTATGGAGACATATGCATATAAAAGTACTTGATAAGACAATAAACATAAGATCATGTAGAAATAAGAGTTAAATAAATAGAATCAACTTTATACAAAATTACATATACACATACATTAAGACATTTTTTCAAAATAAACATGACACTCAATGAGAAATAACATAGGGATTACCACTAGATGTAGAGCTTAAATTTGATGATCGTATTGTAAGGAAGCAAAGGTGTGCGGAAATGCTTCCTATGCTAACCTTGAGAGGAGTGTTAAGCAAATTTCAAATAAAATATTACAGAGATTTCAAGAAACACATAATACCATAAACACAATAACAATAAAACCATACCTCAGTGATTTACATGGGGAAAACCCTTTCGGGAAAAAAATCCCACACTCCAAAACCTATACAATGTATTATCAAATCTTGAACAAATTACAACACACTTGCAATGCAAGTTCTTATAGGAGTCTTCACCTCAACTCAATCTAGAGGAATTTCGACAGCATTCTGGCAGCATACAGACTTACAAACTAACTCACACCAAAAATGACTATCTCAAAGTACCAATATATACTATTACATTGCATATGAGAACCTTCTAGAGATAAAACATTTCATTTTAGAAAGATCTAATAAAATCTCATAGCCAACTTATCTCTATCTCCATTTAAAAGATACTTATCAAAATAGCCGCTTTTCACCTATCACAAAATCTTCTTTTCTTGGCTCGCTTTATTTTTATTTCCATGCAAGGTTGAGATACTTTCCTTTTAAAAAAAAATAAAAATAAATTTTAAAGCGCTTTATTTCTAACATTCTCCCACTTGTCGAACACCTTGCAAGAGCCTATAGAAATAGGTAGTTAATTGCTAGGGGTTGAAAGGCCCATTAATTTGGAACACCATCTGAACTTCTCTATGCTCACGGGCTTTGTTAATGCATCTACAACATTCGCCACAATCTTTACCTTTTCCAGCTTCACCTTGCCATCCTCGACCATATCTCTCACGAAGTGATATTGAACATCAATGTGTTTGGTCCTGGCATGAAAAGTCGGGTTCTTTGCAAGGGAGATTGCACTCTTATTGTCACAATAAACTGTAATTGTACTGTGTTTCAATCTAATATTTGAACACAAACACTTCAACCAAATGGCTTCTTTACAAGCATGAGTAGTTGCCATATACTCTACCTTTGTAGTGGACAAAGCGACCACAACTTGTCATTTGCTCATCCAACTGATTGCACCACCATTAAGAGTAAATACATATGCACTAGTGGACCTTCTGCTATCAACATCACCAGCCCAGTCTGAATCCACAAAACCACGAATACTCAAGGAATGCTAATCTCATGTACCATGAAAACATATAGAGTACTCTGTTGTACCCCGCAAATATTTGAAGACCCTCTTAACTGCATCCCAATGCACTCTTCCAGGATTAGACATAAAATGAGAAAGAACTCCCATTGCCTTGGTAATGTCTAGTCTTGTACAAACCATAGCATACATTAAGCTTCCAACTGCACTCTAGTAAGGCACTCTGCTCATGTCTTCGATCTCCGATGGGGATGTAGGACATTTTGAAATAGAGAGTTTCATTCCCAATGTAACAAGAACACAAAGTGGTTTACAATCCCGCATGTTAAAGCTTTGCAAAACTGAACAAACATAATTACTCTAGCCAAGCCATAGCTTTCTATTCTCATGATCTCTTCTGATCTCCATCCCAAGTATGTGTTTTGCTACACCAAGATATTTTATTTCAAATTTTGCAAAGAGTTGAGATTTCAATTTTGCAATCAAACCTTTGCCTTTCCCAATATACAACATGTCATCAACATATAAAGCAATTACCAGGAAACAATCACCATCGGATTTAAAATATACACAGTGATCAGATTTAGACTGCACAAATCCCAAACTCAACACATATGTATCGAACTTCTAGTACCACATCATAGGACTTTGTTTAAGGCCATATAGAGATTTCTTTAATTTACAAACCAACTTGCTTTTACCTTTCACCACTTAGTGCTCTGGTTGTGGACCATATAGATTTCTTCCTCTAAATCACCATGAAGGAAAGCAATTTGCACATCCATTTGTTCAACCTCTAGGTCATAAGCTACTGCAATAGATAATAAAAACAAAATGGATGCCATTTTAGCAATAGGAGAAAAGATCTCACCATAATCAATACCCTCAACCTAAGAGTATCCCTTCACAACCAACCATGCCTTATACTTTTCAACATTTCCATCTAAACCAATCTTTTTCTTAAACACCCATTTACATCCAACAGGATTTTGTCCTTTAGGCAATGGTACTAAGTCCATGTATCATTTCTTTCAAGGGTTGCCATCTCTTCATCCATGGCTATTTTCCAGGACTCTGCATCATTCATACCCAAAGCCTCTTGCACAGATCTCGATTCATCAATGTTAGTAATCAAAGAAAATATACACTTCCAATAATCAAGTGAATACCCATACCTTTCAGGTGGTTGCTTATGCCTTGTAGACCTTCGAACAAGCTGAGGTGGAGGTTCTTCCAATTCTTCATCCTCTTCTGAAGATTCAAAGCTTGATGAGCTCTCCTCAATTTATGGTCTATCTTGGGGCCTCGATTCAACTTTCTCAGGCGTAGAAGGAAGTTGAATCACATCCTTTTTCTGTTTAATTTCTTTATGCTGTTGTGGCTAAAAAGTAACTGGAGAAGATTTAGTCTCTCTAAAAATAACACTTCTGGAATAAATTGCCTTCTATGCAATAGGGTCCCAAAGCTTGTATCCTTTCACACCATAGCTGTAGCTGATGAAGATACATTTGACAGCCTTAAAATCCAACTTTGTTCTCTTCTCCTTAGGTACATGTGCATATGCCTCATAACCAAAAACTCTTAGATGTCTAAGTGAAGGCTTTTTCCCTGAACACGCCTCCATTGGCATTTTATCAACAAGTGTTGATGTAGGAGATCTATTGATCAAATAACAAGTAGTGGCAACAGCTTTAGCCCAAAACTTTTGTTCTAGACCAGCTCCACTCAACATGCTCCTAGCCTTCTCCATCAACGTTCTGTTCATTCTTTCTACAACTCCATTCTACTACGGAGAATATAGAGTTGTCTTTTGTCTTTTAATCCTGCAATCTGTATAGAATCTATCAAAATCTATAGAACAATACTCACCGCCATTGTCAGTCCTCAAACATTTAATTTTATTTTCAGTATGAGTTTCTACCATAGCCTTGAACTCCTTGAAATGACTAAAAACTTTAGATTTACTCTTTAAAAAATATACCCATGTTATCCTACTAAAATCATCAATGAAAGTAACATAATAAACTGATTTACCAATAGAAGCAACATCAACATGACCAAATACATCTGAATGGATTAGATCCAAGATACATGAAGACTTATGAGAAGATGAGTAAAACTGAACGCGGTTCTACTTTCCATAAATACAATGTTCACATAAATCAAACTCTAGATTGTAATCATTTAACCCATTAACTAGGTTCTTATTTTTCAGGGCTTCCAAACCCTTCTCTCCAATGTGGCCAAGCCTTTGGTGCCATAACATGGTCTTCTCTGCAAGTAACTTTGATTCGATAGATAGAGAACCTATTGGCAACTTGGAAAACATGATGAATTATTGTGCATGATGTCTTAAGGTGTTGTCATTGATGGCAACAAGAAAAGGAACAAGATTAGAACAAAATTTTTGGTCTGATGAAGAAGACTTAGTCATTTTGACTAAGTGTTGGCAGTACATAAGAGACAGTGACAGAGAGATAGCGTAATGGCTGACATTAGTTCGCAGTTGAAGATCAAATAATTTAGTTCTGGTATGTTGTTTGTAGTCCTTAAGTGATATTATATGCAAGATTTCATCTCTTGATAAGTATTGGAAGCATATCTTCAAACAACCTAAGTCTAACAGAGCAGAACACAATGCTATTTAGAGTAGAACACTCAGATGATTTGGTCCGCATTCCTCTGGTGTTGCATATATTGTTATGTGGTTTTGAGGCATTGTAAACACTTATATGAAGTGTCTAAATCTAGAGTTGCATGTTCAGAAATCCACCAAAAAGATAGTTACAAGCTACTGAATATCTTTACATTGTTTGACAGAGTTTGATTGTGACAGGGTCTGAGTTTTGGTGGTCCACATTTTGTTGCAAAAGAATATTTTGCTTTATGGTTTTAGAGGTATAATCTATGATGTCTAAAGAGTATTTGATATGATTCTAAGGAAGTCTTGTGGTCTGCAGTAAAAGATGTAGTCTAATTGATGAACTGAACCAATAGCAGTCTGTGTTGGAGGCCTACATGATAAGTTTAAATTGTATGTGGTAAGTTCTATTGTTTAGAACTTAATCTTAAGTGGTTAAATAGTTGAGGCCGACATATGTGAATGAGATTCAAGTGTTGTTTGGATCTACTATAATTTTGGTGAATGAATTTGGCCGACAAGCTACTTAAGACATGACTAAAAGCTACACCTTATCAGGCTGACCTAATATGAAGATTTTAATTGTTACGGTATATATATGGGATTGAATTCAGTGTTTGAATGATGAGATGTGAATGTGAATACATGTATGTGTGACATGTGAAGTAAAGTAATTTTGTGGAGGCGATAAGAGCAGAAGAAGAGAGATCGTGTTCCCATGTAAAAGTAGAGCAATGAAACAGAGCAGTCAGAGATGAAGAGTTTTGAGATAGTTTTTCTATGCTTCATTGGAGTTGTAACCATGCATGTGTAGATGCAATCTAAGTAGTTCAACTTGGCAGTGAGCCATTCTTCCTTCTTGTTTCTTTCTCTAGGCAGTGAGCCTATTTTGGCAGTGATCCTTTCTTGCAATGAACATTTCTTTGGGCAGTGAGCCCTGGGTAGTTAGCCTTCTCGTAATTTCGTATTGTTCCTACATATTATATTGTGAGCTAACACTCACCGTGGTTTTTCCCAGTTTTGGGTTTTCCACGTAAAAATTATGGTGTTCATGTGTGATGGATTGTGGTTGTTTCTTCTATGTTTAATTTGCTTTGTTGTTGCATGCAGTAATTGGATTACTAGTTTAACAAGTAAGAAGTTTAATAGAATACTGATTCATCCCCCCTCTCAGTATTTTGGGTGTTCAACAATTGGTATCAAAGTCTAGTTCCTTGGAAGAAGCCTAACAGTTTGAGAAGGATCTTGGAGATTGAACACATGGCAGGTAAAAGGCATCCTACTCCTTCTGAAGAAATTAATTCAACTGAAACTATAGAAGAATGCATGATTGTCAACGAAGAAGAACTCAAGTTTGCCCTGAAGATCTTGAAAAGGTTGAATTAGAAAATAGGGATCTGAAAGATAATGTTTAGGAAGCAGATGAGTGCATCAAAAAATTGAGGGAACAAGTCAAGAAATTCAAAGAAAAATATAAGGAGGTTAGTGAACAATTGATATCTGCAAATGACACCTTGAATGATCTGAAAGTGGAAGTTGTAAAAGAGAAAAACTAGAAGAAGACCTAAATCAGTTGGTGAAAAGCAAAACTAAAGACTGCACAAAGCTTGAACAAGAAGTTGTGGATCTAAAAGTTGATCTGAAATAGACATGGATTCAGAAAGATAAATTCAAAGTAAATGCTACCCAACTTGATAGAATACTTGCAAGTCAGAAGAGTCCTGACGATAAAGAAGGTTTGGGATTTGAGAAAGGTGAAAGTTCTAAAGATGGTCAAGAAAAGAATACTAAAATCAAGAAGGACAAAGGCAAATAGATCTAGAATCAAAGGAATAGACATAGAAGACCATCAGTTAGGCAACCAAATTCTCAAAGGTACCCTTCTTTCAATGGTTATTGTAATGCATGCAATAAGTTTGGTCATAAGGCTACTCAATGTAGGAGCATAGTAAATCAAAATGTTCCATCATTCTTTGGTCAGTGTTTCACTTGCAATAAAGTAGGTCACAAAGCTAATGAATGCAAAAGCTAGATAAGGAATGGTTACAACAATAGTAGGAATGCTCAAACTTTCAAAGGTAATTGCTTTATATGCAAAAGGTTTAGTCATAGAGCTAGTGAATGCAGAAGTCATATAAGGAACAACTATAATAATGGAAGGAATGCTCAATCTTTCAATGGGAATTGCTTTGCATGCAATAGATTTGGACACAAGGCTAACCAATGCAGATCAAGGATGAATGAAAGGAACAATGGACAGAGAAATGTTGTATGCTTCAATTGCAACAAGCCTGGACATATTGTAAGGTTCTGCAGAAGCAAGAATATGAAGAAGGATAATCGCGCAGAGATGAAGAACCCAGTAGAAAAGGAAGTTTTGATAGAGATCAAGGAGATGAACAAGATTTGGGTTAAGAAGGAAGCACAGGAAGTCAAGGATGAGTCTGCATAAGACTCTGGTGTAGGTACTTCCTCTGAGAAGTAAATGGGGAGCTTTGGCTCAGGGGGAGCTTAAATGAAAAATCCTATTCCCCTAGCCAAAAAAGTGGTATTGACATCTAGCATGAAGGTATAAGCTAGAAGATAAAATATAGCTTTTGAAGAAGATTTTGGTAGAAAATAATTTAATGTGGTGGATTGCGGAGCAATTTGAATTGACTGTGAGGGGCAGAGAAAGTTTTTGATAGCTTTTTGAAGTAAGCATTTATGACGATTGAGTCTCGATGAAAAGAGGAGATAAGGAATTCATTTGAAAGAAAAATCACTTTGTTTTCAAACTCTCAAGTGACCAAAAAGATCTGACAAGCGAGCTAAGGCGAATCCAAGTGTTTAGTGATTGGTGTAAAGAAACCCTAACCGGAAACAAAAGGTATTTACAACTATCTCTCTTGATAATTTTTTGTGTTGAATCTGTAAAGATGCATACTCCTCAAGTAGTTGAGATAACAAAGAGGCCCCACCCTAAGTTCAAAAAGCATCCCTTTAAATCATTAGAGACTGATCCAGATGGTGAATTTTTTGAAATTCCACATGGTGTTATGCATAAGAAAGACATTAGGGCATACATACATGCAAACCTAGATGAATATGATCATGGAAAATTAGGGGTATTTATCTGAAGGAATTGAATGATGATAAATTTGAGTTAAAAGAAGAATATAGTGCCCTAGTTAAGAAGAAATTAGATACCTGGTTGGATTTTCCTGTGGTCTCAAATGATGCCTAGGTTAGGTATGTCTTGAGTAGGATTCATGATGAGTTCATTTGGATTGATATGCCTTATATGATAACAAAGAATGCTATCAAAGTCGTTACCGACATGTGTTCCACCGGAAAGGTTCCAGCATTGAAGTCTATGAACAACAATACGGTAATGCAGTTGACAGGGGAAAATTTTGATAAAAGAGCATTAACTATAAATGATATTGCGAATCCAGTGGTGAGATTTGCATCAATGGTTATTGGTTACAAGGTCTATTTCTCCAACAGGGAGAACTCAGTTTCTGCAATAGCCATATATACATCATATGATATAGTTAAGAACAACACAGACTATGACCTATATGAGTTGCTCTAGCTACAACTAATGGAGAACCTAAAAAAGACAAAGGACACAAAATATCCCTTCAAGTATGGAACTCTAATCATCTGTCTATTCTTCTATTTTCCAAGGGAGTTACCAGGTATGGATAATATTGGTTGGCTCGGTCATTCACCAGTAGCTACACAAATTAGAAACCATCTACATAGTTTAGGAAATGCTGATAAACAAAATGCAGCACTATGGGGATATTTCAAGAATTTCCAAAAGAAAATGTAGGCTAGGGCTACAATCCCTGAAAAAGTTGTGAAGAAATATGAAAAGGACATTGTGTTCATGGTGGACAAGGACAAATGCCTCATGGAGGTTGTAGAACCTAGAACTGTATGGGTCCCAGCCATGGGATATGAAGTCATAGAGGAAGTTTTGATTAGATTGGCTGATTTGATGTTAAGCAAACCCAAAGACCCTAAGGAGGGAAGATTTGAAATATTTGAAGAACTATCTCTCAAAGTGTTTATGGAGTTCAAAAAACCAGAAATTAGGAAGAATGCAAGAAAAATGGCAGATGAGTTTATTAAAATCCAAGGATTTATAGATGAACAAATAAGTGAAGCAAGAGCTAAGGCAGATACATCAAAGGTTGCAAGTGCTCCAGTAGAATAGACATCTAGTGTCCTAGAGGGGAAATCTTCAAAGACTCCAGAGAAGAAAGAGGAGAAATCTAAGAAAGAAAAGCCCGCATCTAGCTCTAGAAGAAAAACAAGAGCCTCATCCCCAGCAGAAGCTACCATTAAGGTTGAGAAAGAAAAGATAGAGTTTGCAGAGCAAGTGCCAAGGAAGAAGCTGGAAGAGAAGAAGAAAAGAAAGAAAACAAAGGCTACAAATAGAGTATATGTAAGCCTTGGAGGAGAAGAAGAAGAAGAGGAAATAGAAACATATGAGGAAGTTAAAGCAAAAAGGACAAAAATAGATAAAGCCACTACTGAGAAGTCCTTTGGAAAGGCTAAGGGTAAGAAGAACAAAAAAGAAGAAAAGACTGAGAACAGGGAAGAAGAAGCGACTATATCCTTGGAAGCCATAGTCAATGCATTTGCTTAGCATGGAACCCTGAAACCTGTTGTTGATATGTATGATGAAAGATCATATGCAGATAAGGTAATCATTGAAACAACAATTGTAAGATATTTGGATATGTTTTACAAAACATTGATTGAAGTTATAGATGAGTTACCAAATAGCTTGGCCAGCATAATGACAACAAGAAAAGAAGGGGCCATGGCCAAAGATGTTGAAATAAAAGAATATGTTCTGTTAAAACTCTATCTAGACATCACCCTTGAGGAAAGAACTAGAGCCACTAAGATACTTGTGAGAAATTCAGAACAAAGAAAAGGGTAAATAGTTTAATGTCCAGTGACATTGAAAATGTGGTGAAGAAAATTGAGGAAATAACACTGAGTGTGCTTCATGAGCTATTGATTTCAACTGTGATGGACATTGATGAAGAGGAGCTAAACACATAATAGAATGTTGATAATGTTTCTCCATAAGTGAATATTTTGCAGAGCTTGGACCAAGGTACAATCACTCATTTGGAAAGTTCAGGAAAGGATGGAGAGATGAAATATTCTAAGAAAGAGAAGAGCCATGAAGAAGCAAAGACGACTCTAGAAGAGAATATCCTTGAGAGACAAGAAGAGCAATGAGAAGAAATGAATGAACAAGTAATGGATAATCCTATTACATAATCGGAAGGAAATGAACAAGAAAACATTCAAGATCAACCTTCAAAGAGACAAGATGTTGAGACATCTCAAGAGAATAGAGACACTGCTAACTCCTTGAGAGATTTTTTGGAGAAGCAGAAGGAAGCTTAGATTTTGACTGCATCTGAGCTGTTGCAAGGACCTATCAACCTTTCTATAATGTCCCCTTTACAGAAACTAAGACTTGGAACAATCTTTCAAGCTACTGCACAAGAAGAGATGTTGAAATCCCATTTGGAGGATAGTGAGATGATAGAAGATGCATCAACAATTTTTGAAAAATTAATGCCCGAAATAAGGAAAGATACATCATTGGCCCTTGTTGCACAAATGAAAAAGCTAATGGAATCAATCAACTCTCATTTTGAGTCCCTTGAAAAGGTTGCATAAAAGAAAGTAAGGGTAGAGATTGATGACAAAAGGTTAGTTGAGCTTACTGACAAATTTGCTCAAGATAAAATTATGTTAAATAAAAGTGTAGACTATGCACAATTAGCCCTTAAAGAAGCTAATGAACTATATCAATTTTGTCTTACATGGCTGGATAAGACCAAGGACATAAAAGATAAAATAGATAGATGGGAAGTTCAAATAATGAAGATATCCATAACTTATGACCCAATAAAAGATGATATTGGCACTTAGAGGGCACAAGTTGATACTATTCATTCTAATATACATAAGTTGCAAACCCAGAGGGAGGTCATAAAGCATAGAATGAGTCAGCTCCGGGAGGTAGCAAGCTTCAAGATTGCATCCCTAACCAAGCTAGTAGCAACAACAGATAATACTAGGCAAATCACTGAGGCCCCTGCTACCGTGAAGAAAGCAGAAGAGTTGGTGTCCCAGATTAATGGGCACATACTAGTTTTGAGCGATGCTAAGACTAGTTGGGATGAAGAAGTGGTGTAGCTAAATAAGATCTACAATGATGTTCTCCCTGAACAACAGTAAGATATTTTGATTTCACTTGTATATATGCGGAAGGTAGAAAAATAGTTTTAAAATTTTGGCAACTTGTACATATATTTGTATCATACACCTTTTCCATTAATGTCAAAGGGGGATAAGAAATGAAGCATGTGAAAAACACTTGAAATGCAAGAAGAAAAGCATGAAGCTAGGGGGAACAGTGTGTAAAGAGAAAGGGGGAGCTGTAACAGTTTTTCACATCAAGTGTTGCCATCAATTGTGCCAAAGGGGAAGATTGTTGGCAACTTGAAAAACATGATGAATGATTGTACATGATGTCTTAAGGTGTTGTCATTGATAGCAACAAGAAAAGGAACAAGATTAGAATAGAAGTTTTGGTCCGGTGAAGAAGACTTAGTTATTTTGGCTAAGTGTTGGCAGTACGCAAGAGACAGTGACAGAGAGGCAGTGTAACGACCGACATTGGTCCATAGTTGAAGATCAGAACATGTAGTTATAGTATGTTGCTTGCAGTCCTTAAATGATCTTATATCTAAGATTTCAGCTCTTGATAAATACCAAAATCATATCTTCAAGCAGCCAAAGTCTGGCAGAGCAGAACACAGTGTTATTTAAAGCAAAACACTCAGATGATTTGGTCTGCATTCCTCCGGTGTTGCATATCTTGTTATACGGTTTTGAGGTGTTGTAAACACTTGTATGAAGTGTCTAAATCTAGAGTTGTGGGTTCAGAAGTCTACCAGAAAGATAGTTACAAGCTGTTGAATATCACTACATTGTTTGATAGAGTTTGATTGTGATAGGGTCAGAGTTCTGGTGGTCCACATTTTTACACAAAAGAATATTTTGCTTTGTGGTTCTAGAGGTATAATCTATGATGTCTAAAGAGTCTTTGATATGATTCTGAGGAAGTCTTGTGGTCTGCAATAAAAGATTTAGTCTGACCAAATGAATTGAACCAATAGTAGTCTGTGTTGGAGGCCGACATGATAAGTTTAAATTGTATGCGGTAAGTTCTATTATTTAGAACTTAATCCTAAGTGATGAAATAGTTGAGGCCAACATATGTGAATGAGTTTCAAGTGTTGTTTGGATCCATTGTGATTTTGGTGAATGAATTTGGCTGACAAGCTACTTAAGACATGAGTAAAAGCTACACCTTATCAGACTGACCTAATATGAAGATTTTAATGGTTATGAATATATATATGGGATTGAATTTGGTGTTTGAGAGATGAGATGAGAATGTATACATGTATGTATAACATGTAAAGTAAAGTGATTTTGTGGAGGTGATAAGAGTAGAAGAAGAGAGATCTTGTTCCCATGTAAAAGTAGAGCAATGAAACAGAGCAGTCAGAGATGAAGAGTTTTGAGACAATTTTTTTGTACTTAATTGGAGTTGTAACCATGCATGTGTAGATGCAATCTGAGTAGTTCAACCTGGCAGTGAGCCATTCTTCCTTCTTTCTTTCTCTAGGCAGTGAGCTTGTTCTGGCAGTGAGCCTTTCTTGCAGTAAGCATTTCTTTGGACAGTGAGCCTTGGACAATGAGCCCTGGATAGTGAACCCTAAGGTAGTGAGCCTTCTTGTAATTTGGTATTATTCCTACCTAATATATTGTGAGCTAACACTCACCATGGTTTTTCCCAGTTCTGGGTTTTCTACATAAAAATCCTGGTGTTCATGTGTGATGGATTGTGGTTGTTTCTTCTATGTTTAATTTTCTTTGTTGTTGCATGTAGTAAATGGATTACTAGTTTAACAAGTAAGAAGTTTAATAGAATATTGATTCACCCCCCCTCTTAATATTTTGGGTGTTCAACAACACCCTTGGGTACCCAGAAGCCATGACCATCCGCAGAAGAGGAAACCATCTCTTTTTTCAGTGAAGTGGTTTCTAGCTTAATTTTATCAAAAGTGTTATTGCACTCAACTGTGCATGCATCAAGCTGGTACAATGTACCCAATCTACTTCCTCTTGCTATCACCATAGCACCTCTCACCATTTTCACACCTGCTTCAGAAAATTGTACATGCACACACGCATCTATTAGCTTGCTAACAGATAATAAATTTCTTGCTAGTCCTGGGATATGCAAGACACCATCAAATCATCTAACTCTACCATCAAAAAATTTCACATGAATACTACCACGACCAACAATGTCAAGGAAAGAATTATCAACCAAATACACCTTACCACCATCATAATTTTCATACTTACTAAACCAGTTTCTGTTAGGAGTCATGTGGAAGGATGCACCTGAGTCTATCAACCATGCATTATCACCTGCATGAGTGGTCAAGGCTGCAATAAAGTCATCTCCATCTTCCTTTTTGGACTCAGAATCAAAATCTTGCTTCTTCTTCTTCTTCTTCTTCTCTTCTTTACATTCCTTTTAGAAGTGTCTAGATTTGCCACAGTTCCAGCATATTGCCTTGGAATTACTAGGAGATTTTGATCTCCCCTTATTCTTGGACTTGGAATGGCCATGTTGCTTCACATCTTTGCCTTGTTCTTTTGGTCTTCCTTGAACTATCAAAGCCTCTTTGATGTTTAGAGAGACCTTTCTTCTCATCTCTTCAGAGAGTACAGAACCAACAACATCCTCCATCTTCAAAGTGACTGAAGTGCTCACAATGGCCATGACTAGGTTGTCCTATGATCTCACAGTGAACACAACAAAGTTTGGCACCTTTCTTCTTCATCCATCTTAACCCCAAATGAGGTCAACTGAGTCACCAACATATTGAAAGTTTGCAAATGCTTAAAAATATGTCCACGTTCTTCCATTCTCAAGGAATACAACTTCTTCCTCAAGAAAATCTTATTTACTAGAGATTTGGCTTGATATATTTCACCCAGCTTCTTCCATAGCTTCTTTGAAGTAGGTTCTTCATGAAAATTTATCAGAATTGAGTCTACAAGGCATAGTCTTATGAGACCTTTAGATTTTCTATCTATTACATCATATTTTGCAGCTAAATTTGGATATGTAGGCCTCTATACATTATCATCCAAATCATCCCATAGATCTCGATCAATCAATAGATCTTCCATCTTCAATTTCCATATTTCAAAATTCATGCCAGAAAACTTCTCTACCTCAACTCTTCCAGATGTGCTCCCCATCTCTACTATCCTACAATATAGAATATGAAATACTCTGCACAAGCTTCCACTCAAACTTGATTAGCTCAAAAAACCTTGTACCCAACAAATAGAACCAAAATTAGCCAGGCTCTGATACCAGTTGTAAGGGAGCAAATGTGTCTAGAAATGCTTCCTACACTAACCTTGAGAGGAGTGTTACGAAAATTTCAAATAAAATATTACAGAGATTTCAAGAAACATATAATACCATAAACACAATAACAATAAAACCATAACTCAATAATTTACGTGGGGAAAACCCTTTCAGGAAAAAAAACCCCACTCCAAAACCTGCAAAATGCATTATCAAATCTTGAAATAGATTACAACACACTTGTAATGGAAGTTCTTATAGGAGTCTTCACCTCAACTCAATCTAGAGGAATTTTGATAGCAAACAGACTTGCAAACTAACTCTCACACCAAAAATGACTATCTCAAAGTACCAATATATAATATTATATTGCATATGAGAACCTTCTCGAGATAAAGCATTTCATTTTAGAAACATCTAATAAAATCTCATAGCCAACTTATCTCTATCTCCATTTAAAAGATACTTCTCAAAATAGCCGCTTTTCACCTATCACAAAATCTTCTTTTCTTGGCTCGCTTTATTTTTATTTCCATGCAAGGTTGAGACACTTTCCTTTTTTTGTTTTTGTTTTTGTTTTTATCTTTTTTTTAAAAAATTTTTAAAGCCCTTTATTTCTAACATGTATGGTCATAACGATTTTTGCCATAAAATACAATTAAATTTTTGGAAAGCCTACTTTTTTTGAAAGGGAAAATTTTGTTTAGATTGTCAAAAATTCTATAAGATCATAATATATATATATATATATATATATATATATATATATATATAATAAAATCTATTTTCACATTTGAAAGATAATTCTAATTGAATAACCATCACAAAAAATTAGCTTGACAGGTTGACCATCAAATTTAGGCCTTGATTAGGACATTTGATAGTGATGTGACAAAAAGCAATGGGCCTGATAGTGGATTACTTTACCTCTTGGGTAAACTAGTTATTGTGCATACTTTATATTGTGTTAAAATTAATGAACATATAACAGCTACAAAATATCATCTGTGGAAAACTTGGAACGCTCTGTTAATTGAAGAAAATTTATTTAAAAACCTCAAACAACATTGAAACAAAAAAATAGAATTAATTGACCTAGTTGCTCACTCATCGGTTGTATGTCGTTTGTTTATTTTATCCTCACTTACAACTCAATATCATCTGTTGAAACTAGATTTGGAATCTGATAATGGTATTACAATTTTAATTTGGTAGTGAATATCAACCTAAGTTAAGGATTTGAGCTATAAGTTATAATAGCATTAGATTTATGTAAACTGGAAGAATAATATTTAGTTTTTCTAAATCGAAAGAATAAATACCAATAACAAAACAACATTTATTAATTAACAATGGAGAACCTAGTGGCTGTCATCATATGAGTGTGAAATGATTTAGATAGGAAACTTGTTTTCAATAGAGTACCAAATTTCAAATATTTGCCACACACTTATTACTTTTTTCCTTAGATCAAAATTGTATTTTTTTTTAAATTATTTTCGAGTCATTGTCAATGTTAGAAATAATTATTTGAAAAATTATACATATATTTCAAATATGTTCCCCCATCTCCTTCTGTAAGCATTACTTGCCTTTAGCCATAGTAGTTACAATTGAATAAACTTTCCTTTATTCCATTCAGTGAACAAGGGACACCTAGACATTGGGGTTCATAAATTTGTATACAAAAATCTAGGTGAAAAAAACATAATTTCTATTGTTACATGGTTAACATCTTTTCAACCAATCGACAAAGTTGCATCTCTTTAAAATTTGAACCTCTCTCTCTCTCTCTAGTAATCCCTAATGAGTCTTGTTTGCAATGTGTGAGATGCACTAAGAAAACCTTAGGCTTGATGTTGAATTGGTAGTGGTTGGTAAAGCTATGCATGAGATCTAAATCAAATTCATAGAACCAAGTAGTAATGTGTCAAACCATACAAGGGCATATTATATCAATGTAGAGGGAAAATTCTTAGCAAGGACATAATCATCAATGTTGACAATTGTGGCTTGGATAAAGAAGTGTCTCATATGTGCAATGAGATCACCTTGGACTTTATATTATCAAATTTAAGCAAGACCATTTTATGACACTAGTAGAAATATGGCAATAAATGACCAGGTGACCAAAACTTTTAGTCACGTGACCAAAATTTTTTGCAACACAACTATAAATGACTAAATAAATGACTAATTTGGTCATCAGTTGAAATGACTAAATAAATGACCAAATAAATGACTAAATAAATGACTAATTTGGTCATCGATTGAAATGACTAAATATATGACTAATTTGGTCATCAGGCAAAAAACATAACTAAATAATTGGTTAGACAAATAAAAATGACTAAATAAATGACTATTACTCCTCTATTCTTTTTTCTTTTCAATTTGATCATGATACTATGGTAGATCTTAGTATAAGTAAACTATATTAAAACCAAATATATTCTTCAATATGATCTAGTACATTGTGCATACTTATGAAGAAATTTGTTTGGTTTTCTTAGCAAAATATGAGATATATTGGATTTGTCAACTAAAATTCAATCAATTAGTAGTTGTAAGGCCCAACCTTATTGTAATGCCCATTTATTTTGTGATCACAATTGCTTAATTCATTATCAACATTATATATTGATCCCTAGCTACTAGATGGATTCATATGCTAACACTAGATTAGATGTGTAGATGTTTGTCTACTACTTGCATATATATGTTCCTAGAAATAATTTATTATATCTTGGGTCCATGCTTTCTTTATGTCATTACTTTCTTTCGGGGTATCGTTGGGACTCATATTTATATCCCACTGATATTCATCACTTCCACCGATGTCTTTTGTCTTTGGTATTTTCATCATTGTATTGGTGAGACACTGTCTTTTGTCAACCCGATATCCCTATGTCTCCCTGAAACCACTTGTCTTTTTGGTGCAATATTTCATTGGATTTCATAATATTTCATTCAATTGTATCCCTATGTCTCCCCAAAATTTTTGGCGCAATATTTCATTTGATTTCATAATATTTCATTTCAAACTGATAACCCTGTTCAGCTTTCAAGGGTTTTGGTTTTTTAAGTTTTTGCATTTTGTATTCGCTCTACTCTTTCTTAGAATCACAGTTTACTGTGTTTTATTCTCTGCCCCTTGTAATCTAAACTGTAAGTAATGCAAACCAGAATATGAGTTTAAAGAAAAAATTATTTATATGTTTACAGCTTTGGGTTATGCAAAATATTTCATTCGATTTCATAAATTTCATTCGATTTCATAATATTTCATTTCAATTGTGTTTTTGGGGCAAACTAATAATCCTATTCATCTTTTGAGGGTTTTGTTTTTTTAAGATTTGTGTTTTGTATTTGCTCTACTCATTCTCAGAATCACATTTTCTTGTGTTTCATTCTCTGCCCCTTGTAATCTAAACTGTAAGTAATGCAAACTAGAATATGATTTTTAAAGAAAAAGTTATTTATATGTTTACAACTTTGGGTTATACAAAATAATTCATGTCTAAGGGATTTGATAGCTAAGCCCTTATATTTTCATCCCAGAAGATGCTATGTTATGCTTGGTTATTGTTTTTAGGTTTTCTGTTTTGGTTTGGTAAAACTAGCTCATGTTAGGAACTCATTTGATGCTGATTATTGATTTGACTTATCCAGGCTGAGTGCTGTGTAAAATGACAGTGGTAGTGGAGACTTTGGAGGATGATGCTACTCTTGTCGTGGCTCGTTTCACTGCAGAAATGGCGTGGGCTGATGCAAGACCTAAAGTAATCATTCAACCTTTGCATCAAAAACCTAGTAGATGAAATTGTTAAGGTCTTTCCATGTTTTGAAGCTGGTTATTGTGTGTTTGTTTCTTCTTCATTAAAGAGAAGTTTAGATCAAGAGATAGAGGTTAATTTCAACCAAGGGGTCGTGGATGGTTTAATCGTAAGAGTTATACTCGTGAGAGCATGTTAACTTAACTGTAATAAGTTGGCCCATAACCCTAGCAAGGGTGTCATGAGCAAGGTTATGGTGTAAGGAATATGGTATACATTTGATCATGTCCCACATTCAACAGGGTGTATTTGAATGTGACCTAAGTGTAAAATTTTTAAAGATTTCTGCCAAGATTTAGTAAGAAGGTGTCGTGTCTAGCTCTGATGCCATGTTTGCTTGGCATGGACTAGATAACACTCGAACCTAGGACCTCAAATTTATATGCTTAGTGCTCTACCATGTTCTTCCATATCCTCACTTGGGTGGTAGTTGGGGCCCCTAGCCACTATCAACCTAGGACCTACCATTTCCATTCCAGGGTGCTATTGGCCTGTTGTGATTAGTATTTATTCCTAGGACCTTTATTACAACTTTGGTGTGACTTTTTTTTTAAACGTACGATGTGGAATATTGTCGCTGGTGAACTTTAGGTCTTTTTGGGCCAATTGGATAGTGGTTTTTTTTGTTATTTGAACGTACCCAATAACTGTTACACCACAATATCACCATCTTTTTATTGGAGTTATTCATTTGTTTGTTGTGGCAGAAGGGATTTGAACTTGAACACAGTTCACATGTTTATGAGTTTGCCCATTACCATTACACCACAATAACTTAGACAAATGACTAATATCTTTAACATTTCTCAAAGTTTATAATTAGTAAAAGGGAGTTCTATGTTTTTGCCTCAAAGCTGACCTAAGGCCATTACAATACTTATTTCAAATGAGGACCTCTTGAGGCCAAAGTAACTATTTAAAGAGAGACCAGATGGAGCAGGTACTAAAGGTTTTTATTGCAATATGTAAGAAAACTAGTTCTTTTTATTGTTGTGTATTTAGTGCATGTTGTAATCAATAGTAACATTTCTTGTTTGTAAAGTGGAAAGATTTGTTAATTGTGCTAGATTTATGATTATTATTTCTGTTTTATAAATTTTTCTCTGCTTAAGGCTCATGAAAGTGCTCTCTATGAGAAATAATCAAATTCCTATATTCTCGGCAGTAGTTCTTGTAGTTCTGTTGGTTTGGACATTTCTTTCATTTTCAATGATTTATGGTTAGGAGTTATTTAATTTGCCTTTTATGTGAAAATACTATATTGGATGGTGATTAGTGCACAACAATTGCCAACCAACTATAGTTTTGTTTTAGATCAGGCAATGTGGATATATTACTTGTACAGATATTTGCACGTTATTGGAGATATTGATCCCTTTAATTCCTGCTCTATTTGTAATTTGTTTGAGCATGTTGCAGAACCTCAGGTGATGCGTTATTGTGATGAGGCCCAAACCTTCATGGTGGAAGGCAGATGGTCAGATTTGGCATCACTTTTGCTCACTTCAGCTGATTTGATATTTGCTAGCTCCTCACAGAAATGTTTGTGAGTCAAACACTTTAATCCATATATTTGTGACATTTCTCAAATTCCCATTTAAACACACAACTTCTTGGTTTAAAATACATCATTAATAAGTGCTTTGTGTGGGAAACTACTGCATGTTAGGGATATAAGTTTGCACAATTATTGCATGTTAGGAATATGAAATACGCAACAACTATTTGAGATCTTGGGTCATTGCTCAAGCTTTTACTACAATTTATAATTTTTGTACTTTATTTTCTTTATTGGGGGAAAGAGCACAGAGGCTAAGCTATTCAAAGTGTGTGGAATAATCTTTTTCTATTATTTTGTTCGTGTAACAAATGTTTGTTTTCCAAAGATTAGTAGCTCTAGATGGCATTTACTACTTCAATTTAATTTGATAAAACAAAGACAGTGGTCAAAGAATGAATGTGTTTCCTAAGGTTTGTTAAATATGGTTAATGCTAGTGTAGGGGAAAGTAAAGTAAATGCTATTAATATCAGAGCATGGATTGTCAATACTCGACCATAATTCAAAAAATTCAAAGCTTTATCTGTTCCTTCTCTCAAATTCTCTCAATTCCTTTTGAGGAATCTATAACTCCTTTGGGTCTTGGTATTCTTTGATTTCTAGTTCATTCACATTCTCTAATGAGCTTGTTTTTGGTAGAGTCACCCTTTTCCATTGTAATTAATCTCACAATACATGGGTCATGCATTTGGCTGGTTAAAGTAAGTTTTTGTTGGAGAATAATATTTCTAACTTCAATGTCAATGTACTAGAGGAGATTGCTTGAATGGTGCCATTGAGGCACCCAGTTGTCTATTTGAGAAAGAATTACCCATACCCGTACCCATACCCAAACTGGTGACCTAGCATTTAATTGATAAGGCTAGATTGCACATAGGAAAATTTTATTTTCTTCTACAAGCATATATTAGTAAACCTACATGGTTGCATGCACTTAGAAAACAAGCAAAGATTACAATGTTAGGATGTGTTTTGGAGTGCTTCTGCAAAATCCATTTTGTGCATATCCTACAATCATTGTATTCCATCAGATGACATCTCTTTGAGGCATTCTATCAAATAGTTCACGTGCTTTGTCTATGATTCCACATTTTGCATACATGTCTACTAGAGCATTTCCAACTGTAATACCTAACAAAGATCCCCTTACCATTATGCTTTGATGGATGTCCATCCCCTGTTCAAAAGCTCCCATTTTGGCACAGGCAGGGGGGACGCTAGCAAAGGTTGTGGAATTTGACTTTACAACTGCCAATTACATCTGCTTGAAAATTTCTAGACAATAAATACATTTTGTGCATATCCTGTGATAATTGCAGTCCATGAGACCACACTTCTTTCAAGGATTTTATCAAATAGTTTGATTCTATTAGGTGTCCTTTTAGGGGTTTACATTCATGCCAATAATCACCATAGAACCTTGAGTAGTAGGCTTTGCACACTTTGCAAGATCTTTAGGCTTAGCACCACCACTAGGACATCCTTATCATTCTTGTTTCTTTCCAGAATATATAGAGGAAAGGCCCATAATAAGGCCTCCATATTGGGAACAATGGATGTTAACCATGATTTGGAAGATCGTGAAGGTGGGAGAGAGACAGAAGGAAAATGAAATGACAGTGATGACTTTAGTTACTATTTGACTATGTTTCACATCTTAGGGTGATGAGTGGGTGTCTCCACTAGCACTTTGCTTTGAATAAATAGATATAGCAATCTTTAGCATTCCTCTTTGTGGGGATCTCATGATCTTATAAGTGCAATAATCATTCATATATGATTGTTATGGAGGTACTTTGGCTGCATACAAATGTGACTATCACAAGATTTGATGCCTATTTTAATATGACAGTCCATGACAATAGTGTCCATGGAGTTTTATGACTACCCCCACACTAGTGGTGATTACATATGCTTGACTAAATCATGTTGTTGTCTCACTATTGATTACACTTGGGGTGGAAATTTTAGGACTATTGTTTATGGGGGACTGATTTTCATCTTTGCATTAGAACTTTCTTAAGATTGTTGTCATAGTATTGGACCTTCTAGGTTTGTGATAGGATCTACTTCTTGTCACTCCACTTCAAACATTGTCAGAAATATTCCAAATAGCACCCATGCCCTCATGGTTGTTATAGTATTTATGACAATCCTATGACGGAACTTGAACTAGGATAGTCCTCCAAAATTAGATGTTGCCTCCTTCAATGACTAAACTACCTTTTACCCTAGGCCCTTGGTACTGTAGCATAGAAAGACATTGTTCAAGAAACTCAAATAGTCAGGTGGGTACTACAAAGAATGAGACACTGATGTATCCTATGACCATTATTCTTTGAAGGATGTCCATACCATGTTCCAAAGCTCCCATTTGGGCACAGGCAGGGAGGATGCTGGCAAAGGTTGCAAAATTTAGATTTACAGCTGTCAATTACATTTGCTTGAAAGTTTCTAAAGCATGTTCAACAAATCCATTTTGTACAATCTTGCAATCATTGCATTCCATGAGATGACATCTCTTTGAGGCATTCTGTCAAACAGTTTGTGTGCCTTGTCTGTGCTTCCACATTTTTCATATATGTCTATCAGAGCATTTCCAACTATAATATTTGACAAAAATCTTCCTTCTATTATGCCTTGATGGATGTCCATACCCTGTTCCAAAGCTTACCATTTTGATACAGGCAGAGAGGATATTGGCAAAGGTTGTGGAATCTCCTGCCAATTTCATTTGTATGAAAGTTTCTAAAGCCTTTTCAACAAATCCATTTTTGTGCATATCATGCAATCATTGCAGTCTATTAGACAATATTTCTTTCAGGGATTTTGTCAAATAGTTCACGTCTTGTCTATGCTTCCACATACATCTCTCTCTGTATATGTATATTCAATTGTATTTGCTTGAAACTTTTTAATGCCTTAACATGTCTAACATCAATCATGTAGCCAATCTTGTTTTTCTCCTCAAGGTCCTGCCAACATCGGCATTTCAAAGAGACCATCAAGTGAGTCCCATCGAACAAATGACTCCTGCCGATATGTATTTTTTTGCCTTATCAGCATTTCGAAGAGACCGTAAAGTGAGTCCCACCAAACAGACAACTCCCACCGATATGGACTTTCCCACCTTTGCATTGTGCACACACTTGCCATTAGGCTGTCGAAGAGACCATAATCAGAGTCTCACTGAAGTCATAGGGTCCCACTATTAATACACTTTCCATCAGGCTATCAAAAAGACCATAATCAGAGTCTCGCTGAAGTCATAGGGTCCTGCCGATAATACACTTGCCATCGGGCTATCAAAGAGACCATAATCGGAGTCTCGCCAAAGTCATAGAGTCCCGCCGATAATACACAACATCCTTGCAAAATCCATTTTGTGCATATCCTACAATCATGGCATTCCATGAGACCACATTTCTTTGAGGCATTTTGTCAAACAGGTCACGTGCCTTGTCTATACTTCCACATTTTGCATACATGTCTACCAGAGCATTTCCAACTATAATTTCTGACAAAAATCCCCCTTCCATTATGCTTTGATGGATGTCCATACCCTATTCCAAAGCTCCCATTTTGGCACAGGTAGGGAGGATGCTGGCAAAGGTTGTGGAATTTGGCTTTAGACCTACCAATTGCATTTGCTTGAAAGTTTCTAAAGCCTTTTCGATAAATCCATTTTGTCCATATGTATAAGTTAAATACATGTGATTATACATATGTTGTGAACTATTTTCTTAAATGTCATGATTGCAGTTTTATGTATTATTAAAGAAATGTACATAATATTAAATGTCCATATGTTTTCATCTACATACCAAGTGTTTGTTAAAATGTATAAGATCTAGAAGTGAGCAGCAGTTGTTCTAATTTTAATATTCAGAAATATTAATTAATCTACATAACCTGCTAACTGTTTGATAAAATGTCTATGGGCCATTTTTGCAATTTACAAGCTTGTTATGTTATTTTTGTTGAACCGATCCATAGTTCTCTCTCAAAAGATAGGTGGAATACTGATTGTAGAAACAACGGTTTTCATTGATTTGCAGCTAATTAAGAATGGAAGACGTGTGATCATGATGGGTGATGATACATGGTTACAAGTATTTCTTCTTGAATACTTTAATAATATATGCCTATATTGCTGTAAAATTCCTTATCATCCCACTTTGTTTTTCATATTTCAAAGTTTAATAAATATTTTTAAAATATTAACAAATTTTGAGTTTTGTGATTGTGGATAGGTACAGAGCAAGGAGAAAATGCAAAACCAGTGCCTTCTAGATGCATTTACAGCCCACCCCATGTGCAACAATGGCATCACTAAAGACATGCATTCACACTGATGGCTTTTTAGCTTTAGTTTTAGTTTTTTTTTCAGTTTTAAAAGCATAATAAATCAGCAGTTTGCATACTACAAAAAGATTTTGTCTTGAAAACTCTATATATAGAGTTCTTTGTAACATATTTTATATACAGTTTGAATATACATTGAATTATTTTCCAGCATTGTTGTTTCAATCCTTTGAGTAGATTTGTTGATAAACGAGTTCTTTGTAACATATTTTATATATAGTTTGAATACATAGTGAAATTTTTTCCAGCATTGTTCTTTCGATCATTTGAGCAGATTTATTGAAGTTTATCAACAAAAAATGGCATAGTTGATGTTTATCATGTACTAGTTGTTTATATATGACCAGTTGATGGAAAAATAATGATTAAAATGACCAAATATACTACTAATGGATGGAAATTAGTTAATACAAATGACTAAATATACTACCAATGGACGAAAAATCAGTGACTAAATATACTACCAATTGATGGCAATTAACGATTACAATGACTAAATAAATTTGGTCATGAGATAAATGACCGAAAATAAACTACCAATGGTCATGTGACTAAATATACTACCAAATTGATGACTAAATATACTACCAAATTGATGACTAAATATACTACCAAATTAATGACTAAATTTTGTTTGGTCATAAATTTGGTAGCGAGATAAATGACCGGCAATAAACTACCAATGATCACATGACAAAATTTTGGTAGTTTATTTAGTCATTTATTTCTATTTTTCTACTAGTACGAGGACATGGTTGTAAGATGATGTCAATTGATAGTGGTGATTTAATCCATCCTATTGATGAGGAAGGAGGGGGAGGAGGGTTAAGGTCTTCTAATTTCACTTACAACACCTTGAGTTTTGTGTAGATATAATTATAATTGAGAATATGTGTTAGATAAATGTCACATGGTGGAGGGATGGTGTCGGGATGAGTGACGATTGTTGTGGCAATGTTATGGTCAATGTGTTATGAAAAGGAGGTGGCATGGGTAGTGGGCTATCAATGTTGGGAAAGGGTTATGGAGGATGTAATGGAGGAAGGGACGTGTGTCATGGTATGATGTCTCAAGGAATGGAAGAAAGGATGGTGATTCATAAGATAATATGAAGAATGATGGTAGAGTGAATTGGCATTGTGGTAACTGTAGCATGTCATGGGGTGAATAATGCATTAATACAGGTTGTGGAGTGAGAAAGGGGTGGTATGGCTATGGTTGAATGGAGTAATGAGGTGATTTAATTGGTGATGACCTAGGTGAAGTGATGGGTAAGGTGTCTTATGTGGGATTGCTAGAAAGTGTGATTGGTAATGGTGGGGATAGCTAAATGTCATCTTCTAAGGGTTCAAAGGTGAGGAAAGTGTAAGATGGGGATATGGGATAATCCATGGTTTAGTGATTATTCAAGGGAGACTCCAAAAAATGATTATCAATGATGGTGTTGATACCTAGGGGAATGGAGTCTATGAATGTAGGTGTGGGAATGTGAGCTATGACATTGGGATTGTATTGGATGAATAATGGAAAGTAGGGGTACCTGTCTAGTGATGGAAGGAGCCGCATGATCAAATGATGTTTGGGGAAGGGCTTTTCTTAGGAAAGTAAGGATTTGTGTGAGGGGTCTAGGGTTTGGTGGATAAGAATGTATGGAAAATTTTGGAGGTCATTAAAATTGACATGAATAGAAGAAGTACAAGACATGGCTAAGGATAAATGGTAAGGCTCAAAATAGGATAACTAGGACTATGATGATGAAGATGGAAAGAAAAGTCAACAACGATAGTATGATATAGGGATATGATTAGAAAAAAAGAGTACTACAACTAGCAAGAGGAAAGTGAGGACATAATGCAAAGTTAACCTAGCATGAACTCTCTTGGAAGGCTAAGCATGACTATAAGAAGATTAAACTAGATGGATCTGTTAGGCTCATCAAATGAAAGAACCTTAAAGGTTAACCTTGATTAGGTAAGGTTATTTTTTAGTGTGGTTGTTTGTGCAACAATGTATAAATTAATGTCACCTAAGGATAAATCTAACTATACTAACATTTTAATAACCATGAGAGCTAGGACTAACAATTAGACTAAAAACTTGACAAACAATACAACTTGGACACATGTAGGACTTGGAAAATGGAAAATAATAAGTATTAAATGTGGAAAACAATGAAAAAGTGGTAATAGTTGCACCTATGTAGAGAAGTGGTCTTTATGAAAGATTCTTAGAATTATGTTCTATATCTATTTGTGAAGTTTTGGAGGTGATTGGACCTAAAGGATATGACCACCATATGCAAAATAGCCTACCTAATGGGTATGTGCATGGAAATGGAGAGAGAGAGAGAGGGAGATATAAAGAGATAGAGATTGGGAGGGGAGAGATATAGATAGAAAGGGAGAGATAGAGAGATAGAGAGATTGGAAGATAGAGAGAGAGAGAGAGATAGATAGATAGCAATAGAGAGAAAGAAAGGGGAGAGAGGTAGAGATAGAGATAGAGATAGAGATAGAGATAGAGAGGGGTAGAGATAGAGATAGAGGATATAGAGATGGAGAGATATACATATAGAGGGGTAGAGATAGAAAGAGAGGATTGAGAGAGATAGAGAGAGTCCTAGTTTTCTTGTTTTCATTTCCTTCATCGATAAGGGAGAGGGAGAGATAGAAGGGAGAGATAGGGAGATATAGGAATGATATGGGGAGAGAGGCAAGAGATAGAGAGATAGGGAGAGATAGCTAGGTAGAGAGAGATAGAGAGGAGACAAATAGGGAGAGATAGAGGAGACAGAGGGGAGAGATAGAGAGTGAGCGAGATGTCCAGAGAGATAGGAAAATAGAGGAATGATAGGGGAGAGAGAGGTAAGAGATAGGGAGAAATAGATAGGTAGAGAGAGAGGAGATAGATTGGGAGAGATAGAGGAGATAGAGGGAGAGATAGGGAGATCGAGAGTGAGTGAGATGTCTAGAGAGATAGGGAGAGAGATTGAGAGGTAGAGGGATGATAGAGAGAGGGAGATAAGGGAGAGATACTTGGAGATAGAGGTTTAGGGTTACTCAAGTTTAGAGTTTAGGGGTTATGGGTTAGGGATTAGGGTCATTATTTAGGGTTGAGGGATTTAGAGAGAGAGAGACTTCTTTTGACATGCAACCGTAAACCCTAAACCCAAGTAACCCTAAACATCTATCTCCCTATCTCTCCCCTATCTCCCTATTGCCTTTGTCCCTCTACCTCTCACTCTCTCTCCCTATGTCTTTAGCCATGCCACTCACTCTCTGTCTCCCTATCTCTCCCCTCGGTCTCCTCTATTTCTCCCTATTAGTCCTCTATCTCTCTCTAAACCTAAACCCTAAACCTCTAAACCTCTAAACCTTAACCCCTAACCCCAAAACCATAAACCCTAAACCCTAAATAATGCCCCTAAACCCAAGCAACCCTAAAGCTCTATCTCCCTATCTCTTCCTATCTCTATCATCCCTCTACCTCTCAATCTCTCTCTATGTCTCCGGACATGTCTCTCACTCTCTATCTCCCTATCTCTCCCCTCTGTCTCCTCTATCTCTCCCAATCTCTATTAGTCCCCTCTCTCTATCTCTCTTTAAACCCTAAACCCTAAACTCAAGCAACCCTAAATCCCTAAACCCTAACCCCTATACCCTAAACCCTAAACTTGAGAAATGCTAAACTCAAAAAACCTGACACCTAACTCCAAGCAACTCTCTCTCTCTCTCTCTCTCTCTCTCTCTCTCTCTCTCTCTCTCTCTCTCTCTCTCTCTCTCTCTCTCTCTCCTCTCTCTCCTCTCTCTCTCTCTCTCTCTCTCTCTCTCTCTCTCTCTCTCTCTCTCTCTCTCTCTCTCTCTCTCTCTCCTCTCTCTCTCTCTCTCTCTCTCTCCTCTCTCTCTCTCTCTCCTCTCTCTCTCTCTCTCTCTCTCTCTCTCTCTCTCTCTCTCTCTCTCTCTCTCAACCCTAAATAATGCCCGTAAACCCTAAACCTGAGCAACCCTAAACCTCTATCTCCCTATCTCTCCCTTATCTTTCTATCTATATCATCCCTCTACCTCTCAATCCTTCTCCCTATCTCTCCCCTTTGTCTCCTCTATCTTTCCATATATGTCTCCTCTCTCTCTCTCTCTCTATCTAGCTATCTCTCTATCTCTTGCCTTTCTCTCCCCTATCATTCATCTATCTCCCTATCTCTCCCCTCTATCTCTCCCTCTCCCTTATTGACGAAGGAAATGAAAACACAAAAACTAGGACTCTCTCTCTCTCTCTCTCAGGGAAATTGGAAAGGAAAAAGAAAGCTAGGAAAGCTAGGAAAAGGATTTAACTAGGAGGTAGATAGGTCAAAGAGAGAGAGAGAGAGAGAGAGAGAGAGAGAGAGAGAGAGAGAGAGAGAGATAAACATATAGGGAGAGATAGGGAGAGATAGGGAGAGGGGAGATGGAGAGTTCCTGAGTTAGGTTGGCTGGAATGACACCCACTTTTTATTTTTTTCTCAAAATTTAATAGTTGTTCATTGAAATATTCATTTTTCACTAAGTAAATTTAGTTTTTTTATTTTTAAAATAGTAGCCCATAAACTAGATTCAATTTTCTACAAATTTTGTTCTTACATCTTTTTCAAATTGTGTAGATAATCCATTCAAATTTTCACATGAACTTGATTAAGTCTGATTTTTTGTATTTTCATTGCCACTTAGAGGTATAGTTTGGCCCATCATGATCCTACACACACCTACGTAGCACAATAACATGATATCTTAAGCATGCTAATCTTAATCATATATGTCTGAAATAGGTTCATAAATTTGTATACAAAAGTGTAATTGGAAAAACACAATGTGTTTTTCAACCTAGATTTTTGTATACAAAGTTGTGAAACATTATGCCAAGTATAGGAATACATAACATGGTAACATGATATGTTAAGCATGCCAACCTTAATCTTATCTATTTGAAATAGGTTCACAAATTTGTATACAGAAATCCAGTTGGAAAAAAAAATTTGCATCTTGGATTTTTGTATACAAATCTCCAAAATATTATGCCAGCTATAGGCATAATATCAAATATCAAAAAAATTTCCCACCTGACTCTAAAATCCCCTCACGCAATGTGCACACTTGGTGACACATGCACGTAACGTGGTTGTATTCACAACACACATTAGACGCATCACACAAAGGCAAGAAAGTCAAATTGGTATGAGATGATGTGAAATTCCTTTCACAATCCCTATGATACTGATAGGAACTAAGGGGGTGTGCATCACAAGAAGCGTCGCTAAGAGGGGTGGTTTCCATTCCAAAACCAACCCTAGGGTTTCCTAAGTGAAAGTGATATGTTTCGACCTAAGTCAAAACCTAACCCTAGATGAAACCATCAACTAAGTTAATCATTAAAAATACAGAACTAATAAGATAAGGCTAGATAACCCTACATACCATTTAAATCTATCCACGATAAGAACAAGATTACAAGCCTTAAATAACAACATTTATCCATATCTAGATAAACATAAAAGGTAAATTATGAAATAAATAATAAACTAAACATATCTCTGAAACCCGATAATTTTGACATCATAATATTGCTAGGGGATTTAATTACACTAAAAATTTAGCAGCATAACGCCACTGTAATAGCTAAGAGAAGGGTTAAAATAATTACTAAACAATCCCCCAAACTATAGAACTTTTATAAATTTAAAACAAATAAATTAATTAATTAACTCAATAGTTCCAATCATAGGAATTAAACATTTAAACTAAAACAATAAAATAATACACCTCAACTATAGCACTTTGAGTAAAATAAATTACAAAGAAAGAATAATCACCACTTAATAGTTTCAAGCACTAAATAGAACTAACAAACATAAGTGAGATTAAAAGGGGTTAACAAGAGGTTAAAGGTTTAATTAGCTCCCTAAAAATTTAGGGCATCCCATCAAGCCCTAAAAAAAATGGTTTATAAAAGCAAGAATGAAGCTTATTTGCTCACAATCTAATTTTTGTATTCTATTGGTTTGCAAGTTGATAAGTGGGAAAGAAGAAAAGGGAAAATCCAGGCTTCCCTAAGTGGGAAGGTTGCTTTCCCCCAAATGGTTTTCTAACATTTGTTTTATTCTTTACAAGTTTTCTATAATTTCTAATTTCCAATGTTTTCTAAACTAAAGCCTTTTACAAGAGTTTTGTTTCCATTTCTAGTTTCTTGTTTTTGTTTATAGATGAAACAATCCATTTGTTTGTTAAAAATCCTACTACATTTGTTTAAAAAACAAATAGTTTGAAACAATATTTATTTGCTCAAGAATTAAAGGAATAGCTCTCTGGACTAACTTATTATTTTACCCTACATATCCTTTTTTTAATAAATTTTAAATAATATAGAAGCATATAGATACATGCATATCTATATTACACACACATATGAAAATATATATGTATCCTATACATATAAGTGTATGTATATATTTTTAATAAAATATACAAAGAAAGGGAGAGGGGTACTCTCTGTATATATACAACATTGTGTATATACAGAGAGCTTTGTATATACACAATGCTGTGTATATACAAAAGTTTTCTTATATATATATATATATATATATATATAATAGCAAGTATTATGCAGGGAGAGCCGAATGGAAATATATATATATAGCAGTATTTTTTTGTTACAAAATGACAGAGATAAACAAAAGGTATAAATACAAATATATATTTTTTATTTAAATGAACATAGAAGGAATAGAGGGAGGGGGCCAAGCGGGCCCTGTGGTGCCCGCGGATGCCACAGGCCATAGGCCCTACAGCCTGCACCCTCTGGTGGCCGCAGGGGGTGGGGCTCCGCCAACTCCCCATTGAGATTAAAGCTCTGTGGCGGGGGGGACGGGGTCCCGTGACCCCCATGCTCTACCCTCGTAGGTGCAGGGCTGAGGGCCCCAAAATATTTCAAACAATTTTTTTTTGAAAAAAAAAGAAAAAAAATAAAACCCTAATCTAAAACGATACTCATGCCTTTTATTTTTTTGATTTGATAACTATAAAACAAAAACTTATAATATGATAATATATAAATATAATTTATATGCTCTGCATTTTATAAATAAACAGAGAACAATATTGTTTAAATTACAGCAACATGTAAACATATAACCCCATATATATATATATATATATATATATATATATATATATATATATATATATATATATATATATATATATATATATATATATATATATATATATATATATATATATACGTACATAGTTTTTTGGTCTAACATATTAGTTTAACTCTTTTTTTTTCATCAAAAAATAATAAAAGCATGGTATATACATTATTTTTTTTTTTCAAATCTAAATATCTATATTTTCATTTTGCTAAACATATAGATTATTTATTTCTTTCACTTAGTCATTCAAAAATTAAAACAAGATAGATGTATAATATATTTTTTCTTTCTTTTATTCTAAACCAATAATCTAATTTATTTCATTCATCAATTAATCCAAAGCATGAAGTATAATTTTATTTATTCCAAACTAACTTACATGTATTGAAGATAAAAAACAATAAGGAGAGATAGATAACATTACACATTATTTCTATTTTAACATAAGATCAAAATATAAGTAATTTCCATGCCTTTTTTCATTAAAGATGAAATAACACTTTTACAAAGGATTTCAATACAACCTTAGAACTACCCACATTTTTTACAAGCTCACAAAGAGCAAAGCCTTTCACATGGCCATAACAAAACCACTAACTCACATAACTCCATAGGTGCTCACAAAGGAGATTTCTCCAACCTTGTCTCATCCACCTACTTGAAAACTTGCAATACACACAACAAAGTTCCAAATGCAAAGGGATTGCTCACCTCCCATCCTAAGCTTGCTAACAAGCCACCCCGGAGCTAGGAGGCCCACTAGGCTACCAAGGTTTCACACAAACACAACAAGCAAAGCACTCATCACAAACACACTAACACCCACAAAAGGGATACACACTCACAACCATTTTTTTGTCAAAATGGTGAAGAGGGAGATTGAGCTACTCTCCAAATATAGATTTACCAAAACTAATTCAACACATGGCATCTTCTTGTTGCAAGTATGTGCATAATTAATGTTGTCATTGATGTCAACATATCTGTGTTGTTGTTGGTGTCAACTATGCTCCTATCTTGTTTCTTGCTTGTAATGAGTAAGATGCTTTGTATTTAAATATTTAAGTGATCTTGATGTTGAGGATATTGAGAAAATTAGTTCCTTCGGTAGAAACAGTGAGTTGCAGTGGAAACAGTGTAATGAATACAGAAGAACAGTCCAAGAGATTGCTCTGTATTTCTTGCTGGATGAATATCTTTGTCTGTGGATTGGAAGTTATTTAGAAGTCTATCTGAAGATGTTATATTCCAAGTTTGAGCCTCTAGTATGAATATTTGAGTGAGTTATGTTCACCATAGTGAAAATAATTTTTCCTGTATGTTTGGTGGTGACAGGGAGAAAGTATTATGCTCCGCATTACTCCGCATTGAAGTATTTTGATCTACAATTCTAGAGTTAAGTCTAAGATGATGTTATGTGCCTTCAACTCAAATGGTTTGTGATTTGATGGTCCGCAAGTGATCTTTTTCTTATAACAGTAGTTGATAGTGTTGTTCTCGTGCTCTAGTTTGAAGAATCTTCTTGACGGAGTAGTTAGCGATCATGCAGTTGTTCCTAGTGATTATGATATACTTGTGGATGTCTCTTGATTACATTCCTACTTCTGGATTGGTCTGTAAAGAGAAGTTTGGATCGTGAAAGAAGAATGTTCTTAGAAGACCCAGTGTTAACTCCAGTCTTGGCCGACTTGGTTGATTTCACTATTTATGGAGATACATTGAAGATTGTTCTGAACCATGTTGTGGCATGGAGGATTGCATTTGAGTCCCAGCTAAGGCATGGCGTGTTCATCATACTTATCTACATCTTTCCTTAGTTAAATTTTGTAATAGGTCTAGACCTATTTCTGTGTATGTTTTGTAATGTTGACCTTGGAGAATGTTCCAATGGTTGATGAATGTAATGCCGACCTTGATGTACATTCCAAGGTTGATGAATTGTATAAAAGCATGTAATAGAGTTGCGAAAAAGGTGTGTGTGTGCGAATATGAAGAGATGAGTGCGAAGGTGTGAAAGAATAGAGCAGAGAAGTTATATTGTGCTTCAATGGAACTGAATCCTGGCATGGAGTAGATGCTACTTAATCAGTTCACCACTTTGGCAGTGAGCCACCCCTTGGTAGTGAACCACCCTTTGGCATGAGCCGTTCTTTGGAGTGAGCAATTTGGGCAGTGAGCTCTATAGGCAATGGACATCTATTTTTTGATATTGTTATAACTCATATATTTCTGTGAGCTAACACCCACCATGGTTTTTCCCTTTTAGGGTTTTCCATTTAAAAATATGGTGTCTACTATGTTGGATGTGTGATTGTGATTTAGTTTATAGTTTCTTTCTTTTATGGTTAAATGTGATTATAAGTAATTAAGTTGTTGATGATTTAATATTCATATGAAGCTAAGTTTTTGTGACAACTGATTCATCCCCCCATCTCAGTTGTCCGGTGTATTTCAACACTTCTTACACAACTCAATATCACAAAACCAACAACTCCAAGTACTCAAAAACCTTCCAAAAACTTCCACAACTCCTTACAAAAACTTTCACAACTCCTTCCAAGGCCAACCCATGTAGTCATAACCATACTAGGCCAAATACTTTAAAAAACCATAAGCAACAATATCATAATGGAGGTGCTCCAAATCTTAAACCCCTAACATGACATACCTCTCCTAAGAGAGTTGATGTCTACAACCCATTTCCTAACAAGAAACAACATGAATAACACTCACAAACACATATCAACAACTAAATGCAACAACACAAAGAAAACTAAGGAAAGCATGAAACTAATAAGCTAATGGGCTTGAGAGTCTACCTCTCAAGCTTTCCAAGGTTAGAAGATTTGAAGAAGAGCTCCATAATAGCCTCTATCTCCAAGCTTCTACTTCCTTCCAAGTCCAAAACCCAAAGAAAAGCTCTCCCAACAAGAAAAGAATGAAAAATGCAAAAAAAAGAACCCTTCTCCCTTCAACAAGAGAGAGTTAAATAGGTTTTTCCCACAAGCCTTGATGAATGAGAAGGTGACACTTGTCACCTTATCCTTCATGCACACAACCCTCTCACAACCCTACAAGAATGAGGAGGTGACACTTGTCACCTTCGCATTCAACTATGCTACACTCTCTCCCACAAATGCTCTCACATATGTGTGAGAGCATTGGGAGAGGGGATCACACATGTGAGACCCCACTTGTGCTCTCACACATGTGTGACAGCATAGAAAAGAGGTCTCACACACATGAGGGCTTTGGAAGCTTCCAAAGTACTTAATGACAAGGGTAACCTTACCCTAGGTGAGTGGGGTTAGTTAAGGTGGGATGGTGACTTGCCACCCACCTTTCACATCTCCCAAACTCGTCACCTTACTCTAAGGGTAAGTTAAGGTAACCATACAAGGGTTACATCAAGAGTTAACATGTTGGAAATGGCCCTAGACCCTAGGGGTATGACCTAGGGTCATTAATTAACCATAATTAACACAAGGGGGCTCATAAATCCACTTTAAAAAGGATCATAAACATTTAGCATGAAATTTGTATAAACCAAAACAATACATCATTACAACCCTTCAAGGTGATCAAACAATAAAGTGAAATCTTAAAAAAAATTCATCAATTTAAAATTGCAATTAAAATCAAACAACACCATAGTCCCTAGGAGGGACTTGGTTGAGCATCACTGGTTTTAAATATGGGTAGAGTTGTGGACCTCTGATTTCCATTGGCAATGGAATTAGTCTGCACACTACAATGGACATTAGTACCCACATGCAATATATATATCTAGATAGTTGAAGCAACAAGAAATACGAAAGTACACACATCATACACTCATTTTAGTCGCTTTCTTTTCAAATCAATTTAATCTTCTATAATCAAGGCAATCTTTCTTTCAATGGACAACTTTCTCTCTATAAACATTCATTTTCATAAGAATGACTATACCACAATGAAAATCATTAGAATAATTCTCTCACACTCTAATTAGTCCTTTAAATGAAAATTAAACCGGCAAGAATACATTCAATCAACATGATAAGTGCAGAAATTAACCAAACATATTTAGTCCTTTTATCCCAGTAATGAAATAGTTCACTAACTCAATCATAGAATGATGTCTAATAACAATAAAGGATGGGATCATTAGTTTAGGGATTATGGTGTTTAGGGATTTGCCTTAGTCAAATCCTGGGATATCATTCAAGCTTCACAACATCGTTGTTAGAGAAAGTGCATGCCCTAGAAGGGAAAAGGCTATAAAATAAATCAATGATGATGATAGAATGATTCAAACAATAATGATATCACCTTGGAGATGAAGCCCTTAGGAGAATGAAGATCCTTCAACTCATAAGGAGATGGATGATGGTTCCAACTCTACAACAACAAACACAAATCTACAACAATAACACAATGAATGCTTTGAATGCTCTTTTCTCTAAGATCATAAGTTCATAATATCCATCTAGGTTACAAATGAATTCAAGAACACACTTATATATGATTCCCGCTAACATTCATAAATTAAATCAAAAGAGCCAACAAGGTCCTATGCCAACATGCTTTGAAATTTGTCCCGACCAATTAGAGAGGACTTGGAGCCCAAGTTCCAAGGTACCTTTTTGGTCCAAGGTAAGGCATAAAATGGGCCCCTAGTTCCCAATTGACATGGGTTTCGAGGGTTTTGCATCGGGATGAATATTTTGCAAGTATAATGTAATCACGGGGACCTAGGACCTAAACTAAGAGGTAAAAAGGCATGTGTCCACTTTTTACTCCATAACATTCAACCCCCACTTTAATATGTGTATGATCTTACAATCAGTACATGCACTTTAAACTATGGTCGAAGCATATCAAACACATCAAACACTAGAGCGAAGACACACCCTAAGGTTGAAGGACCATTTCTAGCCCCCAAGCTTAGGCAAACATAAGAAAACACTTGACAGTCATGCAAAACATAGTGAATATAGTGAAGAAGAATGCGATACATGGAGAAGATAGTGAAGCACACAATACACGGAGAAGACATGAATGCAGTCACTCAATACACAAGGCATACACAAAGAGAAGACATAATTAAAGAATTATATAATCCTAACTAGGCGATGGGGGAGCTCATCGCTACACACCACCATCAAAAACATGAAAAACACAAATAAAATACGTAAGACACGCTAGACACAGGGAAAACACATGGAAGACACACATAATACACGAGCACCATAGAGTGAGTCATCGACACACTATACGCCTTATACACAACAAACACATGCGATGGGGAGGAGCTCCTCACTATTATCCACCATCTAAGACATGCTAATCAGACCTGACAGTTGAGCTACACTACCACAACTACCAAAGACATGCTTAAGGGTGAATAAATCAATATCCAACCCTGCCTTGCGATAAGGACTTTGTTAAAAGGATGTGCAACTAACTCAAGAGTTACACCATCTCATCTTCCACAAAAGGGCTTTTAAAATACAACCCCACCCACATCTGCAGATGTCTTATAGTGAAAAGGAAGCATGTGCTCAAAGTATACAACCCCACCTACATCACGGAGATGCCTTATAGTGAAAAGGAGGCATACGTAACAAAACAAAGTACACAACCCCACCGGCATCATAGAGATGCATTACGGTGAAAGGGAAGTGTATGCAAACATGCTTTATCAATGTTTAAAATAATCAAGTAGTTACCACAATATATGCCCCCACCTTAAAGTGGTTGATCCCACTTGCCAGTATCAAACACATTTAAGGTAAAGTAAAAACATGCAAGGGAACAAAAGCTTGCCTAAAGCCCATGCCCCAAAGTGACATGTGCTTAACAATCATCAAATTTTCCCAACAATCACACATGTTAGTATTGAATTCTAATCATCAACAATATTCATGCATAGAAATAAGGTAATATACCACCTAAACAAACCAAAGATACTCTTACAAGTTTGGATCTGAGTATAGCCATTAGGTTATACTTCAACTATCACAAAACTGAGTGTAGCGACAAGGTGTGATACAAAACATATCCAAGTGCCTAGAGGCATATTAGAGTATTGCAAAGGTTTGTTACAAGAATCTTCACAACACGATATACAATCACAACATGAGATGATTCTACTAGTCAAGCATCAGTGATATATCAATCCCATCTTCATATATGGACTAGTTCCATTTTTGTTTTCTTGTTGAAGGGACACACAGTCCTTATTAGTACTTATTTGTTTCTGTCATCCACCAACTAGTAGAGCCATTGAAGAATGTAAAGAGTAAAAATGAGAGAGGAGACAAAGGTGACTTAGGTTTACAATGTGGGAAGATGCCCCCAAGATAGACACCACAATGTTATGCCCCCAAATCACCACACACAAAAAATTCAATAAGAGAGAGGAGAGTAGAAGAATAGAGACACAAATAGAAGTGTCACAACAAAGGTGGTCTCCTTGTATCCTTGACCTTAGAAGAGTATCAAGGGTCATCTAAGGAGGCCTAAATAATATTTAATAGAACACGAGAGAACACAACACAATTCTAGAAACATATATATCTAGGAGGAGGCCACCCTTGAAAGCAACTAAAATAGGTGTTGCATCGAGTGTGGTGAAATGAGGGGAAAATACTTACTTGTTTCAACGAGATATTTCTTGGCAGACAATTCATCTCAGGATATATCATATTTAGTCTTGAACTTGTTGATATTGCATTAATATTAAGAGTAAGATCACAGTAGGCTTTTATGGGCTTCAAAGAATAGTATCCAATACCGGTAGAAGAATTATGTGCAACAGCTTCTAAGGGGACCTTGATTCCTTGTTGGTTTACCCCACAATCATTGCCTATGTAGTTGTAATTTTTGTAAAGGATTTGAAATCCACAACCATAGAGATACTCCATCTTTTTAGAGGAAGGTGGGGCCTCACAAGTCTCATAGTCTATAGTGTACAAGTGAAAGTATTATCTTTGTTTTCTACTAAAGAAACTTTAGGTTTCTTAGGTAGTTCCAAAGATTGCTTGGATGCGATCAATGCAACTTTTGATGTTTTGGCGTTATTGACTTTATATTCCCCTATAAAGGTAGGAGTAAAGTCTAATGAACCCCAATCATGACCAAAAAGTGCATTCAATGTTGAATCTTGCATAGCATTAGTTGTGGCAAGAGGTATTGATGAATCAACTTTTAAATTATTTAGAGTCTTATTATTGATAACTTGTTTTTGTGTTTTAATTTGTAAACAACTTTCTGGCTCTAAATCAGCTTTGATTGTGTGAAGTTTACCTTCGTAAATAAACTTTAGTGATTGATGAAGGGTACTAGACAGAATTGCCCCATGGCATGAATCCACGGTCTACCTAGAATCATATTATAGGAAAGTGTACCAAGCATGACATGGAAAAGAGTAGATAATGTCACGGGTCCAACCTGTATGAATAAAGTTATGGTACCCAGGGATTGTCTACCAACATTATCAAAGCCACAGATGTTAAGTTTATCCGATTTAATTGAAGATGTATCAACCTTGATTTTGTGTAACAAATCAATACCACAAACATTAAGTGTTGATCCATTGTCAATCATAACTCGCTTTATCAACTTTTTTTTATTGTGATAAAGATTATAAGAAGATCATGTTGATTCTGAACTTCCATTGATGGTAACTCATGTTGTTGAAATAGGATGTCTATTTTTTTCACGTGCATATATTATAATAGAGTTGATACTTCATTAGGCTTAATAGCGGGTGGTACAATCACCTTTTGTAAAGCTTCTTGGAGCATTCCAATGTATGTCGGTGATGTTTGTATGAGTTCCCAGAGAGAGATTTTAGCTAGAGTAGCATGAAGTTGCTCAACAAGATCATAATCTTGACCACCTTTTTGAGTAAGACGAGGTGGTTGAGGAAGAATAGGTTGAGAAGTTGGTAAAGTGAACAAAATGTTCGATTGTTGTTTACTTTGTTTATTATTTCACATATTGTATAAATGAGTGAGAAACCACATTGTGATAGGGTTGTTGCGACACATTTTGATACACTTGACTTCCTTAAGTAATTTGTTTTGCAAAATTGAAAATGTAACTCAAGGGTTGAGGTGGTATAAGGCACCTTGAACCATAATCACCAGTTTGAAGTGAGGAGGCACATTATGTGCCCCATTCATAATGAGTTTAGGAACATTAGTACTATTGAAAAACACAAGACAACTGAGAGGGGGGTTAATCATTTGTAACCAAAACTTCAAAACCATTACCACATCATCCACTTAATTGCTGTTATTGTATTTTAACCATGAAAGCATGAAATTAGGAACTTAAACACATTCACACATGAGACACCAGAGTTTTTCATGGAAAACCCTATAAGGGAAAAACCACGGTGAGTGTTATCTCACAATATAATATGTAATAACAATACCAAAAATCAAAGGCTCACTACCCAAAATGCTCACTGCAAAAGATAAGGCTCACTGCCAAAAGATGAGGCTCACTGCCAAGAGATTGTGAACTAAGATAATAGCATCTACTCCATTCCAAGGTTTAGTGCCATTGAAGCACACTAATTCATCTTCTACTCTACCTTTTCACACACAATTATATTCGTATATTTGCACTTGGATACATTTTTCACAATTTCATTACAAGTATTTATACAATTCATCAACCTTGGAATTAACATCAAGGTCAGCATTACAAACATACATTAGAATAGGTTTGGACCTAAATAGAATTAAGAAAGAAAAGAGTGAATGTGGACCACACCATGCCTTAGCTGGGACTTAATTGCAATCTTCCACGCAACAACACGCTTCCCCAATCTTCAAAGCATAATCGTAAATAGTGAAAATAGCCTAGTCAGCCAAAACTGGTGTTAACACTACGACCTTTAAGAACACGCTTCATGCACGATATGGATTACACTTTGTAAACATATCAGTAGGCAAGAACATTATCTAGAGACAACCACAAGCATGTTACAATCACCAAGAATATCCATGCAACCTCTAAACACTTTATCCATAAGATTCTTTAAACCAGAGCACTTGAACATCAATATTGGCCACCGTCATAAAGGAAAGATCGCTTATGGAGCACCAAATCATGAACCATTTGAACTGAAGGAACATAACATCATTACAAACTTAATTCCAAAACTGCAGGCTGTAAGACTTAAATGTGGAGAAATGCGGAGTAGAATACATTCTCCCTGCCACCATTGAATGCACTGAAAAATAATTTTTACTCTGGTGAACAAAACTTGCTTAAATCTTCACACTGGAGGCTCAAACATGAAACATAGCAACTACAGACATCCTTTTAAATAACTTCTAAACTACAAACCAAGATATTTAATATATAGAATATGCAAAGCAAAACACTAAACTATTCTTCTGCAAACCAAAGTACTTTGTAATACATTGTTTCCATTAGGAGAGCAAATTTTCTCAAAAGCACTTGGAAACTCAATAACATGAACACTTTCTCATTATCTTCAACACTTATATGAGCCAATACAAAGCAACTAACTCAACACAAGCAAGCATCAAAACAAGAGCACAATTGACACCAATGACAACACAGATATGTTGACATCAATGATAACACCGGTAATCACATACTTGCAACAATCTCCCCCTTTGTCATTGATGGCAACATTGAGGTGAAAAACTATAAGAACCATCAAGACAAGATTCTGCATTGATTATTTTCTCCCCCTTTCTCTTTACACATCTGAATTCTTTCTCCTCTTGAGTTTTTCACATGATTTTCTCTCCTCCTTTGACATCAATGGCAAAGGACATCACTTCTTCTTTCTCTGCACATACTTGCAAGCTACTGCTCTGATCAAATTGGAATTACTCTGTCAATTTTATAGTACTTACTTATTTTTATCAGAAACTCATATCAGCAACATCTACCTACTCCCCCTAAGAGGTAGCCTTCAAAACATCAATCTAGATCAAAGAATAAGACTTTGGGGCACCACTCAATTGATGAACTTCCCATGCATCTTAGTTTAGAGTAGGAGGGGTAATAACCCCTAATGTTTCTCTGAGATACTTAAAAGTATCCCTAGGTAGAGGATTTGTGAAAATATCTACAATCTGATCCTTTATGGACACATATTCCATCTTTACTTCATTCTCTATTACCTTTTCTCTTAGAAAGTGATACCTTATAGATATATTCTTTGTTCTTGAGTGCATCATTGGATTCTTTGAAATGTTTATAACATTTGTATTATCACAAAAGAATGAAATTGGTTCTTCATACACAACTCTTATATCCTTCAATGTTTACTTCATCTAAAGCACTTGAGTACAAAAACATGCTATAACAATGTATTCTTCTTCTTCAGTAGACAAAGAAACTGATTCTTGCTTCTTGCTTGGCCATGAAACCAATCTGTTACCCAAGAGGAAAGCACCTCCACTTGTACTCTTCCTGTCATTAGCATCTCCAGCCCAATCTACATCTATATGGGAACTAAGAGTGAAATTAGTATCTTAGGGATACCAAAATCCATAGTCTGAAGTGCCTTTCAAATACCTCATGATCCTCTTGACTTCCATCACATGTGACTCTTTGGGATCTTCTTGAAATCTTGCCAGAAGACAGACTACATGCATTATGTCAGGTCTAGTATGGGTTAGATAGAACAGTCCTCCAATCATAGACCTATACTTTTTCTGATCAGTCTTAGGTGATTCATCATTCTTGCTTAGGTTGCAACCAATTACCATAGGGGTACATACTGGCTTAGAATCCTCCATTCCAAACTTCTTCAATGATTCTTTCACATACTTGGACTGAGAAATGAAAATTCTTTTTTCTGATTGAGTAATCTGCAGTCCTACAAAGAAATTCATTTCACCAAACATAGACATCTCAAATTCTTTTTGCATTTCCTCTGTAAATCTCTTACACATACCTTCATTTCCTCCAAAGATAATATCATCAACAAAGACTACAACAATCAAAATTTGATCATCATTGATTTTAAAATAGAGATTGCTGTCAACAGTACCTTTATTGAACCCTAATTGAAACAAATACCAGTCTAATCTTGCATACCAAGCTCTAGGGGCTTACTTAAGTACATACAAGGTTTTTTTAATCTGCATACCATCTCACCTTGGTTTAATGATTGAAATCCTTTCGGTTGTTCAATGTAAACCTCTTCTTCCAATTCTCCATTCAAGAATGCAGACTTCACATTCATCTAATATACTTTGAAGTCTTTGTGAGCTGCAAATGCCAAAACCATTCTTATTGCTTCAATCCTTTCCATAGGAGCAAAAGTCTCCTCAAAGTCTATTCCTTCAACCTGAGAATATCCTTTGCATACCAGTCTTTCTTTGTTTCTTACTTCTTCTCCATTTTAATTCATCTTATTTCTAAAAACCCATTTAGTTCCAATCACATTCTTATCAGCAAGTCTAGGAACCAATTCCCAAGTTTGATTCTTCTCTATTTGCATTAGCTCTTCTTCCATGGCTTTTACCCAACTTTCATCTTGGCAGGCTTTATTTACAGTTTTTGGTTCAATCTGTGAAAGCAAACAGTAGTTCACCTGTTCCTCTGCAACTCTTTTCCTTGTCAATACCAATTTGCTTTTGTCACCAATAATTTGATCTTTAGAATGATTAATCCTTACATACCTGGGAGTCTTAGTAGTACTTTACGGAGCCTTTTCTTCTTCATCTTGACTGTTCTTTTGTTCCACCTTTTCTTCATTGACTGTAACAACAGGTTTATCTGATTCATAGTCACTCAGTTCTGATGTTATTAACTTGACTTCATCAACCTTCACATTAGCACACTCAATGACTTTCCTCAATCTCTTATTGTAGTACTGGTAGGCCTTACTCTTAGTAGAGTATCTAAGAAAAATTCCTTCATCACATCTAGCATCAAACTTGCCTAACTCTTCATCTCTTCTGATATAAAATTTGCTTCCAAAAACTTTGAAATATTTCATTGTAGGATGTAATGCCCACTCAAGAAAATAATAATTAATAACAATAATACAATATGTCATGCCCACATCTCCCATGTGGTCATGACACGATATCCAGTGTCATGTCAACATTTGTCATGTGGTCATGACACGGATTACCAAAAACTTTTCCCACCCGACTCTAAAAACCCCCTCGTGCGCAACATGTGCGCTCGGTGACATATGCACAAAGGTGAAGATGTCAATCAAACGTTGGGGTAATGTGAATTCTGTTTTCAACCCCTATGAAATGAAAACCTACTAAGGGGGTTTGTGATGCAAAGTGCATCACTAAGAGGGTTGATTCCAAAATAGAAACTAACCCTAGGGTTCCTAGATGGGGTGATGTGATTTCGACAAGTATCGAAATCTAACCTTAAGAAACTATAACATAATTAAGATTAATTAATTCCATCTAAGACTTAATTAGAATACCCAATCATAATTAATGCGATAAGCTAAAAACATGAATTAAATTACTTAATTAATCCTTTCACTAATCTAGGGAAATTCCAACAACATAACGCTGCCTCATTACACATGGGAAAAATTAAATCAAAATAAAAACCTTTACTAATAGCTTTTTTCAAAATTATAATCAAAACCAAATATGCCTTTTTAAATTGATTCACTCCAACATTTCAATCTCCATCAAGGTAATAAAATAATCACATTAATTAAAGAAAACAATTATTTAAAAAAACTACATTTAAGTCATGCACTAGTAAATAGGTTTGAAGGGATTAAAATTAAATAAATCCCATCCCATTTAATCCTTACACCCAAGAAAACTCAATAAGATAACCCCTAACCCTAGTTTTAAAAGGCCAAGAATTAAGTTTTAAATGCCCACAATGACAATTTGCTCAATCATTTTTTTTTCCAAGTTTCAAAGAGAGGAAGAGAAAATGAAAAGTCACATTCACAAAGACGAGCTAACTTATTTTTCTATCCAATTTCCATTTGATCTCCTTCAAGTTATTTTATCATTTTCTTCTAACCCTAGTTTTATTATTTTCTTTTGTTTTTTCTCAAAACCCTTTCCAATGTTTTCTAACTCTTCTCTCAAGTGTGTAGGTTGTTCTCAGATTTTCATCAATGGGGTTTTCAAATTTATCAAGAGGGCTTTCTGGGTTTTGCTAGGCTCTCAGCTATTTTGTTTAAATGGTTTTGTGCAGGGTTATTGTTTTCTTTTCTTTTTTGCACAGCACAATATATATATATATATATATATATATATATATATATATATATATATATATATATATATATATATATATATATATATATATATATATATATTATGCCGCCCCTTTTTTTTAATACAGAGTGTATAAGCCCTCACAGTAATAAATATATATATATATATACATATTTTATTATACTATAGACTGAAGGAATAATAACAGGGCCATTTGAAAGGTTGTAGGGTGAATCGAAGGAGAGGGGGTTTCATGAAATGCAAGCAAAGGCAAGGAAAAAAACTTAGTGGTAGTGAATGGGCACCGACGGTGCCTTTGTTGGACGGAGAGAGGGGAGGGGCAGCCCTCCTACCCCCTCTTCACAGAACCTTGGCTCTATGGAGGGGTGGATGAGGGGTCTGTCCCCCATCCCCCAAAACCTTCTCTACAGCGGCGGCAATACAACCGCCGCCAGTCCATTATTTTGTGTGTTGTTTTTTTTTGAGGTTTCAAAAAAAGGATGAAACCCTACTCATCGATCGGTATATATGTTTTATTTAAAAAAAACTCTCTCCTAAATTATAAGATGTAGCAAATATATATATATATATATATGTTGGTTTAAATTAATCTCTGATTATTATATTGTTTTCTACAACAAAAAAAACACAATGAACCCAATATTATATAAAGGATATATATATATATATACTAGAAAATTACTCTCTGCCTATATATATATATATATTTACTCTTTGCCTATATATATTTTTTTTTATAAAAATAGAGAACTACATTTTCACATAGCAAGCATGTTACCACATATATATAGGCAGAGAGTAATTTTCCAATATATATATATATATCTTTTCATTTCTATGCAACTATATAACCATAAATAGCATTTTTTATAAAGCACCCAAATAAAACCATAATGTACTTTCCTTTCCTTTTTAACAAGTAAATATATTTGTTTCAATGGCAAGGATAGAGAATAGGAGGAGAGATAAAGATAGAACCATTATTTTCATACATAAATAATTTTTCCTAGCCATGTAAAGAACAAAACAACCAATCTTTCATTTGAATGAAATGAATTCTTTTCTTCCTTTTTTTTGTTTTACAAAGAGACTCACAAGAGAGATTTACTCTCACAAAACTACAATTACTTTCACAAGGCCACTAAGGCCATGGCAACCAAAATCCCATACATTATACAAAATGCAAAAGAAACCCATTATTTCATCCAAGATCCAAAACTCCAAGAATCACCCAAAACTTGCAAAAATCACAAGGAAGATTCCAAATGCTCATGGGAGCTCACCTCCCAACTATAGACTTGAGAACAAGTCACCCCCGAGCTTGGAGGTCACCCATATAACTGGGTGCACACAACAAGAAGGGCTTTAACACCAAGAAAACACTCACATAAATCATAAACACACCCTCCCAAGGATTGCACATAACTAATCCATATAACTTGGATTTTTGGGGGTAGGAGAGTGGACTACTCTAAACTCAAGGGGAGAACCTAAAATCACAAAATCACATAATACCCAAAATCACAAGGCCTCTTGCCTTAATATCTCAATATGTCAAAAATCCCAAGGCACTCTTGCCTTCACCAAAATCTCAAATACTTCACAATGTACTTCCATGGCCATCAACACCTCCAAATATAGTGAGGGTGACCCCGAGGAGGTTCACTCCTCTTCCACCCCAAAACATGATAATCTCTTCTCAATGGAGAGCTTCATCAAACACCAAAAATGGAAACCAACACAACACATAAACCAAAACTCAAACACATACAAAGAAACTTCACATGCAATGAAAGTAAATAACATAAGGAAGGCATATAGCCTTGGGTTCTTACCTTATAAGCCCAAATTTGGCAAGAGGTTGAAGAAGAGCTCCTAAGTCTCCTTCCAATCTCCTTACATCCAAAATCCTCCAACTCTAGCTATCTTTCCCAAATCAATATTAAAAAAAAAAAGTAAAAATTAAGAACCCTTTCCCCCTCTCAAAGAGGGAGTTTAATAGGCTAAAGAAAAGAGCCTTGAGGAATGAGAAGGTGACACATGTCACCTTCTCCTTCCTCCTCACAATCCACTCACAAACCCCTAAGGGGTGTGGAGGTGACACATGTCACACTCCCATCCCACCAAGCCTAACACTCTCCCACAAATGTTCTCACACGTGTGAGAGCATAGTGGAGAGGGGAATCCCACATGGAAGACTCCATAAGGATAAAGAGGAGACACATGTCATCCTCCTATCCAACAAGGCAAACCCATTCCCCCATAGATGCTCTCACACATGTGTGAGAGCATAGGGATGAGGTATCTCACATTTGAAGGCCTTAGAAGCTTCCCAAGCCTTCAAGATAACGGAGACCTTATCCTAGGGAAGTGGAGTTGGTCATGGTGGAATCTTGACGTGTCCACCACCTCACCCAACTTCAAATTTCGTCACTTAACTTTAGGGTCAAGTTAAGGTGACCAAAGGAAGGTTAAACTAAGGTTTCACATGTTCAAATTGGTCCTAGACCCTAGGGGTATGACCTAGGGTCATTATTTGACCAAAATAAACACCAAGAGTTCCATAAATTCACATAAAAAGGCCCAATAAATAAATAGCACCAAAATAGTGCAAATCAAACATTACACTTACAACACATCAATAAATCAATTAAAAGAGTGAACCCTAATCAAAATAAACATCAATTACTAACATTACAAATCATTATGCTCCATCACAAATAACCTTGGTCCCTCTTGGGACTAGGTCGGCTAAACATGGATATCACATAGGGTTACTGGAATGACCTCCGATTTTCCATGGGTATGAAAAATTGCCTACACACTTCTACAAATAGATCAATAGCACATGTTCATTATAGCCAAAGTGAAAGGAAATGCACACACACACATAGTCGCATAATCACCTATATCCTTGATTATACAAATGCTATCATATATATGATTCATAATTCACTTGCATTTTCTAAACATCAAATCAGGATCAAAACTACATAATATTTCATTCATTTACTCAACAACTAATATTCCAATTTGTATCAAAATAAATATCACATAACATTATAACATCAAGTGAAATCTAACATGCGAGTTATAACAACATCACATCATGCTCTATCTAACAAATCAAAGCATACGAAATAGTCATGAAATCCTGAATAACGGGACTAGTAGTTCCCAATGTCTACATGTCCATCAAAATGTCTATACAATGTAAGTAAAAATAGAAGGTGAGATAAGTAGGCCTCACATCCTCGCCCCTAAAACTAAACTTCCTCTTGGAATTCAGCAAAGAGGTGAGGATAAAGTGTCCTCAATCTAGTAACATCCTCCCAAGTAGCCAAGACCTTATCAAAACGGTCCCACTGAACTCTGACCTGGTCCAGCTCTTGACTTCAAAGGCCTAGCATTTGACGAGCCAATATGTGAATTGGCTCCAAAGCCAGCTGCCTGTCTAACTCTACCTGTAAGTCACCCCAATCCAAGACATGAGCCATATCAAATATATAATGCCTCAATACATATATATGAAACACATCATGGATGCGTGACAAGCTAGGTGAAAAGGATAGATGGTAAGATATAGGTCCTATCTGCTCCAGTATCTCAAATGGCCCAACAAATCTTGATGCAAGCTTAGAGCCTTTTCCATAATGGATTGGACTCTTATGCGGCCGCACTCTGAAGAATACCCTGTCACCAACTGAGAAGCTCTAATCCAATCTCTTGGCATCGACATACTTCTTCTAATGATCCTGTGCCTCCTGCAATCGCTGCCTGATCAAGGTAACCTGCTGCTCCATATCCTGCACCAACTCTAGTTCAATAGCAACTCTATCCTCGATGTGGTCCCAGCTCAGAGCAGTCCTGCAAGGTCTTCCATACAAGGCTTGATAGAGAGGCATACCTAACGAGTTGTGATGCCCATTATTGTAGGCAAACTCAAATAGATATAGATAGTCCTCCCATCTAGACTGGTGATCCATCACATACATGCAAAGCATGTCCTCTAAAACCTGATTCACCCTCTTAGTCTGTCCATCTGTCTTAGGATGATATGCTGAATTAAAGTTGAGCTAAGTGCCCAATGCCTCTGTAATTCCCTCTAAAAAGCTAATGTGAACACTGAATCTTTGTCAGAGATGTGATGAAGAACTCCATCAAGTCTCACAATGTCATCCAAGATGACCCTTGCCATTGCAGGTGCATTGTAGGTTGTGCATACAGATGAAAAGTGTGCTACCTTGGTCAACTTGTCAACCGTCACCATGAGGCATCATGGCGACAAGATGACAAAGGTAGACCAACTATGAAGTCCATGGAAATGATGTCCCATTTCCACTTCGATATCTCATGAGGGTATAGAAGTCCTACTGGATGTTGATGCTCAGCCTTGACCTTCTTCCACTCAAGGCAAGGAGCTACAAAATCTGCAATATTGTGTCTCATCCCTGCCCAATGGTACAACTGTCTTAGATTGGCATGCATCTTCTTCACCTCAGGATGTGCTGCATAAGTTGCTCTATGAGCCTCTAATAAAACCACTAAACAAAGGTCACCTGCAAGGGGAACATAGATGCACTGTTGATGTTAAAGAAGTCCATCTACCTCAAGAGAATATCCTGTAAACTTGCACATAAGGGCCCTTTGTGACTGAATCTCCTGTTGTACCTCAAGGAACCACTCGTCCTCAGGCAGATGCTGTAATATATATGCCCTCTCAAGTCCACACTCAAAGTCAAGGTCAGGATCTCATGGCACCTCTGACTCAATGCATCAACAACCATATTCTCCTTCCCTTTGGCATAATGCACATCAAAGTCATACTCACATAGGAACTCCATCCAATGCCGTTGGTGGGCATTTAGATTCAGCTATGTGAAGATGTACTATAGACTATGATGGTTAGAGTGTAACTCGAAATGACATCCCAAAAGGAAGTGCATCCATATAACAAGAGTGTGAACCACTGCTACAAGCTCCAAGTCATGAGTAGGGTAGTTCAGCTCATGGGTCTTGAGCTTTCGCAACTCATACGCGATCATTCGACCATCCTACATAAGGATTGCACCTAGTCCCTCTAAAGATGCATCAATACATACCATGAAGTCTGCTGCTAGATTAGGTATTGCTAAGATAGGAGCACTAGTGAGATGCTCCTTGAGGACCCCAAAGGCCCTCTCACACTGCTTTGTCCACATGAAGCTCTTCCCTTTCCGTTAAAGGGAAGTGATAGAGTGTGCTATCCTAGAAAAGCCCTCAACAAATTGACGATAATATCCTGCTAGCCCCATGAAGCTCCTAACCTCTATAACATTAGTAGGTGTTGGCCAATCCCTGATAGCTCTAATCTTTGATGGATCTACTGAGATACCATCACTAGATAGAATATGACCCAAGTACTGTACATCTAATCGAAAGAAGACACACTTCACCAAGTTGCCATAAAGCCGTTGATCTCTCAAACACTGTAAAACCTGGTGCAAGTGCTCCTCGTGCTCCTCCTTAGTTCGTGAATATATCAATATGTCATCTAGGAATATGATCACAAACCAATCTAGATATGTGTGAAACACCCCATTTATGAGACTCATGAACATTGCAGGGGCGTTCATCAAACCAAAGGGCACCACGATGAACTCATAGTGACCATAGCGAGTCCGAAAGGTGGTCTTATGAATATCTACCTCTATAATACATAACTAATGGTATCTGGACTTCAAGTCAATCTTAGAGAACACTCTAGCCCCCTACATCTGATCAAACAAGTCATCTATCTGAGGCAAAGGATAACAGTTCTTCACCGACACCTTATTCAGCTGCCTATAATCCATACAAAGTCAAAGAGACCCATCCTTCTTCTTCACGAAGATAACCGATGCGCCCCAAGGCAAAATGCTAGGTCAGATGTGCCCCTTCTTGAGCAACTCCTCCAACTGAAGCTTGAGCTCTGTAAGCTACTGTGTATTCATCCTATAAGGTGCACGAGAGACTAGCTCGACACCTAATACTAGATCAATATGAAAATCAACCTCTCTATGAGGCGGCATCCCTAGAAGCTCAGGTGGAAATACATCTGCGAACTCTCTAAGAATGGGATGATCATCTAGTGAAGCCTCTGGCTCATCCTCTGATCTATCACTGACTGTGATCACAAACATCTAGCATTTCTTTTGCATACAACGCTTAAGTTGTTTAGCGAAAATCGTACATAATGCAATGGGCCTATGAATGCCCACAATCTCTGTCATTGAACCAAGGTCGTCAAGGCAATCTATCACCTTCCGACAACAGTCAAGTTTGGCTCTATAAGCTGCAAGCCAATCCATGCCTAGTACCACTCCATAAGACCCTAAGCGTATAACCCTAAGGTCTACAATTGTAGTCAAGTCTCCAAGTGTAAGTTCACAACCTCGAAACTGAATCAACAACCATCTTGGCCCATGTGGCCAACTTGACCTCCCACTTAACATCCTGCCTAGAGGCCACTAGCCTGCAATGCTCTACTAACGATGGAGAAATAAACCTGTCAAAAGCTCCAGAATCAAACAATATAGTAATAGGGACATCTCCAATAGTACCTCGAGTCTCGATAATGGAAGCCTAAAAGTCAGCCTAGCAGTTATCAACCACTACAAACATACAGTGGGATCTACCCACATCTCCAACTGTCTGCACTCAGAACCTTCAGCGTGTGGTTGTCCTCTTGTTGTATAACCCTATGGACACTCTCTAGCTAAGTGCCCCACACCACCACATATGTAGCAAGGTCCTCTAGCTTGAACCTACCTTGTCTAAGTCCTGCTAGACTGTTGCGCTCCAGACCGACTCACAAAACTCTGTGAACCTCTAAAAGACTATTGTGACCTAGTTGGTCCTACAGTCAGTGCTTGTTGACACTGATCTCTACACAGACCTTACTGATGCCAAACTTGAGTATGACCACCCTGCGCTCTCTGCTATGGTCTAGACCTCTGTTGATGCTGCTACTACTACTATGGAGGCCTAGGAGGTAAGGATGCAAAACTAAAACCACCCCTCTAAGGTGGTGGTGGTCTACAGAAACTCTGATCTTGATGCTAACCATAGTCCTGAAATTGTGGACGTGACCCATGGCCCCGCCCATGGACCTCCTCTGCAATAAGTGCCTTCTTGGTGGCCTCGCTCATAGTCTGTGGGTTTTCCATGTGAACAGGTCCTGCTATGCTAGGATTCAAGCCTCTGACAAATCTACTTCCGAGAAGCTTCTCTTCCAGCAGGTACTCGACATATTGTGAGAATTCCACAAACTTGCACTCATATTGTGCAATTATAGAACCCCGCTACTATAGATTGTGGAACTCATCTATACGACACTGTCTGTAGTGCTCTGAAATATATTGCACGTTATAGTGCTCAAGAAAAGTGTCCCAATAGAGCATGTTTGAGGATAGGCGATGCTTGCACTCCTCAGTGCGCCACCAAGTCACCGCAGCGTCTTGTAGTAAATGGACTGTGACATGTGCTTTTGTGTTGCTCCCATAGGGACACAACGCAAAGCACCGATCTAGACCGATGAGCTAAGCCTCAACCTTAGCTCCCTCTACAGTCCCTGCAAATGTAGGTGGATTCAGTCTAAGCAAATCTCTGATGGGGTCTACATGATCACAGCATCCTCGAATGGGAGCATCTTCCTCATCCTGATGTCCATAACCAAAATGGTCATAATGAACTGACTCCACTCCAATCTCCTCCTCGTGATCCCCATGATGTGGTAGTGGACTCCTGCTACACTCCCTATGGGTCAAGGTATGACCCTCAACTGAAGTCTCTAGAATCTCAACATGCGGTCCCTCCACAACCGGTGGTAACCTCGCTAACACTACCTGCAGGGCTTAAAGTATTTGGGGTCCTATGTCAGGAGGTGGCTCTAGATCTCCAGCTCCTCTGGACTCACTCTAGTGTGTGAGCATCCTCATCTCGATCTACGTAGCATCCTACACGAACAAGGTTTCTAAATTAAAACAAAATTGTGGAATAAATAATGTGCCCATAAAGCCCAGTGTTTAAACTTGGGCTCTAATACCAAATGTCATGCCCACATCTCCCATGTGGATGTGACATGATATCCACGTGTCATGTCCACATTTGTCATGTGGTCATGACACGGATTAGCAAAAACTTTTCCCACTTGACTCGAAAAACCCCTTGTGCGCAACATGCGTGCTCGGTGACATACACACAAAGGCGAAGATGTCAATCAAATGTTGGGGTAATGCGAATTCCCTTCGCAACCCCTGCGAAATGAAAGCCTACTAAGGGGATATGCGATGCAAAGTGTGTCGCTAAGAGGGTTGATTCCAAAATAGGAACTAACCCTAGGGTTCCTAGATGGGGTGATGTGATTTCGACAAGTATCGAAATCTAACCTTAAGAAACTTTAACATAATTAAGATTAATTAATTCCATCTAAGACTTAATTAGAGTACTCAATCATAATTAATGTGATAAGGTAAAAACATGAATTAAATCACTTAATTAATCCTTTCACTAATCTAGGGAAATTCCGGTAGCATAACGCTGCCTCATTAAATATGGGAAAAATTAAATCAAAATAAAAACCTTCACTAATAGCTTTTTTCAAAATTATAATCAAAACCAAATGCCTTTTTAAATTAATTCATTCCAACATTTCAATCTCCATCAATGTAATAAAATAATCACATTAATTAAAGAAAACAATTATTTAAAAAAACTACATTTAGTCATGCACTAGTAAATAGGTTTGAAATATCCCATCCCATTTAATCCTTACACCCAAGAAAACTCAATAAGATAACCCCTAACCCTAATTAGTTTTAAAAGGCCAAGAATTAGGTTTTAAATGCCCACAATGATATTTATTCAATCATTTGTTTTTCCAAGTTTCAAAGAGAGGAAGAGAAAATGAAAAGTCACGTTCACAAAGAGGAGCTAACTTATTTTTCTATCCAATTTCCATTTGATCTCCTTCAGGTTATTTAATCATTTTCTTCTCACCCTAGTTTTATTATTTTCTTTTGTTTTTGCTGAAAACCCTATCCAATGTTTTCTAACTCTTCTCTCAAGTGTGCAGGTTGTTCTCAAATTTTCATCAACAGTGTTTTCAAATTCATCAAGAGGGTTTTCTGCGTTTTGCTGGGCTCTCAGCTATTTTGTTTAAGAGGTTTTGTGCAGGGTTATTGTTTTCTTTTTTTTGCATAGCACAATATATATATTTTTTATGTTGCCCCCTTTTTTTAATACAGAGTGTATAAGCCCTCATATATATATATATGAGGGCTTATACACTCTGTAATAAAAAAAGGGGGCAACATAAAATATATAAAATATATATATATATATAAGGGCTTATACGCTCTGTAATAAAAAAATAAGGCAACATAATATATATATATATATATATATATATAATTTTGTGTGTATTGTAGACTTAAGGAATAATAAAAGGGTCATTTGAAAGGTTGCAGGCCAAATCGAAGGAGAGGGGGTTTCGTGAAATGCAGGCGAAGGCAAGGAAAAAAACTCAACGACAGTGAATGGGCACCGGTGGCTCCTTTGTTGGACAGAGAGAGGGGAAGGCGACCCTCTTGCCCCCCCTCCATAGAGCCTTGGCAAACGGGGGGTCCGTCCCCCCTCCCCCAAAACCTTCTCTACAGCGGCAATAATACAGCCACCTCCAGTCCATTATTTTATGTGTTGTTTTTTTCAAGGTTTCAAAAAAAAAGATGAAACCCTACTCATCGATCGATATATATGTTTTATTTAAGAAAACTCTCTCCCAAATTATAAGATGCAACATATACATATATATATATATCTGCTTGTCTAAATTAATCTCTAATTATTATATTGTTTTCTACAACAACAAAAAACACAGTGAACCCAATATTATATTAAAAAGGATATATATATATATATATGCTTGTCTAAATTAATCTTTAATTATTATATTGTTTTCTACAACAAAAAAAACATAGTGAACCCAATATTTATTAAAAAGGATATATATATATATATATATATATACTAGAAAATTACTCTCTACCTACATTTTTTTTATAAAAATAGAGAACTACATTTTCACACAGCAAGCATGTCACCACACACACACACACACACATATATAAGGTTTCTTCTAAATAACTAATGATGAAATAATTTATTTATTTTTTAATGAACTTATTTACATTCTTTTTTTGTCATGAAAACTGTACTGAAGTAATGTCTCTTCCTTTCTATGCAACTATATAACCATAAATAGCATTTTTATAAAGCACCCATATAAAACCATAATGTACTTTCCTTTCCTTTTCAACAAGTAAATATATTCGTTTCATTGGCAAGGGTAGAGAATAGGAGGAGAGATAAAGATAGAGCCATTATTTTCATACATAAATAATTTTTCCTAGCCATGTAAAGAACAAAACAACCAATCTTTCATTTGAATGAAATGAATGCTTTTCTTCCTTTTTTATGTTTTACAAAGAGACTCACAAGAGAGATTTACTCTCACAAAACTACAATTACTTTCACAAGGCCACTAAGGCCATGGCAACTAAAATGCCATACATTATACAAAACGCAAAAGAAACCCATTATTTCATTCAAGCTTCGAAACTCCAAGTGTATACACCTAAAAATGGCTTGAGTCGAATTAAATAAATCTTTTAATATTTATTTTATTCCTACTTCTTCTATCAATTAAATAAATATCCTAATTTATTTAAATGGTTCACATTTCTCTTATTCTTCTGATAACTAAATAAAATCATTTTATTTAATCATCATTCCCTAATTCCTCTAAATATCTTACCTAATTAAATAATCTTAAATTATTTAATTAATCCCAAATTCCTCTATTCCAAAGTCCTAAAATTCCATAAATCCACGTCACCTTTCCACCTCACCATGTTGCACACATAATTAAATATTTTTAATATTTAATTAGCTCATATTCCCTCAACCACATGTCCTATTATCTCTCAATCACCTTTATGCTCAAAGACACTTGTCTTTCTAATTCCAATTCATCTCTCACATTACATCAGATCAAGAGCCCTTCTTCCACAATCTCCTCCAAGACTTCCACCTTTAACTCACAGGTCATTTGTGAGCACATCGACATGTGGCTTATCAGATCCACATATCCCTCTACCTTATAAGTGTTGTAGGAAATTTTCCATGTTTCTCTCCCTCAATTCCATCTCAACCATACACCTCACAGGTAATTCCTCCAGTCATGGATCTATTGACACTTGGATCTTAGCCCCCTTAAGCCTATATAAACAAGGCCTTCACACTCATTTTCATATCTCAAGCTTTTGTAATCTTACTCTGCAGGAATCCTGCCAGCGTGCCTTTGGAAAAATCCTCTCATTGCATTATCATCATCTCATTATCATCCACCATGGTTGCATATCATTTATCTCCATCCCTCATCTTAGATATTGCATTGTAGTGGCATTGCACAATCCTCCTCATAGCCATTCTAGCTTTGTCATCTTAACAACAAGGAAGTACAACTTCTGAGAGCTCCATAATCAAACAAGATCGAAGCAAGATAGACAAAAATGGAAGATACGAGGTAAATCAGGTTGCAAAGGTATTATCTATTATTTAATTGCATTTTATCTTATTTGCATTGAAGTAATTGGATATTATAGTAGTTTTTACTATGATATCCCTAAGTCATACAAACTTCTATTTCCATGAACCAACAATGTGGTTGAGTATGAATCTTTAGTCATTGGCATTAAGATGGTAGTAGATTGGAAGGTCAGGGAACTTCATGTTTATGGGGACTCACAACTCGTCATTAATCAAGTAAATGATGATTATCAAACTAAGGACGAGAAGCTGATACCATACAAGCGTATGGTGGATGACTTCAAAGCATATTTTGTTGTGATATTCTTCAAGAAAATACCAATATTGGAAAACAAAGCAGTAGATGCAATGGCTACTATTGCATCCCTCCTAGACATGCCTAAAAATTATGCGCGTTTTGAGTTCTTGGTGGAGCCAGTTTCCCATCCTGCTTATGAAATCCTAGAAAACAACATTATTTACCACATCGTAGGGTCTGATTCTCCTTTATATGGCAAAGTCTACACCTATCTAAAAGATAATATCCTATCACCTGACCTATCCAACATCCAAAAATGAACATTCATACGCCAAGCATCCCGATATACCATCATCGCAGACACCCTGTATCGATGAGGTTTAGATGGTACTCTCCTTAGGTGTTTGGATAGTGAGGAATATCAAACTGCTCTGAGTGAAGTACATGAAGGAATATGTGGAACAAACTCTAGTGGTCCTACCTTGGCAAAGAAGCTCATGCATCTTAGGTACTATTGGTCAAGCATGGAATCTAACTCCTATCATTTTGTCAAATGGTGCAAGAAATGCCAGATCCATGGTAACCTAATACATGTACCCACTCAAGAATTGCAACCCTTAACGATACCTTGGCCCTTCTGCCAATGGGGACTTGATCTAGTAGGCAAGATTCACCCTTCATCCTCCAACGGCCACAAATTCATTATCATAGCCACAGAGTATTTTATGAAGTGGATTGAGGCCGTTCCATTAACCAATGTCATAGGGAAGCAAATCTTCTCTTTCATCCTCAACTACATCACATGCAGATAGGGTATTCCATTGTCCATTGTCATGGATAATGGGTGACCTTTCAAAAATTAGGATGTGAAAGAACTCTGTGATAAATTCCACATTCAACATTACTTCTCCACTGCATACTACCCACAAGGTAACGGCCAAGATGAGGCATCGAACAAAACTATCCTAAAAATACTCAAAAAAATTATCGATGATGTTGGCCGTGATTGGAATATGCAATTGAACCCCGCTTTGTGGGCCTACAGAATAGAACCAGTATACACACTCCCACAAGTGCGACACCATACGCCCTCATTTATGTTTTTGAAGCCATCTTGATTATAGAAGTTGAGTTATCTTCCGTTAGGGTGTCATTAAAGGGTCTCATAAATGATGCGGAATACAAAATATCTAGGATCCAAGAGTTAGAGATGCTAGAAGAACGAAGACAAAATGCCTTTAACCATCTTAAGGCATACCAGTAGAGAATGTCTAGAAGTTATAATCATATGGTCAAACCATGAGTCTTCCAGGTGGGTGACTTGGTTCTAAGAGAAAATCTTAGAAATTAGCAAGATAGAGAGAAAAAGAGGAAATTTGAACCTAAATGGCTTGGCCTCTATGTCATAGTTGCTGCCTATGGATCAGGAGCTTACCAACTAGCAACATCAAAAGGTGAACTATTGGATGATCCCATCAACAGCATGCATCTTCGCAAGTTCTATACCTAAACCCCAATGCAAGGGATCAAAATAACAAAAAAATCAAAAAGTAACAAAAAAAAATTTTAAAAAGAAAAATAACAAAAAAATTGTCCTCTAGTGAAAACCTGGTGAATAGGGACCTTGGATAGATACCATGATGAAAACCTAGCAAACATGTGTCATGTGTATTTTGGCTATAGTGCAAATAAAAGCAAGTGGTGAAATCCTAGAAACATGTGCTATTTGTGGTAAACCGATCCCTCCATCTCTTAGGACTTCAGTCCTCATCCATTCTTTCCTTACCGCATCCATCAAAATCACATAAAGATACCTATCATGGCTTGGGTTCGCTCACCCTCATCGCCTTGTCCCATCAGTCTATCCACCCGAACCTTCGTCCATCTTATCATCCGTTATAATTCCATCCATTGCTACCATTGTCGAACTACGTCGCCTCTGAGCTATCATGTAGGCAAGGCCATCATTGATAAGCCCTTGAGGCTTCCCATCTATTCCATCCCTTATCACTCATCCCTTTGTCCATCCAAGTTCTGATCACTTAGGTCCTAGGTCCACATGGTCCACACCCTAAACTACGTTGCCTCTACGTCGTCACGTAGGCAAGGCCATCTTTGATGAGCCCCCGAGGCACTAGGTTAGTCCCTTAGGGCTTGTTTCTTCATGTCTATCACCCATTCATCCATAATAAAAAGATCCTTTACTTGACTAGGGGGCAAAATCCTCGACCTAGTTCGGAATTGGATTTTTGAATTCTACAACTCAGAGGATACCAAATCGGATCATAGTTTTATCACTAGACAACAAGCAGTACATCAAACAAGCTTTAAACATCATCTTGACAAGAAGACACCAAAGCAAACTTGACAACACCAACCTACCTAAAACTATCAAACATGACTCTATCAGTTATTGCAAGAAAAACATATCTATGGCAAGAAGGTTTCGCAGTTGTTTAAGTCTTATGTCTTGATTTTTGTTATCATGTTTTTCTAAGCTACTCGACAATGCCTAAAAACTAGAGCAGCTATGATGGGGGCATGATTATTTTCACTTGTTTTATGTTTGTGGATCAATCTTTAGTAATGTGATGACTTTGTCTAACGACATGAGCAGCAAAAGATCACCGAGGACATTATGAGTTTAAGCATGAAAGAGTGAAATCCTTGTCTGTTGATACATGCAAGAAATACTCAGGTCATCTAGATTCAATTTTGACTAGATGCTTGTATTAACTTGCTAAATCAAAATCCATGTAAGAGATACTCAGGTCATCATGGTTCAATTATACTTAGATGCTTGTATTTTCTTACAACATTTTAAAGCTCAATGATGAAACAATATACTTCAAAAACTTGCACAAGAAGATGACAAAATCCACCATCATCCATACTAAATTGCATTTTCATTTCATTTATAAGCATTCCATACATACCATTTATCCAAGTGTCACAAAGATCCAAATTTTGTCCGTCAGTTACCCATTTGTTCCAAATTCTTCTACCTACAATCTTCTAAGAGTTGTTTCATTTATGATTGAGTATACTTGGCATAACAAAAATAATCATGTTTGCATATTATAAGCATGTGCATCATTAGTTCATTATCATTTAGGTACATTAGTGGCCTTAAACATTTAGATCATGATAGTTATGTCATTTGTCTACATAGATTGCATAACATTTCACATCAAAAATCTACAAAAACATAGATATCATAGTGTTTGCATCATCCATAAAAGCAATTAAACCATCAAATGTTGCATCTCAATCATCATAGTGTATGCATTAGGTCATCATAAACGGTAAACAAATAGGATCATAAACATGCATATAAGTCATTGTGTCCATCATGTATCACATACAAACATCTTGTCACATAGATATCAAGTGCATAATAGAGTCACATAAACATGTTAGAAGCATCACATATAACCACAACCATAATAAATAATCATATAGAAGTATCCATCCATAAATGCATATAAAGATAGTCCAACAAGCACTAGGTCATATATATATCATCATCATCAAAAAGGAATAATAATGTCCAAGTGTACAATGATATCAGAAATATAAACACATCTCGAAGTGTCCACAGTATGGTGTATACAAAATACTACTACCAAAATGATACATGTCTGAAAAAGCATCTAGGTGGCACTGCCTCCTGAAGGCACTGGCTGTTGTGGCTACTATGGTTGACCGTCTCCACCACCACTTTATGTCCCTACACCTGGCGTCCCCCTGTGTGGCCCCATCACCCCTCCACTCTCTATAAAAGTCCTCCGTGACCTACTGTGGTAGCTGGGGAAAAAACTACCTGCTCACCACTCTAGGGGCACTACCTTCTCATACAGCCCTCACCAGTAGAATATCTCCTGGCCAGCCCTTACTATCTCTGCCACTATCTTCCCTATGGGACCTTGTGCCATAATCTATTGTACCTGCTCTAGTAGTCCCTCAGCATTGGTATACCGCTAGATTGCGGTATCTCTCTCCAATCTGGTTGTTTGCAGCTCACCTTGCAGTTGAGTGATCTGTCCCTACATCCACCCTAACTGAGCCTGTTGCTGTGCTGGCCAGTTATGTCTGGAGCTGAGCCACTTGGGCTCGTAAGGCTGCCAGCTCCCCATTATCCTGTCCGTGTCCCTGTCCAACCTGTGGCTGTACAGGAGGCTACATTTGTCCCTATAGTAAGACCTGTGCCTGTTGAGCAAGATCTCTGTCTACCCACTGTCTAACCCTCCTTCCATCTCCATCACTATCATCACCACCACTACCACCTCCGCCATCATCACCCCCACCTCTGCCACCACGTCCTCCTTATCGCCTCTATTGCCACCAAGGTCCCTCATCATCCTCCTCTCGATCATCTAGTCTTGGGGCCCTCTCTCCAGGTCTTGAGTAGCGAGGAAATGGATGGGCAACAAAGTAATCTACGTAATCCTGTGTCATGCCTGTGTCTACAACTAATCACCTCATCGCCGATGGCTGGTATGGTAACTGTAAAAACTCTGCCTGAGCCTTCTCAAATGAAGCACCAGGACCCCATCGAGGATGCTCCTTGTGCATCCTAGAAAAGATGGCATTCCCCTAGGGCATCCCTAGATCCTACCAAATTGTCAGTACACATGAGAAACGATATGTCTCTCAAGAATGTAGGGAGTCCTCCCTATCAGCCACCTGGTCTGAAAGCAAAATGGTAACTCTGATGTATCATCATCCCATACCTCACAATCTAGGTAGGGTTACCAAACAACTGAATCCACATTGTTGACTGCATGGTGCCAATACTCTAGCTTCTTTAGCTTGGGCTGGAAAAGACTCTCCTAGAACATGTACGAGTAAGGATGATCTCTGCTTCGAGGACCCATACCAATAGGTCGAGTAATAGCAATGTGACACCAAGCCCAAATCTGTAGTAGTGATACTCTACATGATAAACTGGTATCTCCATCGTAAACAAATTGATGCAAGTCATGATAGAGGTGTTCTAGGAAACAAGGACCCCAGGCAAATTGAGTCCCCTTTATGATGATCTGCTCCAAAGTCCTCCCCCACCAACCGCAAACCCATGAGATCTCCTGTCAGGACAAACTATCCCTCAGATTAACCCAACAACAACCGATGGAAGAGGCTTGTAATAGGCAACCATGTTTGCCCAGCTGATCTCTGTGCCCTTGATAGTGTCATCATCAAAGACTCGGTGGCACTCATCAAGTCCTACCCTAGTCTAAGACTTGTACTCCACGAGCTCTCCATCTATCGGAATCCACATAATCTAATGTACATCCTCCAGTGTCACAGTGATCTCCCCAGCAGGAAGATGGAATGTCCCATCCTCGCTATGAAATAGCTCAGAAAGCACAGTCAGCATACCAAGATTAGCCCAAATCTCAGGCATAAAGCAAACAAAGGATAACCCTACTAATCCTAGAATCAGACGATCAATCTCCGTTAAGTAAGGCCTAAGCAACTGTGTCACTAGAAATTTCTCTCAAGACATGAGTATGTCATTAAGCTCCTCCTACAAGCAACCAAACGTGCATTAAACAAACAACATCAACTAAACTACATATCTATCTATCAAACATAAAAAACATAGCTATTTTTAATAGGAAATCTATCCTATCATCTCTCCTGAGATTCTATCAATCTCATATACGACCTATCAGTTGCAGAACATCGATCACGATGCCGACTTTATCAAATTGGCTAAGTATTTTTCTATTTGCGTAGGAGAATCCATATGTGTAGATTCCAGACACGTTTGTGTAGCATTAAAACACATGCGCAGATTTATAACAAATGTGCAGTTTCATATCATTTGCGTAGAAAGACTTTGTGTATGCGTGGGTCTATCCTACATTTGTGAAAACCTAGCATTTATGCACATTCTGCTGGTATTTGCATAGAATCGGGGCATTTGAGCCGTTTTGTGGGGTAAATGCACAGTTTCATTCTTACTGCGCATTCAAAACACCTAAATTTGACCTCAATTTTTTACCATAATAAATGCACCTAGCCTAAAATTGAAAGCGTACTTACCGGTGGGTCATACTCTGTTAGATGGTTGAACCGTCAGATCCTCTTGAAGTGGTGCAACTCAACTAGAACCTGCTACATTGTCGCTGACTCTCCTTAGTACCTAAGCTCTGATCTCCTATAAGCTCTCCACAAAAGACAAGTGTACAAATGACAAGGAATGTGACCCCACACTTCTATTTATAGGGCATTGAACCCTAATTAGAGGTGTTTTTACCTTGTGCATGCTGGGGCATGATTTTCATCCAATTTTTCTTCCACGTCAACCAATTTCTTCTCCCGCGTAACCTATCATCCAACCTATCTCATCATGAGATCATCCGTCATCCTGTCATCACTTTCTTCATGTCCAATCTCCCAAGGGGGCATCCTATCGTCATAAACTTGTAATAGGGGAAAAGTAGGGCATGTATCAATCGCATAAAAGTTTTTTTTGTTTCTTTGAAACAACATGATAAAACACATTGCACCAAAGAGGGGCAAAGTGTATACACCTAAAAATAGCTTGAGTCAAATTAAATAAATATTTTAATATTTATTTTATTCCTACTTCTTCTATCAATTAAATAAATATCCTAATTTATTTAAATGGTTCACATTGAACTCTTATTCTTCTAATGATTAAATAAAATTATTTTATTTAATTATTATTCCCTAATTCCTCTAAATGTCTCACCTAATTAAATAATCCTAAATTATTTAATTAATCCCAAATTCCTCTATTCCAAAGTCCTAAAATTCCATAAATCCACATCACCTTTCCACCTCACCTTTCCACATCACCTTTCCACCTCACCATGTTGCATACATAATTAAATATTTTTAATATTTAATTAGCTAGTATTCTCTCACCCACATGTCCTATTATCTCTCAATCACCTTTATGCTCAAAGACACTTGTCTTTCTAATTCCAGTTCATCTCTCACATTCCATCAGATCAAGAGCCCTTCTTCCACAATCTCCTCCAAGACTTTCACCTTTAACTCACAGGTCATTTGTGAGCACATTGACATGTGGCTATCAAATCCACATATCCCTCTACCTTGTAAGTGTATTAGGAACATTTCCCATCTCAACCATACACCTCACAGACCTAATTCCTCCAGTCATGGATCTATTGACACTTGGATCTTAGCCCCCTCAAGCCTATATAAACAAGGCCTTCACACTCATTTTCATATCTCAAGCTTTTGTATTCTTACTCTACAGGAATCCTGCCAGCGTGCCTTTGGCAACCCTCTCATTGCATTATCATCATCTCATTATCATCAACCATGGCTGCATATCATTTATCTCCATCCCTCATCTTAGCTATTGCATTGTAGTGGCATTGTACAATCCTCCTCATAGCCATTCTAGCTTTGTCATCTTAACAGCAAGGAAGTACAACTTTCAAGAGCTCCATAATCAAATTAGATCGAAGAAACATAGGCAACAATGGAAGCTATGAGTTAAATTGGGTTGCATAGGTATTATCTTTTGTTTTCTTGCATTATATCTTATTTTCATTGAAGTAATTGGATATTTTAGTAGTTTTTACTATGATTCAGAAATTCAATCACACCAAGAATCACCCAAAACCTATAAAAATCACAAGGAGGATTCCAAATGCCCATGGGAGCTCACCTCCCAACCATAGACTTGAGAACAAGTCACCCCCGAGCTTGGAGGTCACCCATATAACCAGGTGCACACAAGAACAAGGGCTTTAACACCAAGAAAACACTCACACAAATCATAAACACACCCTCCCAAGGATTGCACATAACTAATCCATATAACTTAGAATTTTGGGGGTAGGAGAGTGGACTACTCTCAACTCAAGTGGAGAACCCAAAATCAAAAAGTCACATAATACCCAAAATCACAAGGCCTCTTGCCTTCACAAAAATCTCATATACTTCACAATGTACTTCCATGGTCATTAACACCTCCAAATATAGTGAGGGTGACCCCTAGGAGGTTCACTCCTGTCCCACCCAAAAACAAGATGAACTCTTCCCAATGGAGAGCTTCATCAAAAACCCAAAATGGAAACGGACACAACACATAAACTAAAACTCAAACATACACAAAGCAACTTCACATGCAATGAAAGTAAATAACATAAGGAAGGCATATAGCTTTGGGTGCTTACCTTATAAGCCCAAATTTGGCAAGAGGTTGAAGAAGAGCTCCTAAGTCTCCTTCCAATCTCCTTACATCCAAAATCCTCCAACTCTAGCTATCTTTCCCAAATCAATATTCAAGAAAAAAAAAGCAAAAATCAAGAACCCTCTCCCCCTCTCAAAGAGGGAGTTTAATAGGCTAAAGAAAAGAACCTTGAGGAATGAGAAGGTGACACATGTCACCTTCTCCTTCCACCTCACAATCCACTCACAAACCCCTAAGGGGTGTGGAGGTGACACATGTCACACTCCCATCCCACCAAGCCTCACACTCTCCAAAAAATACTCTCACACATGTGAGAGCATAGTGGAGAATGGAATCCCACATGGAAGACTCCATAAGGATAAGGAGAAGACACATGTCATCCTCCTATTCAACAAGGCAAACCCATTCCCCCATAGATGCTCTCACACATGTGTGAGAGTATAGGGATGAGGTCTCTCACACTTGAAGGCCTTGGAAGCTTCCCAAGCCTTTAAGATAAGGGAGACCTTATCCTAGGGAAGTGGAGTTGGTCATGGTGGAATCTTGACTTGTCCACCACCTCACCCAACTTCAAATTTCATCACTTAACTTCTAGGTCAAGTTAATGTGACCAAAGGAAGGTTAAACTAAGGTTTCACATGTTCAAATTGGTCCTAGACCCTAGGGGTATGACCTAGGGTCATTATTTGACCAAAATAAACACCAAGGGCTCCATAAATTCACATAAAAAGGCCCAATAAATAAATAGCACCAAAATAGTGCAACTCAAACATTACACTTACAACACATCAATAAATCAATTAAAAGGGTGAACCCTAATCAAAATAAACATCAATTACAGACATTACAAATCATCATGCTCCATCACAAATAACCTTTGTCCCTCTTGGGACTAGGTCAGCTAAACATGGATACCTCCAATTTTCCATGGGGATGGAAAATTACCTGCACACTTCCACAAACATATCAATAGCACATGTTCATCATAGCTAAAGCAAAATGAAATGCACACACACACAGTCACATAATCACCTATATCCTTGATTATACACATGCTATCATATATATGATTCATAATTCACTTGCATATTGTAAACATCAAATCAGGATCAAAACTGCATAATATTTCATTCATTTACTCATTAAGTAATATTCCAATTTGCATCAAAATAAATATCACATAACATTATAACATCAAGTGAAATCTAACATGTGAGCTATAACAACATCACATCATGCTCTATCTAACAAATCAAAGCATATGAAATAGTCATTAAAGCTTGAATAACCGGATCAGCAGTCCCCAATGTCCACATGTCCATCAAAATATCTATATGATGTTTGTAAAAATAGAAGGTGAGATAAGTAAGCCTTACAAAATAAATTATTTAGAAATAATTAAAAATATCGTATGATTGCAAAAGAAAATTTTCTTATTTGAAATAATTAATATCCAAAAATTTATTGTCAATAAATTACAAGATACAATTGCTTCGTATACAAATATCCACATTTACAATAAATGTCTAAAGATCTTTTCGCAAGGTGGAAAATACTTTCTCAACTCCGGTATCCTGCATAGTTATAAGATCTGAATCTACACACTAAATGTAACATTAGTACTATATACCCAAAACAAATATTAATTGTATAATTGACAAGCCTAAGGCCCTAAGGGGCTGACCTAATGTCTCAGGGGCTCATGATGGCCTTGCCTACGTACGCATAGCGCAGATACTTCATAGTTCAGAGTAACTAGTTTTGCAACCATAAGGTTGACTTAGATACTTTAACTCACAAGGGATCTAGTTCATCACATAATATTTTCTAGAATCAATAAATCCATTAATATATACATCTATATTGTTCTCAAGATTAAATACACCATATGCTAACTAAATCATTCAAGTTCTAAATAGTGCATGCAACAATTAAATTTATAAATATTCCCTAGAGGGTAAAATAGGGAAGTTATAACAACAAAAATATTCCAACCATTCTCTTGGATAAAAAGCATAAATTTCCGCAGATAATTACTTAGATTGTAATAAATGAAAAAGTCCATGTTAATTATGAAAATTATCATCTTATATTCAAGTTCTAAATAAAATGATTTGTAGCACTATTCCACAATATATATTTTATCATTAACAAATACATAAAACCCTTATTGACACCTTACTAATGCATGCAATATCTACTCACTTAGAATAGATGAAACAACATCTTTTACACATGCTCAAATAAAGATGACTAATTTAATCATTTTTTTTACATTCAACTTCCTACAATGCATCAAGCAAAGAAATACATAACTTATCATTATTTTACCATTGGTACATCCTAGGTTTGACCACCATAGAAAGGTTGCAATAATATTCCCAAGGACTAATCTTCAACAAACGTTTTCTCAATTTTATCAATAATTCAAGATAATATTTAATTCTAAGCACATTTATTTTCTAGTTTATTTTTTAACTCAGAAAGGTAAACAAATCTTCTAATCTTATTTCCAAACTAACTATTTAGTCTATTATTTTAATTCTAATCTTAACTTGTCTAACATGATAAAATATTCTTAACCAAATCATAATAAAAGATAGAATATGAATGAAGATTTAACATAAAAAGATTCTTCTAGAAAAAATTATCAAGTTAAAATTCTCTAAACAAATATATTAGTTACTCTTACTGAATAATTCAATACCAATTTAAAATTCTAAATATAAGAAGATTCTAGACAAATCATTAAAGACTTAATTTCTCACAACAATATGAAAATTATCATCATATATTCACTAATTCATTATATCATCCTAGACTTATTAAAAGAATGAACCCTTTATAGTCAACTCTACACCATACTAGAACAAATGTATTAAAACATAATTATTAGAAATCTTTGAACTTATATGATATTAATAAATTAAACGTAATTTCAACTTATAATTTCTACCTACTCATTCCCATGGACATTGATATGAAACACACTTTCTATTATATTTCTCTCATCCTCATTTATACTATAATTTAATGTTTTAGCCTCATTCCTAAATTCTAATCTACATTTCTATTATCCAAACACAAGTAAGATATAGCTTAAGGTATTTAATGAAGAGCCTACTAAATTTTCCATTCAATAAGAAAACCTCCAATTCCTAAGTCATTAGAGCAATGCATAAGTGTCTCAAGAGTTCTATTCTCTCATACATGGCTAGTTACACATTAAAGATTCTAAGATAATAATTCAGTCTACTTACTTAAATGAGATTCTCAATTTCAATTATTGACCTATATAAAACAATTTCAATTGTTGACAAAACGTTGTAGATGATTGGAAATAAAATGAATTAATTGAATAGAAATAGCCTTAACATGAAAAACCACCTAGTAGTAAATCTGTCATAACTTTTTTATTTCTTAGTGGAATTCTAAAATTCAAGATTTTTTAGAAAGGTAAGAACAAGAGGAATAAAACCCAAAAAACAATTAGAAAATTTCTATATGATGAGGAGGTAGTGTTTACTGCAATCATCCCCTACCCTCAAATCTAGATTTAACCCAAACTTTATCATAAATTGAGAATGATTTGATAACTCAAAAGTATTCCCTATATTATAATGAATGATAGAAATAATAAAAGATACTATTGTTTTTCTTTAATTTTGACATTCAAATAACTATGCAATACATATGTCTAATCTAACAACTGTTCTTATAAACTAATCAACATAAGGGTTTAATTGACCTTCTTGCAAGTTACAAGTATATACTTGTTTGAATCTAGTTTTTGGATACAACTAATATATGAAAGATATCTAAACATACTCATTCCAAGAAAGAAAATATGAATATTCATCTAACACACTTATGTATTGAGAATAATTTATTTCTAACAAAGTAAGCTACCAACGAAACCCTAGCTTTTCAATTTTTTCTATAGCACTGGTAAAAATGCGATAATTATAAAAATACTTAACGAAATCTAAAACCATAAAATATTACAGAAAGCTTAAATAAGTATTCAAATAACCTAGAAACAATTTTACAATCCCTTTCCCATGCAGAAAGCAATTTATAAAACATCAGCAGGGTTCACAGTAGGGTTCAATAGGGTTGCAACAGTACTAAAATCACAATAACATTCTTAATAATTAATGAAATTTAAAAACGTAAGATGTTTTGGAAAGATGAAAACATGATTCTCAAAACCAAGAAACCTTTTTAGTACTCTAAAACATGATCAATAGCACATGTTCATCATAGCCGAAGCAAAAGGAAATGCACACACACACACACACACACACACACACACACACACACACAGTCGCATAATCACCTATATCCTTGATTATACACATGCTATCATATATATGATTCATAATTCACTTGCATTTTGTAAACATCAAATCAGAATAAAAAATGCATAATATTTCATTCATTTACTCATCAACTAATATTCCAATTTGCATCAAAATAAATATCACATAACATTATAACATCAAGTGAAATCTAACATGCGAGCTATAACAACATCGCATCATACTCTATCTAACAAATCAAAGCATACGAAATAGTATTGAAAACCTGAATAACAGGATCAGTAGTCCCTAATGTCCACATGTCCATCAGAATGTCTATACGATGTAAGCAAAAATAGTAGGTGAGATAAGTAGGCCTCACAAAATAAATTATTTAGTAATAATTAAAAATATAGTATGATTGCAAAAGAAAATTTTCTTATTTGAAATAATTAATATCCAAAATTTTCATTGTAAATAAATTACAAGATACAATTGCTTCGTATACAAATATCCACATTTACAATAAATGTCTAAAGATCTTTTCACAAGGTGGAAAGTACTTTCTCAACTCCGGTATCCTGCATAGTTATAAGATATGAATCTGCACACTAAATGTAACATTAGTACTAAATACCCAAAACAAATATTAATTGCATAATTGACAAGACTAAGGCCCTAAGGGGCCGACCTAATGTCTTGGGGGCTCATGATGGCCTTGCCTATGTGTGCGTAGCACAGAGACTTCATAGTTCGGAGTAACTAGTTTTGCAACCATAAGGTTGACTTAGATACTTTAACTCACAAGGGATCTAGTTCATCACATAATATTTTCTAGAATCAATAAATCAATTAATATACACATCCATATTGTTCTCAAGATTAAATACACCATATGCTGACTAAATCATTCACGTTCTAAAAAGTGCATGCAACAATTAAATTTATAAATATTCCCTAGACGGTAAAATAGGGAAGTTATAACAACAAAAATATTCCAACCATTCTCTTGGATAAAAAGCATAAATTTCCATAGACAATTACTTAGATTGCAATAAATGAAAAATTCCATGCTAATTATGAAAATTATCATCTTATATTCAAGTTCTAAATAAAATGATTTATAGCACCATTCCACAATATATATTTTATCATTAACAAACACATAAAACCCTTATCGACACCTTACTAATGCATGCAATATCTACTCACTTAGAATAGATGAAAGAACATCTTTTACACATGCTCAAATAAAGATGACTAATTTAATCATTATTTTTGACATTCAACTTCCTACAATGCATCAAACAAAGAAAGGCATAACTTAACATCATTTTACCATTGGTACATCCTAGGTTTGACCACCATAGAAAGGTTGCAATAATATTCCCAAGGACTAGTCTTCAACAAACGTTTTCTCAAATTTATCAATAATTCAAGATAATATTTAATTCTAAGCACGTTTATTTTCTAGTTTTTTTCTAACTCAGAAAGGTAAACAAATCTTCTAATCTTATTTCCAAACTAACTATTTAGTCTATTATTTTAATTCTAATCCTAACTTGGCTAACATGATAAAATATTCTTAACTAAATCATAATAAAAGATAGAATATGAATGAAGATTTAACATAAAAAGACTCTTCTAGAGAAAATTATCAAGTTAAAATTCTCTAAACAAATATATTAATTACTCTTACTGAATAATTTAATACCAATTTAATTCTAAATATAAGAAGATTCTAGACAAATCACTAAAGACTTAGCTTCTAACAAAAATATGAAAATTATTATCATATATTCACTAATTCATTATATCATCCTAGACTTATTAAAAGAATAAACCCTTTATAATCAACTCTACTCCATACTAGAATAAAAGTATTAAAACGTAATTATTAGAAATCTTTGAACGTATATGATATTAATAAATTAAACGTAATTTCAACTTATAATTTCTACCTACTCATTCCCATGGACATTGATATGAAACACACTTTCTATTATATTTCTCTCATCCTCATCTATACTATAATTTAAAATTTTAGCCTCATTACTAAATTCTAATCTACATTTCTATTATCCAAACACAAGTAGAATATAGCTTAAGGTATTTAATGAAGAGCCTACTAAATTTTCCATTCAATAAGAAAACCTCCAATTCCTAAGTCATTAGTGCAATACATAAGTGTCTCAAGAGTTCTATTCTCTCATACATGGCTAGTTACACATTAAAGATTCTAAGAAAATAATTCACTGTACTTATTTAAATGAGATTCTCAATTTCAATTATTGACCTATATAAAACAATTTCAATTGTTGACAAAACATTCTAGATGATTAGAAATAAAATAAATTAATTGAATAGAAATAGCCTTAACATGAAAAACCACCCAGTAGTATATCTGTCATAACTTTTTTTATTTCTTAGTGGAATTCTAAAATTCAAGATGTTTTAGAAAGGTAAGAATAAGAGGAATAAAATCCAGAAAACAATTAGAAAATTTCTGTAAGATGAGGGGGTAGTGTTTACTGCAATCATCCCCTACCCTCAAATCTAGATTTAACCCAAACTTGATCATAAATCGAGAATGATTTGATAACTCAAAAGTATTCCCTATATTATAATGAATGATAGAAATAATAAAAGATACTATTATTTTTCTTTATTTTTTACATTCAAATAAGTATGCAATATATATATGTCTAATCTAACAACTGTTCTTATAAACTAATCAACATAAGGGTTTAATTGACTTTCTTGTACTACAAGTATATACTTGTTTCAATCTAATTTTTGGATACAACTAAATATATGAAAGATTATCTAATCATACCCATTCCAAGAAAGAAAATATGAATATTCATCTAACACACTTATGTATTGAGAATAATTCATTTCCAACAAAGTAAACTACCAACAAAACCTTAGATTTTCAATTTTTTCTATAGCAGTGGTAAAAATGTAATAACTATAAAAATACTTAATGAAATCTAAAACTATAAAATGTTTCAGATATATTAAATAAGTATTCACATAACCTAGAAAAAAAATTATAATCCCTTTCCCGTGCAGAAAGCAATTTATAAAACATCAATAGGGTTTACAACAGAGTTACAACATAGTTGCGACAGTACTAAAATCACAATAACTTTCTTAATACTTAATGAAATTTAAAACCGTAAGATGTTTCGGAAAGCTAAAAACATGATTCTCAAAACCTAGAAACTTTTTTATAAACTAATTCATATGATAAGATTAATTTCATGAGACAACAACAAGTTTTCTTAAAAGAAATTTCACAATTACTTTAACATAAATAATGGTGAGTTTTCAAGGAAATACCTCAAGGATTTAATTAATGAAGAATACCTCCAAACGCATATGAAGAGAGATTCCATTATTCCTTAATGTGAGAGCTTCCATATTATTCATTTGAGTGCTTCCTTTTTTCTACCCAGGATTCTATTGCCCTCACGAAATTTAAAAAATTTTCATCTAACAAGTCATCGTGGATGTACGTTTTCTTTACCTCATCGAAATGGTTGTAATTTCCTTCAAGAATTATCTTAAAAATCACCTATGAACGTCCTCTTGATGACCTGCAAAAATTAGAAATAAACTTGGGCTCTTCTCTTGATTTCCTCCTCCTCTTTCAAGCCAAACTTTCATCTCATTATAATATCTCCTTTTACCAAGTTTCATATTCTTCTTTTGGGCTCCAATGACTCATTGTATTCCTCTTCTTGCTTGTGGCATTCGTTTCTTTTCCAAGAAAATATGATTCTTCGCATTTCCTTTTATTTCTTTTTCTTCCTTCAACTTGGATGCTTGAAGACTCTTCAAGAGAAGATGACACTTCATCTACCAAACTCGTCACTTATTTTCTTGTGCACTAAAAATACATTAAAGCAACTCTAAAACATGATTTTTATGAATAAACAAGTACCCTACCCATAGGTGATTGACCTATGGTCTTAATTTTACCAAAAATAATGATAAAAGAGCTCTTATTCCCCACAACACATAAGAATAATTAATTTAAATCAATTAACTAAACCATATTAAGACTTTATTGCTAAATTCTAATCTCTTTATAACTTATATCATAATTTCATAAACAAATCTAAAATTAGCTCCACTAACTTGAAACTATAATTGAATATTAATTATTCTCAATTAAATATCATAATTAATAAATAAGTTTCAAGTATGCCTTACATAGGAACTCTTCCATACCATAATTCATAAGGAGTTTTAGTACTATTACCTTTGACTTGAACTCTATTTTGGATGTAGACAACAATATGTATAGCTTCTCTCCAATATACTTCCGGTAGGTTAGCCTCTAACATCATTGACCTAGTATTCTCTTGAACTATCTCGTTCTTTCTTTCAATAACTCCATTCTACCGAGGAGTCCTAGGTGCAGACAACTGTCTTTTTATCCCATGATCTTCATAGAAAATGTTGAATTCATTTGATGTAAACTCACCTCCTCTATCAGACCTTAAGCATTTAGTTCTCAATTCCAACTCATTCTCCACCATTGCCTTGAAAACTTTCTATTTGTCTAGGGCATCTGATTTCTCTTTTAGAAAAGTGACCCATGTCATTCTAGAATAATCATTAATAAGCAACATAAAGTACATGTCTCCTTGTAGACTTCTTGTTCTTGTAGGACCACACAAATCTGTATGCACTAGCTCAAGTAATATAGCAGAAAATTGTTCCTTACTTTTGAAATTTGTCCTTGTCTGTTTTCCTATTTGACATTCCTTACAAATAGTATTAGTAGGCTTCACAAGCCTAGGCAGATCTCCCACAACTTGTACTGAGCTTATCTTCACCAAGTTGTCAAAATTGATATGACACATCCTTCTATGCCAGAGCCAACTCTCATATGTCTGAGCCAACAAACAATAGTCATTAGTTCCTCTCAAATGATAAACATTACCTCTAGGCTTCTTACCAATAGCAATCACTATTCCGAATCTTTCCATGATCTTGCAACCATTATCCTTAAATCTCAGATCATACCCTTTGTCACACATCTGACCAACACTTAACATATTATGCTTCAAACCCTTCACATAGAGAACATCATCTGTGTTATGCTTACCATCAAAAGAAATAGATATTTTTCCACAAATCTTACTAGTTGCATCATCTCCAAACCTAACCAGTCCTCCATCATATTTTTTCAAACTTATGAACTTACTTTTATCACTGGTCATGTGATGTGAGCATCCACTATCAATAATCCATTCATCATTATCCTTCTCAACTTGAACAGACAAAGCACTCTCTTCCATTGGCTTTTCTTCCTTCACATAGCTAGCAGGATTAGTAGACAGGTTTTTCTTTAATAACAATAAACAAGCATTCATTTGCACTAGTATTAGCATCATCAGACTCATGATTTGTTACACCAGGGTATGTGCAGGATCATCACGGGCCAAATAGTGGCAATAGGAAAAAAATCACATTTTTACTTAGCCAAATTCGTGACTAGGCAAAGTTTGACTTTCATATGTTTTGAAACGGATATCTGTTTCTAGAAATCCAAAACGGATATCCATTTCCAAAACGCATATCCGTTTCCCTTCCCCCAATTCAGTGCACGTAAATTCTACATGAGGTATACCAAATATAAACCACTTACACATGATTGAATGTTTGTTGATTACTAATTTATCCTTTAATTATTAATTTATTTATACTACCAAGCATGGTATTCATTCATGAAAAAATTTAAGAGTGTTTCAATTTGTGAAGGATTCTAATGATTGTTAATAACACCTCCCTATATAGAGAGGTTATATATAACTATTTGAGTAGTAATATGAGATTTCATTATAACAATCTTCTTCTTCATACACTTCATATTAGCTAGGCCTAGAACTATGCTATAAATTATATGAAAGGGAAGACCTAGGAAAACCATTAGGCCAAGGATCCAAGTTTAAAAAGATTCAAAACACATTGAAACTAAGAAAGTGCACTTCATACAAATGTGCATTCTTGTATGAAAGAAACTTTATCTCACCAAGAGAAGAAAGAACATGTATGTTCCTTAAACCTCATGCCCTAAATTGCTTTATATGATTTGATTCATGATACATGGTTTGAGAAGGATACACATGATATACCCTTACCCTCTAGTGATAAAATTATGAATGATACTTTATGTGGTGAAGCTACACCTTCGTTAATCCTTCATGACATTGTTATTCCTTGTGATGATGATGATCCTTCATGTGATATGTTAGGACATAATGCAAAGTTAACATGGCATGAACTCTCTTGGAAGGATAAGCATGGACTATAAGAACATTGAACTAGTTGGATCTATTAAGCTCGCCATTTATGAAAGAACCTTAAAGGTTAACCTTAATTAGGTAAGGTTATGTTTCAGTGTGGTTGTTTGTGCAACAATGTGTAAATTAATGTTACCTAAGGATAAATCTAACTATACTAACATTTTAATAACCATGAGAGCTGGGACTAACAATTAGACTAAAAACTTGACAAACAATACAACTTGGACACATGTAGGACTTGGAAAATGGAAAAGAATATAATTAAATGTGGAAAACAATGAAAAAGTGGTATTAGTTGCACCTATATAGAGAAGTGGTTTAGAGGTTGGTTAGGAGAATTATTTAGGGTTTAGAGGTTTAGGGTTGCTCGGGTTTGGGGGTTTGGGGTTTACGGTTTAAAGAGAGATAGAGAGAGGGAATTGATAGAGTTTGGGAGAGATAGAGGAGACATAGGGGAGAGATAGGGAGATAGAGAGTGAGAGACATAGAGAGAGAGAGAGAGATTGAGAGATAGAGGTTTAGGGTTTCTTGGGTTTAGGGGCATTATTTAGGGTTTAGGGTTTATGGTTTTGGGGTTAGGGGTTAAGGTTTAGAGGTTTAGGGTTTAGAGTTTAGAGAGAGATAAAGGACCAATAGGGAGATATAGAGGAGTCCGAGGGGATAGATAGGGAGATAAAGAGTGAGGGACATGGCAAGAGACATAAGGAGAGAGATTGAGGGGTAGAGGGACAAAGGTGATAGGGAGATAGGGGAGAGATAGGGAGATAGTGGTTTATGGTTACTTGGGTTTAGGGTTTAGGGGTTTGTGGTTTAGGGTTTATCAGTTTAGGGTTTCTTAGGTTTAGGGGTTAGGGGTTAGGGTTTAGGATTTATTGTTTAGGGGTTAGGGGTTAGGTTTAGAGGTTTAGGGTTTTGGATTTAGGGTTTATAGAGAGAGAGAGAGGAATGATAGGGAGATATAGAGGAGTCTGAGGGGAGAGATAGGGAGATAAAGAGTGAGGGACATGGCCAGAGACATAGGGAGAGAGATTGAGAGGTAGAGGGACAAAGGTGATAAGGAGATAGGGGAGAGATAGGGAGATAGTGGTTTAGGGTTACTTGGGTTTAGGGTTTAGGGGTTTGGGGTTTAGGGTTTAGGGTTTAGGGTTTCTTAGGTTTAGGGGTTAGGGGTTAGGGTTTAGGGGCATTATTTAGGGTTTAGGATTTAAATTGTTTAGGGGGTAGGGGTTAGGTTTAGAGGTTTAGGGTTTTGGATTTAGGGTTTATAGAGAGAAGAATGATAGGGAGATAGAGAGAGAAGACTGAGGAGAGAGATAAGGAGATAGAGAGTGAGGCATATGGCCAGGGACATAGGGAGAGAGATCAAGAGAGGTAGAGGGATGATAGAGATAGGGAGATAGGGGAGAGATAGGGAGATAGAGGTTTAGAGTTGATTGGATTTAGGGTGTACCTGGGTTTAGGGTTTCTCAGTTTTGGAGATAGCTAGATAGAAAGAGAGAGGAGAGAGATAGGGAGAGATAGAGGAGACAAAGGGGAGAAATAGGGAGATAGAGAGTGAGTGAGATGTCCAGAGAAATAGGGAGAAGGATTGAGAGGTAGAGGGACGATAGAGATAGGGAGATAAGGGAGAGATAGGAGATAGGGTTTAGGGTTGCTCACATTTAGGGTTTAGGGTTTAGGGGTTAAGGGTTAGGGGTATTATTTAGGGTTTAGGGTTTATGGTTTAGGGGATAAGGTTTAGAGGTTTAGGGTTTAGTGTTTAGAGAGAGAGGACCAATAGGGAGACATAGAGTGAGGGACATGGCCAAAGCATAGGGGGAGAGATTGAGATGTAGAGGAATGATAGTGATGGAGAGATAGTGAGATAGGGAGATAGAGAGATAGAAGTTTAGGGTTTATTGGGTTTAGTGTTTAGGATTTAGGGGTTTATGGTTTCTCAGGTTTAGGGGTTAGGAAATAGGGGTTAGGGGTTAGGGTTTAGGGGTTAGGGGTTAGGTTTAATCATGTGTTAATACAGGTTGTGGAGTGAGAAAGGGGTGGTATGGGTATGGTTGAATGGAGTAATGAGGTGATTTAATTGGTGATGACCTAGGTGAAGTGATGGGTAAGGTGTCTTATGTGGGATTGCTAGAAAGTGTGATTGGTAATGGTGGGGATAGCTAAATGTCCTAGTTTTCCTAAATAAACCCTAACCCCTAACCCCTAAACCATAAACTCTAAATAATGCCCCTAAGCCCTAACCCCTAAACCCTCAACCTGAGAAACCATAAACCCCTAAATCCTAAACCCCAAACCCCTAAACCCTAAACACTAAACCCAAGCAACCCTAAACCTCTATCTCACTATCTCCCTATCTCTATCGTTCCTTTACCTCTCAATCTCTCTCCCTATGTCTCCTGAGTAGCCCTAAACCCCTAAACCCTAAATAATTTCCCTAAACCATGACCCCTAACCTCTCTCTCTCTCTCTCTCTCTCTCTCTCTCTCTCTCTCTCTCTCTCTCTCTCTCTCCAAAACCCTAAATAATGCCCCTAAACCCTAAACCTCTATCTCCCTATCTCTCCCTTATCTCCCTGTCTCTATCATCCCTCTACCTCCCAATCCTTCTCCCTATCTCTCTGGACATCTCGCTCACTCTCTATCTCCCTATCTCTCCCCTCTATCTCCTCTCTCTCTCTCTATCTAGCTATCTCTCTATCTCTTGCCTCTCTCTCTCCCCTATCATTCCTTTATCTCCCTATCTCTCCCCTATATCTCTCCCTCTCCCTTGTTGACAAATGAAATGAAAACAAGAAAACTAGGACTCTCTTTCTATCTATCTATCTATCTATCTATCTATCTATTTCTCTCCTAAGCAAATTGGAAAGGAAAAGGAAAACTAGGAAAGCTAGGAATAGGATTTAATTAGGAGGTCGAGAGAGAGAGAGAGAGAGAGAGATCTGAAAAAGTAGAAGTGTAGAGTCAAGGTGCACTTTTGGCAACTTAATTTTATCTTAACATTCCCAAAGTCTTACATGATTAAAAGTAATATTAATCTATTTGGTGGAAAAGTGGAACCTTTACAAAGTTGTAGATGGAAAACATGACTCCACTTCCCAAAATCTCGTAAGTATATAAATGAAGGTTTTGAAAATAATTATGTATCATCAATGAATAATCCTAATGCACTCATCGCCAAACTTGTAAATTGCAGTGAAGTTCAACATCCCCATGCCTCATAAAGTTCCACAACGTTCATTTACCAAAAGACCAACTATTATGTGTAGACTTTCTTATGTTTACATACATTTCAAAAAAGAACTTACAAAGTGCCAACATTACAATGCATAACATAATGAAATTTGCTGAAAAGTTAAAAAAATCTTCAAACAAATGTAGTTAACTCGTATATAGCCAAACTCCATGATCTTTTCTACTATCTTATTTACTTACACCAATGGAATGGTACATGGACATCCATCAAAAGAATAATGATAGGGGGGTTCTTATCAAATATTATATTTGGTAACTTTCTAGTAAATATTTATAAAAACTATGGAAACATAGACAAGGCATTGCTAACTATTTGATAGAATGCCTCAAAAAAATGTGATTTCATAGATTACCATGATTATAGGAAATGCAGAAAATGAATCTAAAAATGGACATTACAATTTTATTATCAATGCTCTTTACAAAACTTAGAAAATAGACAAGCCTTTTCGATCATAGATGAAATTAGATGCAATGGTCATAAGAATATGGCAGGATATTAATAGACCACCTTTTTAGCATTTTACACAAAGCTAAAGATGAATACTTATGACCATTGTGGGATATCGATAGACCACCTTGAGAGAGAGAGAGAGAAACATATAGGGTAAAGCAAAACGGATATCCATTTTGGAAATGGATATCCGTTTTGGAAATGGATATCTGTTTTCAAAACGGATATCCGTTTTGTAAAACATAAAAAAAAGGAAAAATGGTATTTTACCAAAGCAAAATGGATATCCGTTTTGCTTCACTTTTGCCTTGTATATAGGCTTGGGGTTGTCATAGTTGACTTTCCCTCAATTCTAACATTTTTACAAGTTTCACTCTCTTCTTCAAACTTCACCCTTCGTGCTGACGACTTTTTTTTTATGCAAAATTGATAAAACGAAAGGGGTTTATAGAGGAAATTGTTAGCTTTCTAAAAATATATTATTTTCTTGATTATCATTTTGTTAAATAATCATTAATAATTTTCTATATAGTGTGTCTGAAATCCTGATGGATACAATGATTGAAAAACATCAATAACTTTCAAACTGTTTCACCTTTTTTAGATCTGAAAGATGCGTCACACTCAATGCTCCATTGGCTACAGGTTTAAAAAAAATTGAATTCTAATTTTTTTTCATTGAGTTAGGTTGGCTAGAAAATTACTCTTTAGTTTTTAAAAAAAGTCGTAGTAAAAAAATCATAACTAATTATTTTATTGGAAAAAAATTTCAAAAAAATATGCGTCACATCCGGGTATGAGTCCTCTACTTATTTTGAAAGTTTCAAATTTTATTTTTTTTTGGCTCATAGTTAGGTTGGCTGGACAAACACCCACTTTTTATTTTTTCTTGAAAAATTTAATAGTTGTTCATTGAAATGTTCATTTTTTACTAAGTAAATTTAGTTTTTTTTTTTTAAAATTAGTAGCTCATAAACTAGATTCAATTCTCTACAAATTTTGTTCTTACATCTTTTTTAAATTGTGTAGATAATTCATTCAAATTTTCACATGAACTTGATTAAGTCTGTTTTTTGTATTTTCATTGCCACTTAGAGGTCTAGTTTGGCCCATCATGATCCTACACATACCCACCATCATCATCAAGATCTCTGACTTAATAGCATTTCTCCATGACTCTAGGTCTACTTTCAAATTTCTTCTTACCTCTCTCAATTCTCTCTGAACACCTGGAGGCGTCGTGGACAATCTTACCACAAGAAAAACATTTGAATGGTAATTTGCCTTTGAACTTACCGGTACCTCTTTGCATTCTATCCACAAAGTTGGCTTCAATCTCATCAAGGTCATCATCAGATTCCACAGCATATTTTTGAGCTCTTAAAGTCTTTTCTGAAATGCTGGCTTTGAAAGCAATCTCAATCTTTGGCAGGGCATCACCAAACTCTCTCATTTCAAAAGCTTTAAGCTTCCTGAGAAACTGATCCTTTGAAATATTTGTCACACTCATAACCTTTTCAATTGTTGTCACCTTGTGACTATAGGATTTAGGTAATGACCTAATAATCTTCAACACAACCTCATCCTCATTAGTAGTTCCTCCAAGACCTTTGATTCCATTGACAATTTCATCAACTTTCTGCATGTAAATTGGTATGTTCTCATCTTCACTCATCTTCAGGGCTTCATACCTCGCCTTCAGGTTTTGCAAATTGACACTTTTTACAGAATCATCTTCTTCATATAAATTTTTTAACTTATCCCATATCTCATGAGAAGTCTCCAAATCCATAACTTTCACCAACTCAATGTTAGATAAGGCATTTAACAGAGCATCTCTAGCTTTCCATTTAATTCATACTGTTTGACTTCATCTTCATCTGATGGACCATTTGGAGGAATAATATACTTGGTTTCTGCCATTTTCCAAACATCGTAACCAAGAGAAATGAGATGACTTTTCATTTGTACCTTCCATAGAGCATAATCCATTCCATCAAACTGTGGTGACTCCTTGTGCACCGTCCCGGATCTACCTCAAGCTGTTAGGATCTTTGCCGAGGAACCCTCACTCTGATACCAATTGTTGAAAAATGCAAGACAACTGAGAGGGGGGGTGAATCAATTGTAACAAAAACTTCAAAACCTTTAACACATCATCCACTTAATTATTGTTATTGTATTTTAACCATGAAAGCATGAAATCAGAAACTTAAACACATTCACACATGAGACACCAGATTTTTACGTGGAAAACCCTATAAGGGAAAAACCACGGTGAGTGTTAGCTCACAATATAATATGTAATAACAATACCAAAAATTAGAGGCTTAATACATTAGGGCTCACTGCCCAAAACACTCACTACAAAAGATAAGGCTCACTACCAAAAGATGAGGTGCACTGCCAAGAAGGGCTCATTGCCAAGAGATTGTGAACTGAGATAGTAGTATCTACTCCATGCCAAGGTTCAGTTCCATTGAAGTGCACTAATTCATCTTCTGCTCTATCTTTTCACACACAATTATATTCTCATCTTCACACTTGGATACATTTTTCATGATTTCATTACAAGTATTTATACAAATCATCAACCTTGGAATTAACATCAAAGTCGGCATTACAATCATCAACCATTGGAACAATCTCCAAGGTCAGCATTACAAACATACATTAGAATAGGTCTGGACCTAAACAGAATTGAAAAAGAAAAGCTTGAATGTGGGTCATGCCATGCCTTAGCTGGGACTTAATTGCAATCTTCCATGTAACAACACGCTTCCTTAATCTTCAAAGTATAATCACAAATAATGAAAACAACCAAGTCAGTCAAAACTAGTGTTAACACTAAGACCTTTAAGAACACGCTTCATGCATGATCCGGATTACACTTTGAGGACCAATCAATAGGTAGGAACATGATCTAGAGACAACCATGAGCATGTTACAATCACCAAGAACATCCGCACAACCTCTAAACTCTTTATCCATAAGATTCTTCAAACCGGAGCACTTGAACATCACTGTCAGCCACTGTCATAAAGGAAAGATCGCTTGTAGAGCACCAAATCACGAACCATTTGAACTAAAGGCACATAACATCATTACAAACTTAATTCCAGAACCACAGACTGTAAGACTTAAATGCGGAGAAATGCGAAGTAGAATACATTCTCCTTGTCACCATTGAATGCACAAAAAAATAATTTTTACTCTGGTGAACAAAATTCACTCAAATCTTCACACCGGAGGCTCAAAATTGAAACTTAGAAACTATAGACATCCTTTTAAATAACTTCTAAACTGCAGACCAAGATATTCAATATATAAGATATGCGGAGAAAAACATTGAATTGTTCTTCTACAAACCAAAGTACTCTGTTTCCATTAGGAGAGCAAATTTTCTCAAAAGTACTTGGAAACTCAATAACAAGAACACTTTCTCATTATCTTCAACACTTATATGAGCTAATACAAAGCAACTAACTCAACACAAGCAGGCATCAAAACAAGAGCATAGTTGACACCAATGACAACATAGATATGTTGACATCAATGACAACACCGGTAAGCACAAACTTGCAACAAGTACACTTATCCAATATTCCCTTAGTGGGTGGGATAAGTCTATTAGTGATGATTGAATTAACATTGTTTTTACTTTGATTAAGCTTGACATCCATCCCTAAAGGATTTAATGTGAGAGACCTTTCTTCATCCACCAATGCTTCATCTTTTGAAAGGAGAGCATTGGAATGAAGGGAAGATAAAATGTTGTTAGAAGAATTGGCAATGATTATATCTTTAGTGATGTCTAAGGGGTTTGAACATGCAACCAAATAATAACTATTCATGGTTTTCACATCTTTAGTGATGTCCAAAATATTTGAACATTCAAACAAAGGAGGAAGATCGAGGGTCTTCACTTCCTTAGTGATATCCAAGGTGCTTGAACATTCAACTAAAGGAGGAATAGGATGACTCGTAGAATCATCATCATCATCATCATCATCATATACTTTAGATAGTAGATCCAAAGCATTATCATGATTTATAGTTGAAAAATAACTTTCACAATCATCTTTCTCATGAGTTTTCATGGAGATGAATTCAGTTAGCTTTTCTAATGTTGAAGGATGCTTGCCCATGAGGGTTATGAATCTATGAATTTGATCAAGATCTTTGATATATTCATGCAAAGATAACAAAGAGAAATGACATAAAGATATCTTAATAAAATGTTTTTGAATAACAGTACAAAAAGATCTATTCATTTATCAAGTACCACCAATATGAGAGAATTTTGTACACCACAACACTAGTTTGAGGAAACCAGGTTTTTGAAGCATTTTGCAAAGAAAAAAAACACACTAGTGTCACTACAAATGAAGTGATCAAGATGTTAAAAGTTCTACACAAAAGGCAATATAGACAATTTTAAAATTTCTTGCAAAGAAATGTTAAAGAGATGCCAAATTCCTTATGTTGAAATACACAATGTGTAAGTACAAACATGTGAATTTTTAAACCAAGTTATGAAAGGATGTAAAATTTTCAAATGATCAATGAAAATATGCTATAAATTGATGTTAGAGGGTGTGTGCAAGAAGTTGTGTCCACTTATTGGCCAAAAAGTGGAAGTGTTTTCCCTGATTTTCAGAATTTGTCACATTTGACCTAAAATTTTGAAGCACTTAAAGGTGGAATCTTGGAAAAAGTCACTAAATATAAAATGTAGTACTCGGAGTCTAGTTTCCAAATATATAATTTTTTTCAATACCTAGATGATAGAAATTGATTTTGAATAGGCGTTTCTAAAAACCACTATTTAAAAGTCACTTTTTTTACTATACCATGTACGTGTACGTCATCCATATTTTGACCTAAATAATCATATTTTTCAAAATCCTTTTGGGAAAAGATTTGTAACTCACTAAAGCACGTTTTCCATATTTTTTTGTAATTTTTTATTGAATATTTTTTTTTATTAATTTTTTATTAGCCATTTTTGGTCTTTTAAAAAATCATCATGTACGTCACGCATAAGATGACCTAAACTTAACGCTTTTTGAATTTTTTTTTAAATTGAAAAGAATTGTCTAAAGTACGTTTTCCTACAATTTTTTTACAAAAAAATATTTTAATAAAAAGTTATTAAAATACTAAAAAACTATGATAATTCAAGTTTATGGACCTATTTCATCAGATATTGATTAAAAAATAGAAAAATTAATCCAATTGTAAAAACATATATATATTTGGAATCTACACTATCTCATCTATAATGGGTTTTAATTTCATCAAAATGTTCTACAAAATAGACCTTCAGATATATGCCCAAAGTCACTATTTTGTTGTGACATTGACAGGACCTTCAAGGACCTTCAAGTTGCAAGTCAAACCAAGTCCAGAGGTCAGGTTCGGGTCCCCAAAGCATTTCCCGAACCGGGTTACAAAGAAAAACCCAAGCTTAAAATTCAAATTTTAAATAACGGGATCCCGTTTCAACCCATTTCATAAAGGTTAAAATATTAACCTTTTATGAAACTCAAAACGGGATCCCGCTTTTGGCTCGGGATCCAGAAGCAAAACGGGATCCCGTTTTGGTTAACCCGATTTCGGATTTTTTTCTAACTCTGAAACTTCCACCTTAAGTGGACAAAACTTCTTGCATTTACCCTAGATCTGAATTGAAATATTTACGATTTCAACAAAATGTTATGTATGGAAAAGATGATTGATAAAGACTAACATGCATGCTAAATCAAACCCTCTTCCACAATAACATTCAAGGACAAGATCAAACAAAATCACTACCAAGTGGAGGAGGACTTAGCTACAGATCATGTACTCAAGAGCGCTATGGAAAGATAAGATTTAACTAAACCTTTTTATCAAACCCTAGGTCAAGTATGCATAAAACCCTAATTATAAGATAATCAGCTTGTATTAGACAAAAGACGACAGAAATCTAGAATCTAAATTATGCACAAGGATGATCAGAGAGATATCAAAACTTGTGCTCTGGAAGCTAGAAAGGTGGACTATGGGGTGGGCTCCCAAGTCTAGAAAGTTAGAACCTTCAAAAACTCGAAACTAGAGAAATGTCATAGAGAGTGCCCTGATGTCGGATTCAATACCTATTTGAGCAAGAGGACTTCGAGGTGGGCACCCAAGTCTTCCGCAGAGGAATATTCACAAACTACTTACAGATCTTGAAACCCTTCCCCTTACACAACCTTCATGTACCTTCACTTCTTTAGATTTCACACGTGTAACCTACACACAAGAAGAAAAGGGGTTTGGTGGTTATAGTGTTTAGGGATTTGCCTCAGTCAAATCCCGAGATAGAATTCAAGCTTCCCAACACCGTTGTTAGAGAGTGCGTACCCTAGTAGGGCAAAGGCTAAACAAATCAATGATGATGATAGAACGATTCGAACAATAATGATATCACATCAGAGGTGAAGCCCTTAGAAGAATGAAGATCCTTCAACTCATAAGGAGATGGATGATGATTCCAAATCTGCAACAACACACAATACAAACACAAATCTGTAACAATAACACAATGAATGCTTTGAATGATCTTTGCTCCAAGATCATAAGTTCGCAATATCCATCTAAGTTACAAATGAATTCAAAAACACACTTATATATGCTTTCCCGCTAGCATTCATAAATTAAATCAAAAGAGCTGACAAGGAGAGACCCATTTAAAGGTCCTATGCTGACATGCCTTGAAATTTACCCCGACTAATCAAGGAGGACTTGGGTGCGAGCACCCAAGTCCCAAGGTGCCTTTTTACGTCTGGGTTAAGGCATAAAATGGGCCCCTAGTTCCCAATTGACATGGGTTTCAGGGGATTTTGCATGAGGGTGAATATTTTGCAAGTATAATGTAATCACAGGGACTTGGGAGCTAAAATAGGAGGTAAAAAGGCATGTGTCCACTTTTTACTCCATAACAGGGTGACAAAAGATGAATGTCTTAAAAAGTAAGATGAGATTATCCAGAAGAGGAGGATGAGCAATCACCAACTCCATGATAAATGAAGGAAGATACCGATATGGATAAATAATACTTCAAAGGAAAAAATTTCCCCATCTCTATAATAATTTTATTCTGATTAGAGACTTTGCTTACCTGAATCTTTAATTTCTTTAGTGAATGTCTCATTTTGTACATCTTTAGTAATTGCACAAAAAGTTGGCATTGTTCAGTTAATGTTTTATTCTCAAAGTATTCATTGAAAAGTTTTGAATCCCACAACCGAACCGTTTGTGATGACCTCTTACCTTCAAGTTTTTCCATTATGTTCTCAATAATTTCAAGTAACCATCTTGGGGTTCTTGGATGTTTTACAGTTTCATCATGCTCATTCTCTTCTTGAAAAATGTCATTTCTTCTTATGTAATTTGGAGATACATTGATTTTCATTGTTTCATCCATGTTATCAACCTTGTTAATTTTATCAACAAATGGATTATGGAGTGCAAATTCAACATCATGAGGTTCATATCCACAATCTTGAAGAAAAAGTCTATTTTTCATCTTCTTTGTCCATTATATAGCTCTTATCAATAGGTGGTTCATAACATTTTGCAACATTTTCATTTGCAATATCATGATCAATTTCATTCTTATCTAACATTTCATTATATTCAACATTAACACCTTCAATTTACATGCCATTAGATGGTAAAAAAGAAGCTTCACCTTGATGAGCATCTACCAAAACTGTTCTTCCAAACCTCTTCCTTGCTCTATCATTTTCCCTAATTGCTTCAATTTCCTCCAATGTAATTTTCCTCCTTTTTGCTTTACAACGACTATTGCTCCCCATTAGGGGAACAAAAATATCACCCTGATGATTGAAACAAGAAAATTTTGTGTCCAAAAGTGTATAAAAGTGTTTTTTGACTCTAACAGGCAGAGATCACGGGTTTCTTGACAACAGAGGGTCTATCAGCACCATTACCGAGCCCAACAATATTATTTTTGCCTTTTTTTAGATTTTAGATAATGGAAAAACTGATATTTGTTTTCAAAAATGGATATACATTTCCAAAATGGATATCCATTACCTAAAGCCCAATTCTTTGGGCAACGGATATCTACAAAATGGATATTCATTCTACAAAATGGATATCCATTTTCCGTATGTTATTAATTTGAGGCAAAGTGTAAGAAGTGAAAGAGATCTAAATTGAGAAGTAACTTGGTGGGCCTTGTCGACAAGATGAGGACCAAAGGATTGATTGTTAAAGGTGGATTTATAGTTTTTAGATTAGACTTTAGAGAGACTTTGGGAGAAACTAGAGGAAAAATTATGAAAAAAGAGGAGTTGATGAAGTCATTAGGACGCATGGCCCTTTGAATTAATCTTAGTAAAGAAAATGGGAGTTCACATGAATTAGAAATCTATTTGCAATAAGGTGATTTTTAGTGACACAACCAACATTAGGTAAAGAGGAGGAATAGTTTCCCTATAAAAAATAGGTGATTGTTCCATGGAACAATGAAGTTGTGGCTCTAGATAATTGACTCTGAATAGTTGGAGAGTGAGATGTCGTGAATGGAGTGTCATTGATTAAGGAAATATATTGGTTTGATGTTGATGTGAAAATTTTGAAAATGATTTTTTGAGTAGATCAATGATAGTCTTTAGAATAATGACCTAATAGGGTTTAGATTATTACACTCAAGGATCAATAAGAAATAAGGTGGTGAAAAAAACCAAAGGACTTATGTGTGGTTGAAAGAAGAGGATGTGATCTTCATTAAGGATTAGGAACTTTAGAAGTGATAACTGAAGAGTTAGATACATTGAAGGATTGTGATCTCTAGATTGTTCCCACAGAAGGAGCAACTAAGTTGAAGGAACAACTTTCCATGCAATGTGTCTATGGATTGCCATAGCCTTAGGAAGGTAATAGTTCTAAATTCATAGTTGAAAACACATTTGTAAGAATGTGATAAGATTTGAGTGGCGACTCTAGGATTGTCGATGTATGCTTTTCAAAAAAGTACAGAAGTTACATGAGTTGTCATAGGGTGTCATCTCGAGTGAAGATACTAAGTTCTTGTGCCATGGTAACATATATATCGAGGAGTGAACATGCATATTATGGTAGTAGCCTGGTGCAAACTAAAAATTCATAGGATGGATCTAGAAGAAGAACACCATTCCATATGACTATTGGAGACATTACCAAGGGTGTTGATGGCACACTAGAGATTTCAAGTGGCAAAGGCACTAGTCTAAACTATGAAATTTTTATAAGGATCATATAGAATATCATCTACAATATACATATCAAGGAATGCATCATGATACCTAGTATGGGTATGTGAGACTAGTAGAGTTGCTTGGTTGGAAGAGGCCGAGTGTAGGAAAGAAGAGGAATTTCACCAAGGTGTAGATGGACTATAAATTCTAGATTAGAGGATATTGACATAGTCTATGATGACACTTGAAAGGATAAAAGAGTGTAGCATGGGAAATAGGTGGATAAAAGATGTATGAACCAATAAAAAAGAAAATCTATGAGGTTGTGGTCAACACACAATGGACATAGACCCATCAAAGGATGGAATAGTAAGGGTAGGAAGGAAAGAGAGGTAACAAAAAATGGCCATAAGAAAATGTAGATTGAAGGGAATAATGACATATTTTATGCTTATAGATTTTTGGTGACACAACCAACATTAGGTAAAAAGGAGGAATAGTTTCCCTATAAGAAACAAGTGATTGTTCCATGGAACAATGGAGTTGTGGCTAGATAATCAACTCTAAATAGTTGGAGAGTGAGATGTCATAAATGGAGTGTCATTGATGTTAGTGTACATTAAGCTCACTTAGGATAGGGCTATTTTTAGCCTTTTGTCTTTTATTCTTTTCTATTTCAGCACATGCTAGGAATAGGAGTCTCAGTGCTTTAATTAGCACTTCTATATTTAGAACAGGTGTGTAGGGTCACTTATCTTGAGTTAAGTAGTTATATGCCTATTTTAGGCCACTACTCTTCTCAAGATTGCTTTCCTATTTTTGGCATGTCTATTCTTAGGAGACTTGTACCTATACGTACTTGTTCATGCGAGCTAATAGATCATCTTTTGGCAAAATCAATAGGTTTATTATATGCAAATAGCTTGTGGTTGGATTATTGTTTGTTGATCCTCGCTAATCCCAACATGATATCAGATCAAGTTTGGTAAGGTTGTGAATCTGGTAATTTGTATTATCAAATTTTTTGAGCGTAGCATTCAATTTTGTGAGTTCAAAGTTCAGAGCAAGTTTGGGCCGATCCAAGGCAGATTGAAGGTGAGTTTTGGAAGAAATATTGAAGGCAAGGCAACGCCTGCAGGGGTTTCTCCTTGCCTAAACCAGACACAGGGCTTTCCCCCTACTGCTACCGTGCTTTCTCATGACCCCAAATACTCACCCTTGTGGACAGGTTGTGGGACTCCATCTTCAATGTGAACTGTAAGGGAGCCTTCCTCTGCTCCAAGGAAGCTACCAATAGAGTGGTCAAAGTGGCTATCAGAGGAGGACATGCTCAGATCCTTGGAAGACACAACCCATCTCATGATAGACCTTTGTAATTGTCATTGTTTGTTGAGGCAATGGCCCTGCAATGTTTTTTCTTTGAAGACATTTTTTCTTGACTATTTTTTGTAGTTTGATAGGCCACGGGGTCTCTGAAAATCACCTAGGGCATGGAAAGGCACCAAAATATGCCAATCAGAGGCCTGTAGACTGAACTGTGAGTGCAAACCACTAGAAAGAGGCTTGAAATTCACTCAGAAATCTTCAATCGCCCCTCCAAATTAGCAAATCGACCTTGCAAAACAAGAAAATCGCCCCTGCATCTACTCACAGGAGGATTGTCAAAGGTAAATTGACCTGCTGCAATTGACCTTTTCTGCCTCATTTTGCAGATTTTTGCCTAGTTAGGGCACATTTTCTGCCTCATTCGCCCAAATTTGTGTTATTTTAAAAAAAAATTTAGGGTTTTTTTTAAGAAAAGCTATATTTAAATTTGATTTAAAAAGTTTGTTTTGCAAAATTAAAAGCTCTACCCCTTGTAAAGTTTATTTTATCAAAATATTTTTTGGCAAATTAAACTCAAAGTGGATTTAAATCATGTAATAGGCAAATTTTGTCCACGCACTACTTATAAAGTGCCAAAACTGGGGGGCATTCAAAATAATTGTAGGGCATCTTATTGAGTTGTGTTGTCTTCTTTCTTCGCATTGCTTGCAACATGGAGTCTAATCAATCTATTTCTTTGTTAACCCCATTTAATTATCATGACTGGAAATCTAAAATTCATCTCATGTTAAAAAATAAGGGTTATACAAGGTTACAATGGGCATTGAAACAGAACCATCTAATGACGATGCTAAAGTTAAATGGTTTAACAAGTGTGATCAGGCCTTCAATTGTTTATGTCTTAGCATCTCTCCAAAGCTCCTCTTTCATGTAGAATCTTTGTCAACTCCCAACAAGGTATGACTCGTCCTCAAGAAACTCTTTGGGAAGGTAGACAAGATGAGAGCTCATGAATTGGAAAATAAGTTAATCAGTTTGAGTCCAAGCACATTTAACACATTAGAAGACTTTTTCACCAAGTTTAACTCTATCATGTTGCAATTAAGAGAATGTGGAATTGATAAAAAATATGACCAACTAGTTCTCTCAATTCTCTCCAAACTAGGTCCTGAATACTCTATAATCGTGTCTACATTCTATTCCACCAAGAGAGCTCTTAGAGCCACTTGGAAAATGCCATCTCTAGATGACTTCATTACCGACCTAACCAAAGAGCAATACAAGTTAATCCACATGGGCACTGTGAAGTCCTCAAAACCTCAAGCCCTAGTAGCTGGAAATGGTAAACAACAACTAGCTTCAAGCATCAAAGGAAAGAAACAAAGAATAGAAACCTGAGAATTTAAAAGTCACATAGAAACTTCATCCAAACAAGGGCAACCTAAAAATGACAAAGTAAAGTGTGTCTACTATAAGAAGATAGGGCATGATGAGCAAAAGTGTATGAAGAAAGTTGATCACCTCACTCATCTCTTAGAGAAGAACAACATAGGTGTACCTAAATCTTTCAAATAGTCCTCATCAACCCAAGAAACTTCTAAGTCAAAAGGTAAAGAGAAATTCAAGGGCAAGGCTCTTGTTGCAATTGGATCTTCAGCATCTTCATGGATCATTGACTTTGGTGCCTTGCACCGTATGGGTTCTTCATAGGTAGAGTTCACTTCCTTAGAACCCCACAACATGTCCACCATTACCCTAAGTGATGACACTCCAACAATAGTTGTTGGGAGAGGGTTTGTTGAAGTTGAGGGGGGGACATTCACTAATATTCTCAATGTACCTTCACTTTCAACTAATCTTCTATCTGTGTCTCAAATCACTCACATAGGCAAGGGCATGAGAGTATAGTTTACACTAGATTCAGTTGAGATTAGAGAGTTGCACAACAACATCTTAGTAGCATTAGGAAGGGCAGATCACCAAGTTAGGTTGTATACCTTCTCACATTTTTTCCCTAATGTTTCTCCCACCGCATTGCTTACTCATTTAGATGGGGTTACCAAACTATGGCATGAGCAGTTTGGCCATCTTAACTACTGCCATCTTGAGCAGCTTAGACAACATGATATGGTTACATGATTGCCTAGAGTTAGATTCTCTAAGGGTCTTTGTGAGGGAGTTGTCAAAAAAACTTAACCACTTTTGCATTTTAAACATTAACCACTTGTCCACAGTTATTATGATTAAACAATGAATGCAAAAATCAGAAACATAAACACAGATGCAACATCAAACACAAGAGACACCAAATTTTTAAGTGGAAAACCCTGTTAAGGGAAAAACCATGGAGAGGATTATCTCTCGATATATATATTGCAATCTTTGAATAATGATGTTCAGGCTTGGTCACTCCACGGGCCTAGAACAATCTGACTCACTTCCATGAAGTACAACTAGCTCTAGCAGGCTCACTGCCTCAACCCTAAACCTAGAAAGATTACAATGAGGGATGTTAAACCCTACTGGTGGCTCACTGCCAAGATCATCATCTTCTTCATGTTTGAGACCAATTCATTGAAGTACAATAATTCCTTTGCCCTGCTCTACCTTCTCACCCTTTTCCTTATCTTTGCATTTTCACCCTTAAGGACATCTTTTCCATGACTCAATTACAAGTATTTATACATTACATCAACCTTGGAATGATCATCAAGGTCAACATTACAATCATCAACCATTGGAAGAATCTCCAAGGTTGGCATCACAAACATTTACAAAATAGGTCTTGACCTAATACAAAATTACGCTAAAAAAATGTGGTATAGATGTATACGGATCATGCCATGCCTTAGCTGGGACTCAAACATGATCTTCCATGCCACAACATGCTTCCAGAATCTTTAAGAGATCTCCGCAATCACTAGAATTAACCAAGTCGGCTAAGAATGATTACACGCTATGTTATCTGGGAATAATCTTCAAACACAACCTCAATTCCTTAATGCAGACCAATGTAAAGGTAGGAACATGTCCAAGAGGCATCCACAAGCATGTTGAAATCACCAAGAGCAACCGCACAAGCTCAAACCAGTTTATCCATGAGATTCTTCACACTGGAGCACATGAACTTCACTGTCTTCAACTATCATAAAAGAAAGATAGCTTGCAGACCACCAAAACATAAACCGTTGGAATTGTAGGTACTTATCATCATCCCAGACTTCCCTCTAGAACCGTAGAGCAAAATACTTCAATGCGGAGGAATGCGGAGCAAAATATTTTCTCTCTGGCACGAGTGAATAATCAGAAAAAGTAGGTTTTACTCTAGTGAATGTAACTCACTCAATTATTCACACCAAAGGCTCAAACCCAGGATTTAGCATCTTCAGACATGCCTCTAAATAACTTCCAATCCAGAGACCAAGATCTTCAACCAGCAAGAAATGCGGAGCAATCTTCTGGACTATTCTTCAATATACAACTTAGTGTCTTCACTGCAATTCATTGCAACTCACAATTTCTTCCAAAGAGACAAATTTTCTCAATATCCTCAACATATAAAGCTTCTAAACAAATAACAAAATAGGATATAGTTGACACCAATGACAACAAAGATATGTTGACATCAATGACAACACTGATTAGGCACATACTTGCAACAGGATGTGCCCTTGGGAAGCATCCTGAAGAGAGATTTGACAAAGGCAAATCATGGAGAGCAACATAGATCTTGCAGTTTGTTCACAACGATGTATCTAGGGATTTTCCCCATCCATCTTTCACTAAGGCTAGATATGTCCTCACCTTCATAGATGACTTCTCTAGGTACACATGGGTCTACTTCCTTCGGCAGAAGTCTGAAGTCTTTGACCACTTTCAAGATTTCAAGGCTCTTTTTGAGAAACAATCAGGGAAGGTCATCAAGGTTCTTCAAACAAATAATGGAGGAGAGTATGTTAATACTAGGTTTGAGTAGTTTTGCACTGTAGAGTGATGCAGGAGCATCCATGTCCACAAGCGATCCTGCATTGTCCAAAAATATATATTTTTTGTTTCATTTCATTTTCATGTGTGTTTTGGTTTGCTTTGGTATTTTCAAGCATCTCTCAGCAGCAATAACTCAGAAATTTGGTCAAAATTGCAAGATTGAAGTTTTCATCAAATTGTCATTTTAATGCTCCGCGGGGCAATTTTACGGAAACAATTGTTTCTAGAAATACATAAGCGCTAGGTTGAAATCCTTCAAAAGATATATCACTAGATGAATTGCACATAATGTGGTGAAGGTTTCATAACTAAATTGCTCACAAACTGGGAGAATTTAAAATCAGAAAATTTGGCCCTGTCAACTACGGAAACAATTAATTTTCAATATTTTAAGAGATGGGAAAAATTACTTCTAGATAATGATTTGTGATGGTATTTCTCCTAATTTACAAAAGGAATCTTGTTCAAATTCATCACCGTTTGAGAGAATTTAAAATTCTCCAAGCGCGGTTGGCAGTTTACGGGATATTTGATTTCTCAAGTTTTATGAAGTCTGGAGAAAAATGGCTTGGTAGATACCTTGAGGATGTCATTCCACACACCCTGGAAAGTTTTCGTGCAAAAATGAGCTTCTGGGTGGAAGATATGAAAAAAGCCAATTTTTAACTTCCCAACGTAAAATGGCAAAGTCACAAAAATGAAATTTCTTCTCCAATTTGTTTGTGCAGCTTTATGAGATAATATTCAAGGTATTTTAATTGGTTTAATTTATTCTTTGATGTATTTTGAATTTTCGACACCAACAGAGGTGGAGAATCTACTTTGCCATGATTCCACTATGTAACAGCTCTGTGCCCAAAGAAGAAAATCAATTAGATGAGCATAAGCAGATTGTATATTTATTGAGTGCTAAAATTAGAAATGTTATAGTTATTTTCTTCAGGAAAAGAGTGGAATAAAAAAATTAAGACAATAAGAAAACTTAATGAAGACAAGGATAGTGGTGCCCAAAGAAAGAATCTAATACCTCCTAAGGAGTTGTAAATCAATTTAGATTTTGGAGGGAAGGCATTAAAAGCAGATTTATGGCATCATACTTCATGAGAAATGGATAAGAAATAAAGGAGGTGTGGAGGAGGTTAAAACAGGAACTTTTATGGTTGTTTCTAGTACCACATAGTTAGCCATGAAAAGGTACGCTACAACAGAAATGAAATGCATTGAATAGATAGTAAAGTGCCAAAATAAAGGCTACCCATGAATAGAAAATACAAAGTGTGGGCAAAGGTGTTAAAAGAAAAGGAAGAATAAGTTGCAAGGGGAAGAGAGGGAGAGTTTGGGAGCTATGATGAGGCACTAAGTTTAGGAGGAAGAGTGCCTGAAGTAAGGTAGAAGGAATGCCTGTTTGAAGACTGTTGACACAAAAATAGAAGATAGAATTGAGGGTTTGAGTTACAGATTGGAAGATTAAGATCACAACAAATTGTTGAAGGCAAAAGACATAAGAGAGATTGCTGATTATATTTTCTTGCGAGAGGCCATGAAAGGCCAAGTCTATGTAGTGTATTGCATATTTTTGTAAATTGATATTGGATAAATGTATGTGAGTTTTGATTTCAATAAAATGAAGCATGAGAGTTGTGTTTGAATTTCCATTGTGTGGATTTGAGTTATATATAATGAACTGTTAGGTTATTTCCATTGTGATGAATTGTGTGTGAGGTTATGAGTAATGTGCAGCATTGGAGAGTTGCATTTCATTAGTGGTATCAGAGCAGTAGTTCCTGAGTGTGTGGATAGAACCGCCGATCTGAGGCAGTCTTCACCAGGACCTGAGGGTGGAGTAGTGAGGAGGAAGTCCCTAAGTGTGTAAGTAGATCATCGAACATGAGGCAATTTGTACCAAGACTTGTGGACAAATAGATCATTGAACAATGAAGCAGTTTGTACTTTAAAATAGTGGATTTGAAAGTGGAAGTAGAATCACCGATTTGAGGCAACTTCGATTGAAATAGTGGATTCGAAAGTGGAAGTAGAATCGCCGATTTGTGGCAACTTCGCACTGATTAATTTACACATTAAGTGTAAGAGAAGGATAAGAGAAATGGCATGTGTAGTTGATAAGTAAGAAAGATTTATGGATGGCACTGAAAGAAAGAATAATTTTGAGAAAGAGGAAAAGAAGATTAGAGAAAAGAATAAGATTGCAGATATGAGAGAGATGGTGAGGAATGGGATGATGGACTTTGAAGGTCCTATATTTGATGAAGAATTCAATGAAGATGAATAAGATCTCCTATTCAAAGAGGAGATGAGAAAGATAGATATCTTATTTGAAGGGCAAGTGTCAGATGAATGTGATAAGGGGATGGAGAAGATGCAGATGGGAGAAGATAAGTCCCATGATTATGATAACATTGTTTTGTTTACAGGTAAAAGAGAAGATACAGTAGAGTGTGTCTTGCAAGTATGGGCTTAACCGGTGTTGTCATTGATGTCAACATACTCCTGTTGCATTTATGTCAAGGATTGGATGAGTTGTGTGCTGAGGATATTAAGAAAATTAGTCCTATCAGAAATAGAGAAGAACAATGAAGACAGTGAAGCTCTATGAAATGAAGATCCCAGCTAGATGAAGATCAGAGAATGCGCATCAAAGGGTTTGTAGATATGTGTCTGAAGATGATCCAGTCAAGATTTGAGAGGTCCACATGAAAATGTGGAGGAGTTATGGCCATGAGAGTAAAACTGGTTCTAGCAACTATTCAGAAGTGACAGAGTGACACAAATAGGTCCGGTGAGATTCAAAAATATAATATCATGTTCTGCGGATCTGGTGGCATGTTTGGGAGGCTAATGTGAATTGACAACTCAATTGGTTCATGGTTTGGAGGTCCACAAGCAATCATTCTAATGTGACATTGATGGGCGACTGTGTTCTTGAGGTTCTGGATGAAGATACGAATGATTACAGTAAGCAGAAGTGGTGCAGATGTTCTTGGTGATTCAAGCAAGCTTGTGGCGGTCTCTAGATTGTGTCTAGTTTGTGTTGGCGATCTGCATTGAAGATTGAGCTCATGATTGAAGATTTACCTTCAGGTGATGGTGTTCTTCCTAGTTTTGGCCGACTGGATGATTTGCATATGTTGCGGATGATCTTGAAGATGTTTTGTGAAGCATTGCATGTTCCTCGAAGAAGATTAAAGTCCCAACTATGTGTGGCCAACAGTGTAGTGATGCACATGAAGTTTTTGTAATAAGTCAAGTTATATTTTTGCAATTGCTCTGTAATAAAATAAGTGTATGTTGTGCTGACTTTGATGATCATTCCAAAGTTGATGTCATTTATAAATAAGAGTTGCGAAGTCATTCAAATGTATCGTGGTGGTCATGATGAGAAGGTGGTAGTGAAGAGGAGCGAAAAGCAGAGGAGAGGTGTTGAGCTTAAATGAAACTGACTCAAACATAGTGAAGATGCTAATCTCCAGTTCAAGTATGTAATACTCATATTCTTCTGTAGACAGTGTGTCTCCTATAGACAGTGGGCCTCTTGTGAGCAGTGTGCTTGGGCAGTGAGCCCTAACTGGCAAGTGCCAATTTATTCTTCTTATTCTTTTAACAGAGAATACAATCTTGGGTTAGTCACCTCGTAGTTTTTCCGTTAACCAGGTTTTCCACGTTAAAATCTTGGTGTTATATGTGTTGAATTTGTTTCTTCTCTTGAATTATTGCATTATGCTTTCATGATTGAATCATTGATATGCTGTTGAAATATAAGAAGGTTTTAAATTGAATAAGGAACAAGATTTTGGTCACAACTGATTCACCCCCCCTCTCAGTTGTCTATCCTTAATCCAACAATTGGTATTAGAGCCAAGTTCCTCTAGAAGAAGCTTAATCGCTTGAGGAGATCCAAGATGTCAACCTACAAGAAGGACAGTCCAAGGTTTGATGGAACAAACTACACTCTTTGGAAGAGCCGCATGGAATGTCACTTACAATGCATGGGAGATCAGTATTGGAACATAACTACAACTAAATATGTTCCTCCAAAGAATGGTCCAACAACTATAGATGAAGTCAGAGATCCAAACAATAATCTTAGAGCTAAAGAAGCCCTACTGAGTGCCTTGACTGATTTAGAGCTAACAAATGTTATGGGATTGAAGACTGCTTATGAAATTTGGACAAAGCTGGAAACTCTATATGAAGGAGACAAATATGTTAAGTGTGCCAAGCTGCAAAGTCTGAAAGGAAAATTTGAAAACTTGAAGATGAGTGAAGATGAGAATATCACTTTATTTATGTAAAAAGTAAATGAGCTTGTATGTGGCATTAGATGTGCTGGTGGAATATTGGATGAAGATGAAATTGTTGTCAAAGTTCTCAAATCTTTACCTCTTACTTACAAACACAAAGTTGCTACTATTGAGGAAATCAGATTTTTAACAACTATTACAAGGGATCAATTGGTTGGTAAGATATCTACATTTGAGTTGGCTGAGTTTGGTGATGCACTTCCCAAGACTGAATCTGCATTCAAAGCTAGTGCCTCTACAAAAGGCAAACAGAGATATGATCCAGGAGAAAGTTCCTCAAGGAAATCAAAATGGTATGATAAAGCAAGGAAAGATCTGGAAGAAGATAAGTTAGAAGATGAACAACTTGAAGCCCTTATTGCAAAGAGACTGCCAAGAGGATCCAGTAAGTATGAACGAAAATTACCTTTCAAATGTTTTACCTGCAATAAGATTGGTCATTTTGCCTCAAGATGTTCGAAAAGGTTTTCAAGACCAAACCCTAATAGATCAAGGTTTCAAAAGAAGTGTTACTATGTTCAAGAAGATGATGATGAAGGAGTAATGGATGATGAATCTGAGATAGGAAACAAACCTGGAAGTGACTAGGTGTTTATTGCCATCAAAGAAGAAGATCCAATGCCTATTGAATCTACCAATCATAAAATGATAGAAAGTGCTTTGGCTGCTCAGGTTGAAGAAAAGGATGAATGGGTTATTGATAGTGGATGCTCTTACCATATGACTGGTGACAAGAGTAAGTTCTTAAGCTTGGAAAGATATGAAGGTGGAGTTGTAGAGTTTGGAGATAATTCTGCTGGAAGAATTAGAGGCAGAGGAACCATTTCTTTTGATGGAAAAAACAAAACCAATGATGTTTTGTATGTTGAAGGTCTGAAGCATAATCTTCTTAGTGTTGGATAGTTGGTGGACAAAGGCTATGATCTCCGATTCAAAAAAAAAAATGCAAGATCTTTGAAAGGTCTGGAACTGAGATTGCATCCAGTACACAGACAAAAGGTAACATCTTCCACTTGGTTGGTACTGGCAAAAGTTGCTTATTTGTTCAAATTGATCAGAGTTGGTTGTGGTATAGGAGAATGTGTTATGTAAATTTTGATAATATCATCAAGATAAGCAACACTCAGGTTGTAAGAGATCTTCCAAGACTGGTGAAACCTGCTAACAGTTTGTAAAAAGAATATCAGTTGGGTAAGCAAAACAGAGTCACATTCAAAAGTAAGGAACAATCTTCAACCGGATTGTTAGACTTGGTGCACACTGATCTCTGTGGTCCGGCAAGAACCAGGAGTTTGCAAGGAGATAGGTATTTCATGTTGCTGATTGATGACCACTCCCAGATGATGTGGGTGACTTTCTTGAAAGAGAAATCTGAAGCACTTGAGAAGTTCAAAATATTCAAGGCTATGGTAGAAAATAAAACTGGCATAAACATAAAATGCCTTAGGTCTGATAGAGGTGGAGAATTCACATCCAGTGAGTTCATAACATTCTATGAGAAACATGGGATAAAGAGACAGATATTTGATCCAAGGACTCCATAGTAGAATGGAGTAGTACAGAGAAAGAACCGAACCATCCAGGAAGCATCTAGGACCATGATGATGGAAGCAAATGTTCCTCAGATCTATTGGAAAGAAGTTGTAAGCACTGTTGTCTATACTCTTAATTAGGTACAAATCAGAGGTAATACTGGTAAGACCCCTCATGAACTTTGGTTTGGCATCACTCCTACAGTGAAGTATTTCAGAGTCTTTGGTAGTAAATGCTATATCAAAAGAGATGAAGACCTTGGAAAGTTTGATACCATGTTACAGAAGGTAACCAAGAATCTTTTTATTAAAGAATTCATTATTTACAAAGGTGAGCAGAAGCTCATATATAGAATGCAAAGTCTAAGAATAGACGGTAGGCTGTAAAAAGATTACAGCAAGGAAACACAAAAAATAAGAGAAGAAATAGTGACCATTATATAAAAACAAACGCTAGTTTTAATAATTTTCCCTCGAGGGGAAGCAAAAGTGCTTGCTATGCACACCTCTGTTTGAGTTTTTGCATCTCATATGGAAGATTCACTTTTCCTCACCACTCTTTCAGCAGCAACCTGCAATCTTGCCAACATCTCATCTTTGGCATGCATCTTTTCCAAAATGCCTACATGGAACTTTGCATGGCTGTCTAACTAAGCTTCCTCCTCCTTCAAGCTCAGGTTCTCTCAAAAGAGTTGATTATCTTTTTCCAACATTGAAAGTCTGTACTTATTAGATTTCCCATGGCTGCACATTACAAACCACAAAACCCTGCACTTCCAGAATGAGAGAAATAACTAAACTAGGCTGTTAGTAATCCCAGGCACAAGGAAAGGTGGCTTTGATACCACTTGGTACATAAACCTTTAGGTTGATAACCCTAGAGTTGCATGAACAATGGATTCTTTCTAAGTTAGCCTATTTGACACTACTTCTAGTAATTTGCCGTTTGCAATTAATTAACTTACAACAATATTAATTTGGCTAATGGATAAAAGAAGAAATAACAGCAGAGCACACAAAGATAAAAAATATGCATCACGAGTAAAAAACTCTAGGAAGGGTATGCGATTCAACATCCATTCACTATACCAATGCTAAGCATGAATATAGCCAATTTGATGGTCATACTGGGGTTGCAGACAAGTCCAACAATCACCTCTATCTCCAATTTAGTCTCAGCAGTTAGCTGGTAATCCGATACACTCTCCTCCTCCATCAGAGAAATCCAAAAGTGCCTGTTTTCTGCCAACCTACTAACTCTGCATTTGCCTTTGCTGTCTTTTTTGTTGCCCTATGTTTTCCAATAAGGGTTGATGGTTATCTTGGGATGGCAATAGCTACCCTTCAACTCCCTCATCTGGGAATATGGATGGTTGCCTTCCAAGGCAATGGCCGTCCATGTAACCACCACTAATTTGCCCACCAAGATCCACATGGTCCCCCAAAATCAGATATCCACTAAGCCCGCATGGTGATAATTGGAATGGCTGCCAAGTACAACATATCATAATGGTCCACCATCGTGGTCAAAGGAGAGAGAGAGACTGTCACCAAGATGGAATTATGAAGGAATATTCTTGGGATATTCTACTCAAAGCAAAGCATACTGGTGTTATAACAAGAGATTGAGAAAGATTGTAGAAAGTACAAATGTGAAGGTTGATGAAGGCATGGAAAGTCCCTCAAGGTATTATGAGTATGAAGAAGATGATCAGAATGATGTCTCAGACCAAGGAGAACAAGTCCCAACTCTAGTTCAGATTCAAACTGATTCGTAGAATCCTGAAATATTAGAAGAAGAGACAAGTTCGGATGACCCTGTCCAAGAATTAGAAGTGTAAGAGAATCCCAAAACTCCCAGGTATGTAAGACTGAATCATTCTGAAGACCAGATCATAGGAGATAGAAGCAAAGGTGTTCAAACAAGAAGAAAAATTGCTCAAGATTCAGTGAAGTATTGTTTGATTTCAAATATTGAACCAAAAACGGTAAGTGAAGCTTGCAATGATAAAAGCTGGGTTAAAGCAATGGAGGAAGAATTGATGCAGATTGAAAAGAATCACACTTGGGATCTTGTTCCTAGACCTAAGGACAAAAATGTGATTGGGACTAAGTGGGTCTTCCAGAATAAACTGAATGAAGATGGTGAAGTAGTAAGAAACAAAGCTAGATTGGTCTGTAAGGGTTATTCTCAAGTAGAAGGAGTTGACTTTGAAGAAACTTTTGCTCCAGTGGCAAGAATTGAAGCAGTCAGATTATTTCTTGCCTTTGCTGCCTTCAGAGATTTCAAGGTATATCAGATGGCTATCAAGTCTGCTTTTCTAAATGGTAATTTGGAAGAAGAGGTATACATTGAGCAACCGGATGGATTTCAATTGTCTGATCATGGAGATATGGTCTGCAAGTTGAAGAAGGCATTGTATGGACTCAAACAAGCCCCAAGAGTCTAGTATGAAAGATTGGACAAACATCTTTTGAAAATTGGTTTCAACAAAGGTACTGCTGATAGTAATCTGTATTTTAAGATCGATCATGAAAATATCTTTATTGTTGAAGTATTTGTTGATGATATCATTTTTGGAGGGAAAGATAGTATGTGCAAGACTTTTGCAAATCAAATGCAAAGTGAATTTGAGATGTCTATGTTTGGGGAAATGAATTTCTTCTTGAGTCTACAAATCACTCAAATAAAGAAAGGAATCTTCATATCACAGACCAAATATGTGAAAGAATTATTGAAGAAATTTGGGATGGAAGAGTCAAAGGCAATGAATACTCCCGTGGCAACCAGATGTAAGCTAAGTAAAGATGATGAATCCCCTAAGGCCGATCCGAAAAAGTACAGGTCAATGATTGGAGGACTGCTCTACCTTATTCAAACTAGACCTGATATTATGAATGTTGTTGGTTTTGTTGCCAAATTCCAAGTTGATTCTAGAGAGTCTCATGTCATGGCAATTAAGAGAATTCTCAGATATTTGAAGGGAACTGTTGAGTATGGATTATGGTATCCTAAGGATCATGATTTCTCTCTTCATGCATATATAGATGCTGATTGGGCAAGAGATGTGGATGACCAAAAGAGTACCGGTGGTGGTGCATTCTTTCTGGGAAAAAGATTGGTTTCTTGGCTAAGCAAGAAACAAGAGGCAATATCTCTATCCACTGTAGAAGCAAAGTATATTACAGCAACAGGCAGTTGCACTCAAGTATTGTGGATGAAGCAAATGCTAAGAGATATCATAGTGGAGTATGAAGGACCTATCACAATCTTCTGTGATAATTCAAGTGCAATAAACATATCAAAAAATCCGATGTTGCATTCAAAGACAAAACATATATCGATCAAGTTCCACTTTTTGAGAGAGCAGGTGAACAAGAATGAAGTCAAATTGGAGTTTGTGCCCTCAAAGGATCAGATTGCAAATATTTTTACCAAACCTCTACCTAAAGACACTTTTGAGTATCTCAGGGAGAAGTTAGGGGTTATTGCCCCTCCGGCTCTGAATTAAGGTGCACTGATGTGCATCAGTCCGGTGGATCCCACAGTCATATCTTGTGATCCAGATTGATGTTAGGAGGCTTCTACTCAGGGGGAGCAGTCAGTATGATTCTGAAGTATGAGAAGTGGTTGCAAGTATGTGCCCTTTGCCATTGATGTCAAGGGGGAAGAGAAGACGTGAAAAACAAAAAATGGTTGTTGATCAAAGGCGGAGTAGTAAAGGAAGAGAAGACATGTGAATGATTGTTGTTGATAGGGGGAGCTATGTCAGTCAGTGAGGAGAAGTTCTTGTCTTAATGGTTAAAACAGTTTTTTACATTATATGTTGCCATCAATGACAAAGGGGGAGATTGTTGCAAGTATGGGCTTAACCAGTGTTGTCATTGATATCAACATACTCCTGTTGCATTGATGCCAAGGATTGGATGAGTTATGTGCTGAGGATATTGAGAAAATTAGTCCTATCAGAAATAGAGAAGAACAATGAAGACAGTGAAGCTCTATGAAGTAAAGATCCCAGCTAGATGAAGATCAAAGAATGCGCATCAAAGGGTTTGTAGATATGTGTCTGAAGATGATCCAGTCAAGATTTGAGAGGTCCGCATGAAAATGTGGAGTTATGGCCATGAGAGTAAAACCATTTCTAGCAACTGTTTAGAGGTGTCAAAGTGACACAAATAGGTTCGGTGAGATCCGGAAATACAATATCATGTTCTGGGGATCTGGTGGCATGTTTGGGAGGCTAATGTGAATTGACAACTCAATTGGTTCGTGGTTTGGAGGTCCACAAGAAATCCTTCTAATGTGACAGTGATGGGCGACTGTGTTCTTGAGGTTCCGGATGAAGATGCAAATGATTATAGTAAGCAAGAGTGGTGCGGATGTTCTTGGTGATTCAAGCAAGCTTGTGGGGGTCTCTAGATTGTGTCCAGTTTGTGTTGGTGGTCCACATTGAAGATTGAGCTCGTGATTGAAGATTTACCTTCAGGTGATGGTGTTCTTCCTAGTTTTGGCCGACTGGATGATTTGCGCATGTTGCGGATCATCTTGAAGATGTTTTGCAAAGCATGGCATGTTTCTTGAAGAAGATTGAAGTCCTAGCTATGTGTGGCCGATAGTGTAGTGATGCGCATGAAGTTTTTGTAATAAGTCAAGTTGTATTTTTGTAATTGCTCTGTAATAAAATAAGTGTATGTTGTGCCGACTTTGATGATCATTCCAAAGTCGATGTCATGTATAAATAAGAGTTGCGCGAAGTCATTCAAATGTATCCTTGTGGTCATGATGAGAAGGTGGTAGTGAAGAGGAACGAAAACCAGAGCAAAGGTGTTGAGCTTAAATGGAACTGACTCAAGCATAGTGAAGATGCTAATCTCTAGTTCAAGTATGTAATACTCATATTCTTCTGTAGACAGTGTGTCTCCTGTAGGCAGTGGGCCTCTTGTGAGTAGTGTGCTTGGGTAGTGAGCCCTAACTGGAAAGTGCCATTTTATTCTTCTTATTCTTTTAACAAAGAATACAATCTTGGGTTAGTCACCCCGTGGTTTTTCCCTTAACTGGGTTTTCCACGTTAAAATCTCGGTGTTATATGTGTTGAATTTATTTCTCCTCTTGACTTATTGCATTATGCTTTCATGATTGAATCATTAATATGTTGTTGAAATATAAGGAGGTTTTAAAGTGAATAAGGAATAGGATTTTGGTGACAACTGATTCACCCCCCTCTCAGTTGTCTGTCATAAATCCAACAATGTGAAGATGAAATCCTTATGTAAGAGGATGAGAAAGAAAAGATAGAGATTGTAGCAATATGTCTTGTTGAAGGCATGGAGGAGGAAATCAAAATAGAAAATACAGCAGAGGTTGAGGAGCAAAGTGAAGATACAGAGCAAAGCAAAGTTGAAGTAGTTGTGGAGAAGAAAGAGGTTAGTAAGGTAATGCATAATACTTTTCATTTTTATAATGAAGATGAGAGTGGATTGCATGTAGATGAAGAGATTGCAGTAGTTGTTCTTGTTGGAGACATGAAAGAAGAAAGCAGAAGAGGAGTTGCAGTGATTAAAAAGGAAGAAGATATGAGCAGTGAAGAAGATGTAGTTGTGGAGATTTGAATGGCAATGATAGAGCTTGAGGATGTTGCAACATATGAAGATGATAAATATGACTTATTGTCATGGATTTTGGTAGTAGAAGAAGAGTGGTTTGATAAGCTTGCTGATGGAGGAAAGAAGATGAATGTTGCTATGAATAAGAAAAAAGATAAAGAAGAAGATGTAGAAAAGAAAGAGATTACAGCAAAAGAACGTCTTGTTAAAGACATAAAAAAAGATTTGAGCAGAGAAGTTGCAACAATTCAAGATGAGATAGTTGCATGTCCTTTGGAGGACAAGAAGATTGGAGAGGAGAATAATGAGTTTATAGATGAGGATGTTGCAGCAAAAGGAGATGAAGAAGAAATCATAGTAAGTGGTGATGATGGAGATGATCTACTATTGCGGATTGTAGTGGCTGAAAGAGAATGGCTTGCATTGATTACAGATGGAGGTTCAAAGAAGTTGTAGCAGCAGTAAAGAAGGAAGAGGTTACTGAGGTAATGCCTTATTTTCTTGAATATGATTAATGTAAAGTTGATTTGCATGTTGTGAAGATGAATGAGAAAGTTAAAGAAGAGGTGAAAGAGTGTGAAGAGGAAGTGAAGATAGAAGTATTTTATTTTCATGAATTGGTTAATGTAAATTTGTTTGCGGGTGCTACAGAGGGAAATATGAATGTGTGTTGGATGGATTGTGGTGGGCTAAAACCCACGAAATTAGAGGTGAAGGAAAGTAGTAATTGGTGCAATGGGATAGATTATGGTGGATTTGATTCCGCAAAGGGAAAGAAGAGTGAAGTGCAAACTTGGTGGAGTGTGGGAAGTGTCCCAAGCAGATGCTGGAAGAGGAGAAAGAAGAAGCATTTTATTAAACTTGCTATAGTAATGGAGGTTGTTGCAGGTTGTCTACAACCTATAAGGGTGACTTAATCATCCAACTCCATTTTGTGAGTCCTGCTCACAAAATTTTTCTTACTCGGTGTGTCTGATGCAGGAGCATCCGGGTCCACAAGCGATCCTGCATCACCCAAAAATATATATTTTTTGGTTTCATTTTTATTTTGGTGTGTGTTTTAGTTTTCTTTGGTGTTTTCAAGCATCTCTCAGTTGTAGTAACTCATAAATTTGGTCAAAATTGCAAGATTCAATTTTTTGCCAAATTGTTGTTTTAAGGCTCTGTAGGGCAGTTTTACGGAAATAATTGTTTCTAGAAATCCGTAAGTGTTGGGTTGAAATCCTTCATAAGATATATCATTGGATGAATTACACACAATGTGGTGAAGGTTTCAGTATTAAATTCCTCACAGATTGGGGGAATTTAAAATCAAAAAATTTGGCCCTATCGGCTATGGAAACAATTAATTTTCAATATTTTTAATATATGGGAAAAATTCCTTCTATGGAATGATTTGTGATCGTATTTCTCCTAATGTGCAAAAGGAATCACATTCAAATTCATCATTGTTTGAGAGAATTTAAAATTCTCTAATCGAGGCTGGCAGTTTACGAGAAATTTAATTTCTCAAGTTTTATGTAGTCTATAGAAAAATGGCTTGTTGGAGAGCTTGGGGATGTTATTCCACGCACCTTCGCAAGTTTTCATGCAAAAATAAGCTTTTGGGTGGAAGATATGCAAAAAGTTGATTTTCAGCTTCTAGGCGTAAAATGGCAAAGTCACAAAAATGAAATTTCTTCTCCAATTTGTTTGTTCAGCTTTATGAGATAATATTCAAGGTATTTTAATTGGTTTATTTAATTCTTTTATGCATTTTGAATTGTCAACACCAGCAGAGGTGGAGAATCTACTTTGCCATGATTCCACTATGTAACGACTCTATGCCAAAACAAGAAAATCAATTAGATGAGCATAAGGAGATTTTATATTTATTGAGTGCTAAAATTAGAAATGGTATAGTTATTTTCTTCATGCAAAGAGTGGAATAAAAAAATTAAGACAATAAGAAAACTTAATGAAGACAAGGATAATGGTGCCCAAAGAAAGAATCTAACACCCCCTAAGGAGTTTTAAATCATTTCAGATTTTGGAGGGATGGCATTAAAAGCAAATTTATGGCATCTTACTTCATGAGAAATGGATAAGAAATAAAGGTGTGGAGGAGGTTAAAATAGGGACTTTTATGGTTGTTTCTAACACCACATAGGCAGCCATGAAAAGGTACGTTACAATAGAATGAAATGCACTGAATAGATAGTAAAGTGCCAAAATAAAGGCTTCCCATGAATAGAAAATACAAGGGGTGGGAAGAGGTATTAAAAGAAAAGGAAGAATAAGCTACAAGGGGGAGAGAGGGATAGTTTGGGAGCTGTGATGAGGCACTAAGTTTAGGAGGAAGAGTGCTTGAAGTAAAGCAGAAGGAATGCCTATTTGAAGACTGTTGACACAAAAATAGAAGATAGAATTGAGGGTTTGAGTTGCAGATTGGAAGATTAAGATCACAACAAATTGTTGAAGGCAAAAGACATAAGAGAGATTGCTGATTATATTTTCTTGAGAGGCCATGAAAGGCCAAGTCTATGTAGTGTGTTGTAGATTTTTGTAAATTGATATTGGATAAATGCATGTGAGTTTTGATTTTAATAAAATGAAGCATGAGAGTTGTGTTAGGGTTAGCCGGTAGAAGATATCAATTACATGCAAATAAAGATTAAACAAAAGAATGAAAATACACAGAAATAATAACAGCAAGAGACCAGTTTTAACGTGGTTCACCCAAACTCGGGCTACATCCACCAACAGAGAGTCCAATATTATTATCTAGTAAATCAAATTGATTACAACTAGCAATCCTTGTAACTCAATACCACTGCAAAATGCTACAATACATCAACAGAAACCCTAACCCTTAGCCATTTTTATCATGACTTTTGTCGGTTACAAAAATAGGGTTGTTTTATGCTGGCCAATAAAAAATAACTCCCAACGCCTTAATAAAATAATAAAAAATTGTGTGAGGTTTTGGGGGTGCTGCCCCCGTGAGGGCGCTACCCCTTGACCCCGTCTTGGGGGTGCTGCCCCCAAACCCCCGCAAGGGGCACTGCCCTTTGACTCCATATGAATTTGGGGGAAAACCGCGCCAATAAAAGTGGGGTAAATTTAACCTCCGAGTCTGATTAGGCTCCATATAACAAGTTGTGTTTGCATTTCCATTGTGTGGATTCGAGTTATATAATGAACTGTTATGTTATTTCCATTGTGATGAATTGTGTGTGAGGTTATGAGTAATGTGCAACATTGGAGAGTTACATTTTATCATAGAGGGAATAAACTTGCAATGCACAGTTTCTTATACTCCTCAATAGAATGGAGTTGTAGAATGTAAGAATAGAACCTTGAAAGAGATGGCAAATTACATGATACACTCTAAGAACCTTACACCATAGTACTGGGCAGAAGCAATCAACTATGCATGCTACATTTAGAACAGAGTTCATCACAAAGCCTTGAAGGATATCACACAGTTTGAAGCTTGGAAAGGAAGGAAACCTTCAATTGAGCACTTCAAAGTCTTCAAATCCCCAGCTATGGCATGAATAACCTCTCAAAATCGCAAAGCAATGGAACCTCAGTCTAAACCTTTCATCTTTGTAGGGAATCCAAAAGGTGTGAAAGGTTATCACCTCGTACATCTGACCACACATGAGCTGTTCATCGAGAGGAGTGTTAAGTTCTAGGAAAGTCCCACTGACTCTTCACTTGACATTCCTCCTTCCTTCGTGGACTCATTCGACTTTGATGATACATCTTCTAATGTCTGAAACCATCCACGGCTGATTCCTAAGATAGAGATTCCTTCTTCCAGTTCTGACAATGAGGACCATGATGGGGTTTCATCCTCATCCTCTTATGGGCTTTCTTTGGAGGTTGATCTCTCGACACCCAATTCACCCACATCACAACCCCTTTGGGCAAGGTAGACACTTCAGAGTGCAGGGAATCCAACAAATGGGAGACGTACACAATTAGATTATCAAAGTGGGCCACATGCTTACTTTGCCTCAGCCTCTAATCCACAAACCTTCAGAGAGGCTTCAAGCATAGTTGATTAGGATGATGTTATGAATGATGCTAATTTAGTTATACTATCATTTTATTCATGACAACCCTAAATCTTTTTCCTACTTTTTTTAATTTCATCTTTCTATATTCTATTCATTGTTTTATTTTTCTCTACTTGAATAGGCTATTAAAGCAAGGTAAATCTAATAACATATTTTATTTATTTATTTATTAGTACCTGCCTTCGGCTGGTACTATTGCAATGAGTTCAACTTATCTAGTTATTAATCTATTGATTGCAAACCAATCAAAAGATAGGATTATTTTTCTTGTCGAACAAATTTGATTTAAATTTGTACTTTTCCTATGTGAACATGATAAATTTTTAACAAAAAATTATTTAGAAATGATTTATCTGTATTGTCATTGGCTGAAAAAAATGACCTCTTCTCTACGGATTGTCGATTTGTCAGGAGAGTGCAACAAAAAACTATAAAGTAAACAAATTAAGAACACAAATTTTGTCTCCCACTAGTTAAGTCATGCCTAAATGGATGGCAATTAATTTTTTGCTTCATTAGATAAAAGTAATATAATTTTAATTTAGTTTTTAGTGTTCTACAGATTTTATTTTATGTAATTAGATTATTTATTTTATTTAGTCAAAACTTTAAAATCTATAGTATTATGAATTTAATTATATTTTTTATTTTATTATTCAAACTTACAATATTTTAATGCATTTTAAATTATAAAAGTATTAGCATTATTACTATACTTTAGGGTTCTACACATAAATAACCTAATTTCATTAAAATATTTCTTAACTATTCATTTAATTTTAACCATTGATGTCTAATTAAATGGAGCTAAACTACATACTTTTATTAAATGAATGCACCCAAGATTATTACTAAATCACAATATTACATTAATTAAAATCATGTCTAAAAGTACTTACTATTATTACTTAAATAAAAAATTAAGTGACTTATATTATGTTATTATTCTTCAAACCTACAATATTTTAATGCATTTTAAATTGTAATAGTATTCAATATTATTACATTTTAATATCTTAGGCAGACATTTCAAATCCACACTGTTATTATATTATTTAATTATTCTTCGAACATATAATATTTTAATGTATTTTAAATTGTAATGGTATTCAATATTATTACATTTTAATATTTTAGGCAGACATTTCAAATCTATCCACACCCAATTAGGGTTAGGGTTCTACACATTTTATTTTATGAAATTAAATTATTTTTGGGATTTCAATTTCATTTAGTCAAAAGTTAAAAATATAGGATTTCAATTTTATTTAGTCAAAAGTTAAAAATCTACATTATCACAAAAAAAAATTTCGCCATGTTATTACATTTTTTATTTTATTCTTCAAACTTACAATATTTTAATGCATTTTAAATTATAAAAGTATTAGTATTATTACATTTTAAGGAAATATTTGTGTTATTTAATAGACTTTATAAAAATTTAGTTTTATAGTTAAGGAAATATTTTAGTCCTATTTTATTTTTACCAAATTAGATTTTTTTGAGATTTCAATTTTATTTACCTAAAACATTTCAACACTCTTTAAAAAATAAATTTTCAATTATTGGAATGCAATTTGTCTATACAACCAATACCTAATCAACAAAAAAATTACAACTAAATAAATACTATATACAACCAATAGCTAATCAACAAAAAAAATTACAACTAAACAAATACTATAATAACAACACTACAAGGCCGGCCACTACGTGGCACTTGTTTATTTATCTTCTTTTTTATTGATGGTTGAAATATATTATTAAAAAAAATTGGTAGGGACAAAAATAAAAATTGATTTCATTTATATTTCAAGTATTTATATTTATATGATGTTTGTTATTAAATATTAATACTTTGTCATAAATTTTAAAAAGTTATATTATTTCTATTGTAATACTGCTCACCATAATTAAATATTTAAACATATTTAATTTATGTGACTTGCACGATAGTTGAAAACAATACATTTCAACAATAATACACTGAGAGTCGAGATAAAACCTCGCAGAAATAGAGAGGCATCCCAAACGACCTTGCTAAAAATAACATAGCTACTTAACAGAAATAACTTCCTAAACTTTGCCCGCCCTTCAAAGGAGGAATGCTCGCCTAAATTACATTTTATACACTCCACATAATTTTCAAGTACATTAGATCGATAATAATAATCATAGGATGGAATCGGCGATTTAAAACAATTAATTGGAAAAGGACATGCCTTTTGGGAGCATATAGTGCAGGGTGGATTTGCATAATTTGTAGATGTTCGAAGCATAAGACATTGGCGATGATGGTCATATATCCTGGCTTCCCTTCGGGGCCGCAGAACATCTCTAACTCCTTCCATTTTAAGTTCAGTCAGCGGCTTTGAGTCATTCTCAGTATACTGCAATAGTGCCTCTACCACCTCCTTTCCTCTCCCACTCACCATCTCCCCCTTCTCATCTACCACAATCACTCCTATCTTCTGTTCTCTGTAACTACTACATTCTTCACAAATAAGAGCAGACACCATTCTTCTCACGTGTACTATCTTTTCGTCACTTCCCATTCTTGTTAAATCGTTGTACAAATACTTCATGCGCTCCCAAAATCTACGTGCTTCGGTGAACGAGATGGTGGGAATGGTGAAATTCCTGTCTTCAATCTTTTTACCCGTAGATTGTCTATAAGAATATTTACGCCGAATACAATAGAGTTGAAAATGACTTTTCAACTGGGTGAGAGCATACTCCAACTCAGCACTTAACTCCAACATTTCACGTGCTCTTCCCACGAACAGCAACATCATTTCTCCACATGTCGACCCCTCTTTCACCTGTTATCAGGAGAACAGATAGAACACACATGAGATAAGTAGTTCTACATACATACATACATACGTCTCCAATATACTGATTAAATAAATGCTCAAACTACTTAACTTCACCTCTGTTTGACTTAAGGGCAGATTTTGAAAAACAAATTGGTTGTAGTTGAACATCTTCTCCCATTCTGATTTTCTGAGCTCTTCTTCGCGACCCAGTGAAAATGGAAATGCCTCCTCTCCCCACCTTTCTATCATCTCCCATGCATTCTTGTTCGAGATTCTTCCTTTGCCATCCACCACCACCACGACTGCCGGAGACCATAACGGTAAATTGTGTGGCACTTCTATTACAGAAAAGAAGTGCCTTAATGACTCTTGAAGCAACCATGGATTACGGACCACTGGCCATGGAGCATCTGCAGCAGCTCTCTCAAACTCATCTCTTTCTTTCTCATAACAATCTGGAATCCAAACAACTTCTACCAGATCGTGATGGCCGCGCCCCTGCATCTTCATATACATATCTTGGAACGCTGAATAGTGACTCTTGGGCATGTTTAATCTTGTACGGAGAAGTAATATCACTTTTCCCTGTAAATCAATGAGCTTTACCTGCAATTTTTGTTCTAAATTAAGTTAGCGTCACCGATTTGCACAAGCCTGTTGATTCATAGTAAAAGATTTAGAAATGGAGCAAGAACCAAAAAAGCTATAAATACCTGCTGACTGTGCTTGAAGAGGAAATCTGTTTTCAGCACTGCTCTCAGGATTTCAACATTGCTCTCCCTCGGAGCTCTCATGAGGAAAGCTAATTCATTTGATATATAGGAGATATCTTCCCATATGGACAGACATTTTATTCCTTTTTCTTCCAAACCATCTCTGCTCCTGAAAACGGTGGTAATAGATGAGCTGAAAGTGACAGACAACTTCTGAAAAAATATGTCAGTCTTCGGGCTTGAAGGTGTATAAGCCAGGATTCTATCTGTGACCTCAGATGGTAATTCATCGAAACGTGTACCGGCATATATGACTGACCGTGCTCTTGAGTTCAATTCTAGTTGTTGCATCTCTTCTAATAATAAGTTACCCTCTATTTGATGGCGACTATCCTTATGAGCTTCAATAATGAAGATGAGAGAGGAGGCTGGTGGAAGGGAGGATGAATAGATGGGGCGTCCATGATTGCCAACCAGTAGACCTTCCTCGTCAAATATCTTTGATGTCGCTATCTTCAACATCAACAAAGCTTTCTTTCTCTCTCGTGTTTCCTGCAAAGCGAGACAAGTAATGGAATGATTGAAATCTTTCATTCGCTGCAAATGAAATACATTCAATTATAAGATACAATTAAGTATCAATTGGAGATAAATCACCACTCTTACCTTCCAAGAGGAGTCTGTTAGCACCACGAAATGCCAATTTTCTTTTTCCCTTTGCATTTCTATCCACCGCCTGATCATCTTTTCACTTCGAGCAATATCTAGGCGCCACAAGCTCTGAATAGACCCCACATTGTCCATCCATTTTTCACCCAGGCTCTCACAATTTGACAGGTCTAACTTTATTAATGATGTCAGGCAATCAAAATCACTGCAGAGCTCCTTCAGTTTAGAGCACATTGATAACTTTAAACTTTCTAAACCCCCAAGCTGGCCGAAACCATCAGGAAGTTTAGACAGACTTCTGCATCTGGACAATTGCAGGTATTTTAATGCTCCAAGGCATCCAAAGTCGCTGCACAATTCCTGTATGTTATCACACCCTGATAAATCTAATCTTTCCAAACAGCCAAGTTTCCCAAAGCCAATGGGAAGCACCTTTAAGTTCTTACAGCCCTTCAATGATAAGCTTGTCAGCGTTCTGAATTTGCAGATTTCTTCTGGTAGTTCTTTCAAATTAGGAATCTCATGAATTGATATTCTACCATTCCGGAAAAACAACTCCCAAACCCTGAGTGGGAGACAAGTTAACCTCCTACAGTCGCTAACATCTATAAATTTTAAGGATGTTAGGTCATCACATCCTTCTCCTAATTGCATTAGGTCATCACATCTGCCTAAATACAACTCTTGTAGTGATCGGAGATTCCCAACTGACCCTGGTAGCTCCTTCAGACCTTGAATTCTGGACAGTTTCAGCTTCTGAAGACTACACAGCTTCACAAAACTCGAGACTTCTTTAATATGAAATCCATGCAACTCCAAATGTTTTAATTTATTGAGATTCCCAAATTTTATATCTGAATGTATATTGGCCCCATCAGTTCGGTCACTTGAATCCAGAAGCTCTTCAGTAATACTGTCATGGACTGTGGAAAACTCATGCTTACCACTCCTATGAAGTTTGAGTACTTGCAGACCAGAGAAATTCTGCAACCAAAGAGGGTTTATCATGAACAACATTAGAAAGAGAGACATCATAATTAGAAAACCTTTTTTCGTTTAATATTAGCAAAAAAAAAAAGTGAAAGGCACGGCAACTTGCCTTGGGCAGACTCCAAATTTCATTCTCCTTGAAATCAATATCCATGAAGCTTAAATTTTTTATCTTCAATACATCAATAGCCAAATTTGGCACCTCACGCGCTTGTAGAAATCTCAGCTTATCAAATCGTTTACTGCATTGTCCGCTCACAATTATCTGGCCTTTCATAGCAAGCACTCGGAGAGACCCACTCATAGTGTCCAATACTTTTGCAGGTACATGTACTGGGTTAGAGGAGTTGTATAGCCAAACTCCTTTTGTTTGGTGGAGATCCTAGATATATTCAAACCAGGAAAAAAAAATACGTAAAACTAACGTAATTTATAAATTTCAACCTTTAACTATAATTTAATATTTAAAATTTTCATACCCCTTCATTTTCCATGGTGAGGAGAAAATCATCTACATTTCTGAACCGATTGCCTTTTGATTTATGACGACCTGCTGTCAATAGAAGATCGTGAATTCTTACCCTCTCCACTATTGAGTTATCATTTTTAATTACCTGTATTCTTTTAACCAGAGCACCCTCAAGTAGACAATCCAATTCTTCCTTTCCCACAATGCAGGCAACTTCATTCCACTCCCAATTATAGAAGAATGAGCAGATATCAAGGAACGCTTCCTGCGCACTGAGTGTAAGCTCATGGTAAGCAAACAGAATTCTAAACTCCTCGAAACCGTCTTCCTTGTCACAGCTGAAATTATCTCCATCTCTTAGCGAAGCACAAACCTTTTCATAAGCTTCAACTTCGTTGTTTCTCTTACGAAGATAGGCTCCCACTACTTCAAGAAACAGAGAACAGCAACTGCATTTCTCTGCTATCTTCTTTACCTGAGCTCTTTCTTCGACCATGGAGTGCATGTCTCTTTCGCTATCAATTTTCCTGCACAGTAGTTGTACGGCCGCACCAACAGAGAGGGATTCGATGGAGTATAATTTACACGGTCTAATTCCGCAGCTTTCAAACACTCCAGAGATAGTTGTTTTTCTAGCTGTTGCAAGAATCCTAAATTTTTTGGAGGGGCTGTCGATCAGCTTGGGTAGAAGCTTTTCCAGATGTTCTCTCTTTAGGATGTTGTCAATGTATATGAAAACATATTCTTTCTCTGTAATTGATTTCAGCTTTTGTTGTCCACCCTGAAAGTCTCTTACACTATGCCGTATCCCAGTCAAGTCGCTCAAAATTTGAGATTGTATTTCCTCTATGTTAGGATTTAATTCCAGATTTTTTATGAGAGTAACTTTTGAATATTTCCAGCCCTGCAGATTTAAAGATGCAAACACTTCATTTGCCAAGGTGGTTTTTCCGGCTCCACCAATGCCGTGTACAACCACGGCCACAGCTGGCTTGTCATTATCCCACTCAAGGAGGTCAATCACTTCACTAATCTTGTGATCTATGCCCACAACTACAGATCGAAACAGTATATCAGTTTCAAAAAATATATAAATCATGAGTTTGCTATGACCAAATAGAGATAATTTACCTGCAGAATCATGGGATGGAACCGGTGGATGGCTGCATACTAAATTGCTCTGCACAACATCTAAAGTAGGGAGGCTTATTTGTGAAAGGAGCATCCTGCCCATTTCATCCACTTGACTGCGAAGCTTTGCAAGTTCTTCTCCATCCGTTCCAGCCACCCTCAATCTTCCAATTTTATGCAATAAAGTATCATATTTGAAGAGAATGTCAACACATAATGTAGAGAAAAGAAGTCTCATAAGTTCGTTAAAAAAAAAAAAAAATTATTAACATTAAAAGTTAAATTAGATTATGAGATCATTATCATCTCATCAAAGTAGATCACATAAATTCTTAGAAAATTTATACCATAATTCTGCAACATAAGTTATTATGGTTAAAAGTTGAAGGAAGTTGCATCACTAGCATCACTAGAATGTGGAAGTCACAAAATTAATTAACAAGGAGGAGGAAAGGTCATGGACGTGGAGGCCATGGATATGTAACATGGAAAGAGGCATATTCAATGTTAATATTCTAAAAGATAGTGATTTTGAAAGGCATTGTAGGATAAATAAAAGGACAAATTTCACCCTTGATGATGGAGAGAATTTCATATTTAAAAAATATGTTTTCTTCTCATTTGGCAGACAAGTCTAAGAATGATGTTTGGTTCTTCGATTCTGATTTTGGTTCCACTAATCGATAAGGAACAAATATTAATTTGTGAAAATTTGATGAAATAAGAAAAAGTTAAATAAATTTTAGAGATGATAAGGTAGAAGTTTTTGACAAATGTTCAAGGGTGAGAGGATTGCTTGATATGATCATTCAAGAAAGACTTGCTTCTATTTCTTGAAAATAAAAATTGAAGCATTTAATTGTTTTGTAAATTTCAATTATTGGTTGAAAAGTGTCTACTTTATGTAAATCTTAAGGACAAATTGTGGAGGTGAATTTAATTCAAAATAAGTTATTACATATTGTGTTGAAAATAGAATAAAAAACAGCTTATTGCATCATACACACCACAACAAAAATATCATTGCTAATCATAAAAGTATTGACTCTTGTAGAAATTTCAAGGTCTATGTCACAAGCAAATAATATTAGAAATGAGTTTTTGGTAGACGTAGTGGCTACATTTATCTATATTCTTAATGAAGAATCATATGCTAGAAGAAGCAAGGTTTGGTAGAATAGACAGTGTGGAAGACTTTAGATTTTATGGTTCATTGGAATATAGTCATGTTCCAAAAGATATTAGATGGATTCTTGATGCAAAAACTGAAAATGCAGTTTTTTGTGGTTACTTAGAAAAGAGTAAAGCATGCAAGCCTTTGAATCCAAAATTCAGAAGAGTGGTTATATTAAGAGATGTGATCTTCAATGATCGGATAGGGTGGCAAGAAGGCATTTAACAGGAAAAGCCACCAAACTTAGAAATGAAGATATATAAATACGGGAATATGCATATTTCTACCAAATCTAGTAGCTGCTCAAGTTCCCTCAGAGTGTAATTTTGCAACTAGAGAACTTATTTTCAAGTCTAATTGTAAGCTCAAATTCAGTATCAATTCCAAAGCTTTCAAGAAATATAAAAAGTCTAAGAGAAATTATCAAAAGAACATTGATCTAGAGGATCTGAATCAAGTTGTTTCCTTTAATTTCAAAATTTTAATACAAACCAAGTTTTCATGATCATGCAATGAGGCATAGAATTATGTGATGAAATAATAGAAGAAGAAATGAAGGAAAATAATATTAAATTTGGGAGCTCTTTGAACTTCTAATTTAAGGTAAAAATGTGATAGGAGTAGAGTAGATATATATTAAAAATGCAAGTGTAATGGTACAATTGAAAAGAATACCACAAGATTAGTTGCTAAATTATAAACATATATAGAAATAAAGTACAAATAAACAACACAAACTATAGTAGCAATTTCAACATATTGCCATGCAGTTTGAATGAATTGTTTTTGGATGATTGGCAACAAGAGTTGAGTTCCTCCACTATCATACAATATGATAATAGGAGCATCATTCAAAGAGAGAAGAATCTAGTTTTCCATGCAAGAACAAAGAAGTACAAATTTCCCATCATGTCATAGGGGTTTGATATAGTGATAAGCATTATAGCTGCAATTTTGTAAGAACCAGTTTGCAAATATATATTTACAATATAATTTGAAAAACTACATTTACTTCACTATGGAAACAAATAGGAATTAGAAAATTATGGATTAAGAGGAAGAACATTTAGAAAATAATTCTTAATAATTAAATAATGTCGTATATTTTTAAGGAGTAAAATAAAATAAGAATAGAAGAGATTTCTTGATAAACATGCAATAGAATAAAACAACTTATGTTGAATTATTTTTTAGTTTATAGTTGTATTAGATTTAATTTTTTTGTATTTTTTCTTATGTCTTTAGGAACCAATTTTGACTAGAAGTTATAATATATCTTGCAAAAACAATGTACAAAGATATACAAAGAAATATAGAGAATAATATTTTTCCCTCTAAATTTTTGTTGTTAATATTAAAGACGAATGCAAAAGTACTTACAATAATTTCACAACATTATCTTGTCATCACATGTGTAAAATTTCTAGATCAGATTAGATAATCAAGTAATGTTTTTTTATCTAGAACAAAAATGCAAAAGTAAATCCTCGATTTTGTATTACACTAAATAATCCTAATACCTTATCTACTCAACCTTTCTTTAATTCATTAAATTTTTTAGTTATTAAGAAATAAAATACAACTTGATTACAAATTCACTCCCTAAAATCTAATTTGCACCCTACTGATGTCTTTATACTTATGTTGCCACACATCAAAGAGGATTTCAATCAAACATACCTAGAAATAGTTCTAAAAGGTACCCTCAAGCCCCTCATGAATAAAGGCTTATTAAGCTCATCTCAAAGGTAAGAATAAAGACACCATTGTCGGTTGTTGCCTTATCGCCTTGCTCAACAGTTCTATAAAATCATAGCAAAAAGCCATTGCTCCTTACAATAAACAAGTGGTTCAATCCATTGTTTCGCTAGAAAAAATTGGCTTCATCTAAGGAAGATCCATCTTGGATAACCTCATTCGAGTGCGGAAAAATGCTTAATGGTCCCAATAAAATTCCTAAGATGGCATCCTCATTAAACTAGATTTTGACAAGGCCTATAACCATATTCACTAGCCCTTCATCCTCAAAATGCCCTTCATCTTGGATTTAGAAATCACTTGCTCTCTCATTTCCAAATGTTTTGGAAATGCCAAAGCTTGTTTTACTATGAATGACTCCCTCACAATCTTCCTTCCCTCTTCAATGCTCCATTTGCCAAGGCCACTCAGGTTGCTTTGTCCATCTATATTCTTACTGATAATGACTTTGACTACCTTCTCCTCTTAACCAAATACCTAGGGTTGGTCTTAGGCATCTCCCTAACTATTAAATCATTTATGCTCAATTCCAACCTTTTTTTTAATTAAAATCTCTTATTGCTCCATAGCAATGCAAATGAAATAGCCAATGCTAGTCAAGTGATAGAGTTGTATTATATTGCCTTAGGATCTAAACTTTCTATGCCCAAGGCAAAATACTTTATGATAAGTTCCTCTTCTCCCTCAATATATTTCTACTAAACAGATGCACATTAGTCATAAGGTCATCAATTGATACGTACAAATTGCTTTTAGCTTGGGGATATATCTTATTTACATGTGGAAATGGTTAATCAATTGGTTCAAATACAAGACCAATGACTATGGTAACAAGTTTCTCTCCTTTGCTAGAAGAGCTATGTGACCAACAAAAATTTTCTAGCCTCTCATGTGAATTTCTTCTCCACCTAGATGTCATACACTAGATGCTATGATGAAGTCACTAACTTGACTAGACAATTTGTTTGGCTTAATGGGATGGTGCTAAGGATATAGAGTCACTACGTTGATTCATTTTATTCAACGCAAGATGAAAATCAGATTTGGAATCATTAATCCTAAAAGTCACGTAATTTGTCTCATGTTCAAATTGATCACTAGAGCTATTCAAAGGGACGAGCCTTGAAAAATATTGGTTGGACACAAAATAGCTTCAAATTTCTTCAAAAGAAAAGTGGTACATGTGGTTAATTGGTAGGATAAGCTTCTTCTTGCACCCTTCCTCAACTTCATGGTTTTCTCATAGAATTTTAGTGTGGAAAGCTTGGGAATCAATCTCCAAGTTTCTAAATTTGAAAGACTTTTCTCTTAGGCACAAACTCAACTTCTCTACTTCCTCCATCTGATGGAGCCAAATGATTCAGAATAACAATCAATCCTTGGCTCTCTTCTCACCCCTTTGTGTGCACTAACTATTTCGTAGAGGTATCTCCACTTTTAAAAATCCATGCGATTGCTTAGGCCTTACATGGGACTCATGGATTCACCTTCATGCCCAATTTGACCTCTCCTCTTGTGACAAATAGGTGATCAATTTCATCATGCCCATTGTCCCTCCCAAGCAAAGTATCAAACTCCTTACCTCAACCCCTTACAAGGTCCTCAAAGATTGATATTGAATTTACTCTCACCACTCCCCCTTTCCTATCAAATAGATCTACTTACAACATCTTCCTAGTTTATCAATTTCATCATGACCATTGTCCCTCCCAAGCTAAGTATTAGACTCTTTACCTCAACCCCTTGCACAACGTCCTTAAAGATTGACATTGGCTTTTCTCTCACCACTCCTTTCCTATCAAACAAATCTACTTATAATCTCTTCTTAGCTTTTCTCCCGGTTCCTCGTCTTATGTCAAATGGACTTGTCACTTTAACAATGCCTTCTGGGCCAAGCTGAGTTCATGCCATTGACACTTTGAAGATGATGTAATAATTTTTTAAGCTATTGATACTCCTTTTTCTTATGGGAGGGTTTGAAACATCATACGATGCTATTTTTGCAACTGTGGCCTCAGGTACATGAATTATCACCCCCTTCAATTTATAACTAAGGTTTGTGGGGTATCCATTCCATCAAATTTGCATTGGACATGATCCTAATCTCACTCCTTTAAAACATCAGAAAAAGAAGATTTGAAACATCCTATAACTCTATTTTTGCAACTGTGGCCTCAAGTATACGAATTATCACCCCATTCAGTTTATAGCCAGGATCTAAAGATAATCCATTCTATCAAATTCGCATTACATGTGATCCCTTCCTTAAAAACATCAGACCTTTACACTCAACAAAACATGATTCCCAATAAACTTTTCATAAATATACTACTCTATTTTTTTGGGGATATATAACAGTGATATAAATAAGGGATCTTATACTATTACAAAACTGACTGTGTTTAAAAAACAAATCCACACCTGAGTACTCGTGCTTAATTTAAAACGTTGATAAATGTAAGATTGTGCAGATGTTTTTAGATGGCTGTCCCTATAAACATTGTTACAATAATTTACTTTAATAATAAATTTTTACTTTCCAGGAAGTATGTTAAGAGCTAATATTTACAACTAGGGAAGAGGGGGGAAAATTACTCTAAAAAAAATTGAACTTGTGTAATTTAAATGTGTACCTTCCTAAGAATTTCCTTTTCTTCTGTAAACAACATAAGATTGCTCCATCCACAATTAAATGTATCGATTCATTCATTTTGTCCTGCAGATCTTTCTTCAAATGAGTAGGACGCTGAAGCTGCAGTATTAATTTGGCCAAATCGTTCATGGATTTCAGAAGTCCTAAGCACTCCTTCTTGTTCTGTTTTATTTTGTCCAGCCTTTCAATAACTGTAGCCACCAGTAGAAATCCCACTCCAACCCAATGAACATTTCCAATAGCATTCAACACTGATATTGCTGTACTATGTTTATCGCCAGAGGAGTCTGATATCTGCACAATGTATAACAAACAACTTCTAAGACAAAAACGTGCAACACTTCCAGGGAAAAATCACTTCAGCCGTAGAAATATATCTACAATTATTCTCTGCATAATTGTGTCCCATAAAATTACCCCTCTTTTCGCTCTTCAAAACAAAAAAGGAAAGAATGGACATGGATGTAAAGTTGCACCTGAGTGGATATTAGTCTGACATTTTTTGACCCTGCTTCTGAAAATTTGGCAACGTGGGATGGAGAGGGTAGCCCCGCTCTCACAGAACCCAACTTGTCATCAATGGCTGCTTGTTTCCCCTACAAACAAAACCTCATTAGAGAACCCTTGAGTCGAATTTCTAAATAGCAATATAATAAGCATTGAATCTGAAAAAGGCGTGGAAAAAGAAAGGGTTTGTACCTTGTTGGTGTAATGATCGAGAAGAATGTCGATATTGGTGACTAATTGTTGGAGATAGTCTGGCGTGCTTGTGTCTGTGCTGAGAATCTGATCGATCATCTGAGCAGGCGTAACAGGGGATGTTGGGGAAGACATTAGCAAATGAAGTGATGAAAAAATGGACAATTTGAAAGAATGAATTGTTCTACACACCCGTTTATTTGAGAGCAGGAAAGCGTATAGAATGGATGTTAAGAGACTGCTTTATGTAAGCACGCCGGCAAAGCGATCTTACCCTTCCCGCTAAAAAGAAAAGTCCTCGTTTCTTCCGGGCTACTTCCAGGAAAGTCCAGAAAGTGTGAAAAAGGAGAAGAGTAAATGGAATCCACTGTTAAGTGATAAGGCTTCTTTACTGAGAGAGTAAATGGAATCCGCGAGGAAGTGTCCTAACTCCTGTGTCTACGTCAAATCCGTGTTGCATTGACAGTTTGAAATGAAAGCCGCGTGCTTCTTCTGCTCTGTGGAAAGAAAGGTGACCGGTGAATGGTGAGCCATCAAATCAATCACACGTCACGTCAGTAAATGGTGTTGATGTTATAGCTTCAGTCGGATCCTTCTATAGGCCGACTTAATTAATATTGTAATGAGGCCGACTGCTTGTGAAAGGGTGCGTCCCTCATGTATATATATACAAGGTCATTACACCTCTCAATTACACACATTCAATTACAAGTTTAATTCATAAGGCAGAGCAGACTTTTAAGGCAGAGCATATTTCTAAGGAGCAGATCAAGTTATTTTAAGATTAAATCAGATTTATCAAGTGTGGACTTATTCATTGTGCTTCAAGAAGTGAAGCCATACCTGTAGGCCTTGGATTTGGCCATTGTAAAGCAGATTGTTGTTCTTATCATTCAATATATAAGAGATATATTGTTGCATTTTCTGATTGTTTTAAATCTGATCATAAAAACTAACATGGTATCAAAGCAGGTCTAAGAAAAGATGTGATCAGATTTGTTTAATCAGCAAAGTCTTCTTCTTATCTAGGATTTCCTCAGGAGGCATTTTCACTATTTCGTCAAATGCAGCGAACAGTGGTTAAACCAGATAAGTTCACTTTCTCCACTGTTCTTTCTGTGTGTTCTGACATAGCATCTGTAAAACATGGTTTGCAGATCCATGAAAAGTGTGGGTTTCAATCTGAAGTTACTGTGGCGAATACCCTGAGGGGCATGTACACGAAATAGGGTAACATGCAAAAGTATTTGTTGGAGACTTTCAAAGGCCACGAAATTAGCAAAAGGGATTGTGGCTAAAGGAACCGCTTGTCAAAGATATATTTATTGATGATTTGGAGAATGAACTCAGAGGCATATCGTGGGTTCTAGCTGCCGCTTATAGAGTTAGCTGTAATACAAGTCTTTCTTCACATCTTTAATCAACATCAATCGCCATCTGATAATTGGTCATCATCGATTATAAGGAAAAATCGCTAGACTAGGTGGATTCATTAATAAGATCGCAGCTCCCAGTAATAACATCAATAGTGGAAGGTAAAGGAGTTCGTGGAGCGACATCATTCTGAAATAACACAGAGGCAGTGTTCTAATCATCTAAGTTCCATATTTCATTGTTTGAGCCAAGATAAAAGTATCAAAAGGTTATCGATGAACATGTAATGAAGATTGCACATCTACCGCCGACTGAAGAATAGAGGAGTTGGCTAAAGTGGGACTTCGTTGGAGTCTGAGATCATCGTTGGAGATCACTTGTCTATAGATACTCACAGCAACATTCAAGTCCATTGCTCACTACTAGCGACTAGCATTGTGAAGGATTACTATCACTCATTCCAGGTCAAAAGTTGATTGAGATCAGTAGGGATGTTCATTTGAAGAGAATGTTGCATTCAAAAGATCAAAGGGCATTCATATGGAGATAGATAATGAAGACCAAGAGTCTCTTCAGGATATGGAAGTTGACCATACTCCTGAGATTTAGAGGGAGGCTACTGATCCTAAAGAAGATGATGATCCAGTTGAGCCCTTGGAACCTACTGATGGGCCTACAAACATTGTCATTAGTCGAAAGAGACCTCTATGGGCTAGACAAACTATGCAAGAAGCTAAGAAGTATGCAGCTACTAGACGCACATTAAGAGAAAGCAAGAGACCACAGAAGTTTCGAGACTATGTGGCATTGATGAGTCACATCATTGAGTCTGAACCTTCTAGTGTTGATGAAACTACTAGTCAGCAAGTATGGAAAGATGCTATGGCCGAAGAGTATCAATCCATCCTCAAGAATGATGTATGGGACATCATACCTAGACCTGAAGGAAAATCTGTTGTTTTCTTCTAAGTGGCTCTTCAAGATCAAGCATGCAGCTGATGGAAGCATTGAGAAGTACAAGGCTAGGTTCATGGCTAGAGGATTCTCTCAGAAAGAGGGAGTAGACATCTGTCAAGACCATCATTGCTATTACAGTATCTAAAGGATGGAAGATACACCAAATGGACATGAGATAGCATTTCTAAATGGTGTAATCGAGGAAGAGGTATATATTGAGCAACCTAATGGCTTTGAGGTTCATGGGAAGGAGTCTCATGTTTGCAAGCTGAAGAAGGCTTTATACGGCCTTAAGCAGGCTCCCTGTACTTGGTACGAAAGAATTGATCGATACATGATGAGCTTGGGTTTCTCCAAGAATGATGCTGATTCAAACATATACTTCAAGGTAATTGATGGTGAAGCATTAATCTTGGTTCTCTATGTTGATGATCTACTTATTACCGGAGAAGATCACCTCATTTTCAAATGTAAGGAGGAGTTAGCTTCAGAATTTGAAATGATGGATCTTGGTCTCTTACATTACTTCCTTGGTTTAGAAGTATGGCAGAAACCAGATGAGATCATTCTAAGTCAAGGGAAGTATACTATTGACATCTTGAAGAGATTTGGTATGATGGATTGCAAACTGATGTCTACACCGATGGAGACAAATTTGTTGAAGTTAAAAGAGGCTGCAACTAGTTCAGATTTGGTGGATCCTAGCATGTATAGACATATGATTGGATCATTGATGTATCTAGTTAATACTAGACCAGATATTTACTATGCAGTGAGTGCACTTAGTCAGTTCATGTGTGAACCAAGGCAAATACATCTAGTTGCAGTGAAGCATATCCTAAGATACTTGCGTGGCACAGTTGGGTATGGCTTGAGATATTCTTCTGGTGTAGACTTGAAGCTGCATGGATATACTGATTCTAATTGGGCAAGGTGTGTCACTGATCAGAAGAGCACCTCTGGATGTTGCTTTAGTTTGGGATTTGCTATGATTTCCTGGTGCAGCAGGAAGCAGTCATCTGTAGCATTGAGTATAACAGAGGCAGAGTATATTGTAGCTTGTATGGAAGCTCGAGAAGCAGTATGGCTTCGTAAGCTCCTTGCAGGATTGTTTGGACAATCAACGGAGCCTACTATCATTCATTGTGATAACCAGAGCTGTGTGAAGCTTTCTGTCAATCCAGTGTTTCATGACAGAACCAAGCATGTTGAGATCAAATACCATTATATCAGAGATATGGTAGTGAGGAAAGCTATAGAGTTGAGGTATATCAGCACTGATGAGCAAACGACAGACATTCTCACCAAGCCTCTCTCCAAGTTAAAATTTTTGTACTTTCAAGATAAGCTTGGTATAGTGGAGAATACTGCCTTAACTGAGAAAGATTCTCAGTATCAGTGATCCCTTGATAATGAGTTCTTCTCTGTGAGAGAAGTTCGAGGTGAAATCCCTTGATAATGAGTTCTTCTCTTTGAGAGAAGTTCGAGGTGAAATCTCTTGATAACGAGTTCTTCTCTGTGAGAGAAGTTCGAGGTGAAATCCCTTGATTTCACCCTTTGGGAGAGCCATAGTGGATGTCATGTAAGTGATGAACACTTGTACATACTATACATTGTTGTAGCCATTATGGTTGATATCATATTGAGGTAATATATGATATCACAATGTGGTGATATCTTTCTTTTTCGCGTGAGTGTAGCCATTGTGGTTGACATCACGATGAGGTGATATGTCTTATGTAGCTAGAAGTATCCTCCCTAGCTAAGAGGGAGTGTTGATGTTATAGCTTCAATCGGATCCTTCTATAGGCCGACTTAATTAATATTGTAATGAGGCCGTCTGCTTGTGAAAGGGTGCGTCCCTCATGCATATATATACAAGGTCATTACACCTCTCAATTACACACATTCAATTACAAGCTTAATTCACAAGGCAGAGCAGACTTCTAAGGAGCAGATCAAGTTATTTCAAGATCAAATCAGATTTATCAAGTGTGGACTTATTCATTGTGCTTCAAGAAATGAAGCCATACCTGTAGGCCTTGGATTTGGCCATTGTAAAGAAGATTGCTGTTCTTATCATTCAATATATAAGAGATATATTGTTGTTGGGTTTTTCCCCTCAAGTTGGAGGGTTTTCCCAGGGTATCTTGTTGTGTTCATTGTTCATTGTGTTGCATTTTATGATTGCTTTAAATCTGATCATAAAAACTAACAAATGGTGTACCTATCTAACCCGAAAGTGAAGTGTTTTTCCCAAATGCGCGTTAGAAAAATTTTCTATATATTTGTAGAAGTCCGTGTGCTTCGCGGGTTTTTCCTGGATTTTACATATCTAGAGGAGCTCACTATCCACTCATGTTTCAATAGTTGTCATGGTGCAACATACGTAACATCACAATTAAATATATGAAAAGAATAGGAGTTGAGAAATAATATAATAGTAAAAATTTAATAAATAACCAATACATATGCACATAGACATGTGCAATAATACACTTTACATGTCATATCAAAGAAACAATCAATCATATGGTGACACATAAGGTAATTATAAGGTGATTGATAAAAGGTGTATTGGTGGATATATTCATGTCATATCAAAGAAACAATCAATCATATGGTGACACATAAGGTGATCGATAATAGGTGCCTTGGTGCATATCTTTCGGTTTAATTTTTTTTTTTTGTATTTTTAGACAAGTCAACAAAGATGTAGGCTACACCGTTGACACCCACAATTTCAAACAATGGCTTTAAGCTCTTAAGTCACATACGATAAAATCTAAAAAAATATACAAATTTGATGTACCATTTAGGAGCTTAGGGTGCATGAAGTTGGGGTGGTCCGGTATCGGGTCTTCTCCCCTAATGATTCGTCTCTTAAGTACATTTGCATAAACTAGTTTTAGCACACATGTATGTAACAACAAGCTAAATTTGATGGCCATTTAACCTTTGCACTTTTTCCATACATTTTCTCTTCCTAAGGTGAAATGTGTAATATGTTTTGAATTAGAGGTGAATATGAAATTAATTTAAAAGTGTAGTTGAGAGTGGGAAAAATGTACACAATATAAATACTAGCAATCACACCTTGGTGTGCAATGGATACGTTGAAGAGTTGTGGAAGTTCAATTGCTATGTCTTTAAGCAAATGTTGATTGTCTTGTATCCCTGTGGCCATGTCATTTTTTGTTTTATCAAGTGTCGTGAATTAATTTGCATAATCTTAATGGACTTAAAGATCCTTGTGTATTGCTTAGTAGCTACTTCAAATGTGGGAACTTTCATGTTTGGTGTCTAGTCTCTATTTGCATGCATCTCCTTTCTAGATTCTTATTCATGCACTGCACCTGGGTTCACCTACATTCCATTAGTCATTACCTATGCATATTATTTGAAGCATGTATGTTTATCACAAGCCTCATATTTCACATCTTGACACTTACATTTAACAGACATTCTCTTGCAAATATAAGCATGGTCACCACCTACATCATTTTTAGCTGTCATCTTGCCTACCATCATGCATCCTCTCAAAGGACGACACACAATACAAAGATCGATCAAACTTAGTGACCCTCATTGCTTTTATAAATCCACACATTTGCATAATTTGGAGCTCAAATGGATAAAAATAAAATTTAGACATGCTATAATTTTAGATTAAAAATTTCTAATTGTCTAAAATTAATAAATTTCCAAGGAAATTTTTTTGATTTGTTTGAATTTGTAGATGATATGGGAATGATCTTGGGACCTCAAAATGAAGTGCATTCTATGTCATGGGAGGTCATTGTGTTCAATCTCTCTTTGGAATAAAATTTCTAAAAGGAATGTGATTATTAGTTTGAAAGAGGCCCACCATCCAAGGAACAACCCTTGTGGAAAAATGATAAATACCTATAGAGAAGGAAAAAAATGTATTTAAAAAAGTATCAATGTCCCAAATTTTGTATTTTGTTAAATAAAAAAAATATATAAGCATGCTATATTTAAAAAATGTGGGGGAATGGTTTAATACTAAGCACCCATTTATCTCTCTATATCTCTCCCCCTCCCCTCTCTTTCTGTGTGTGTGTGTGTGCATATTCCCCCTCCCCTCTCTCTCTTCCATTTATTTTATTTCCACATCACCAATTCCTTTTTGAATTCCTTTTTAAATGTTCCCAAATTTATGATTCTAAAAACCTCACACCTTATATAATTTTAAAAAATAAAATAAATATCATATATTGCTTCCAATCATTTCATTAGCAAAACATGACATTAAAAGGTTTAACTTGCATGTTTTGTAAACAAGAAAATTTTATTACTTGTTGCCTCAAATTCTTATACTATTCTCTATCACACAACAAGTAGCAACTCCTTTACTTATAAATCAAACAAATTTGTTAATGTAGTCATGAATTATTTTGCTCAATAATAAAAAAACACTCATTCTAGCATATTTTAGCAAACAAATTAAAAAGTCCCATTTCATTTTATTTTATTTTGATAAAAAATTATTCCTCCATCAAATTTGATGGATTTTATTATCTTGTTGACTAAAATCTTAAAGTTTTACGATCTTAAATTATTTAATTACAACATTTGGATATAGGACTAATTAAATTATTGAATGGCCACAATTCTTTCTTTTGTCTTGCATCATGGTAAGATGTTGTCAACCATTGATACTCAAAGGCATCTAACATAATAATCAATAGCATAATCTAGGGTTTAAATTATTTTGCTAATGGGTAAGTGCACAAAGATGAGGGACCAAAATGGGGTCTTAAGATGCCACCTTTTTTTTTAAATCAGGAAACATTGATGTTCGATGAGAAATTGAAGATAGCTACACTCAAAATTTGAAGATGGAACAAAAACAAGAGTCATAGTGCTCCAAATCTAGTTTCTAAACTATTAATTTTCTCCAAAAATGGTTGAGATTAAGGGGTTCAAAAAGGGGGAGCACACAAATTGGTCCTATTTTTTTTTGAAACATAACATAGCGTCTGGTGTGCTCTCCCTAAAATGTTAATTTTTTTTAGTATTTCAATAATTGCTCTAGTGAGAAATTAGCTAACACCATGTAGTTTATCCCTGATTTTTCTGATAATTTTTCAATGAATAATTATTTTTTTAGTAATTTTTAAAGTGGACACATCATGAAAATAGAAATTTGAGTGTGCTCCCCCCTAAAAGTTTTGAAAATTAATCAAAAATCAATTTTTTTTAATACGTGTAAAATGGAGTCTAGTTTCTAAAAATGTAACTTATTTCAAATTTTGATGAATACAGTTAAAAAAAAAAGTCAAAAATACTAGACAGTGGTTTTTGACAAAAAATGGACACACTAACAAAAGAAATTCAAGATGAAATCCTTAACCTACTCGAAATGTGAAAAAAATATACGGTTAGATAGCTAACAAAGAGCTTAAGATTATGGTGGTAGTTTTTTTAGTTTTCATTGAAAAAAGTGTCATCCTGATGGGGAGCTCACGCTCCATATTATCTCTAGATTTTGCTAAAAACTAGTAAAAACACGTCAAAGCAAGCTCACCATAACACGCTCACGTCATGGTGAGCTAAAACATCTCTCTCTCTCTCTGAGGGAGAGATAGGGAGATAGGGAGATATGGAGAAAGTGATATATAAGGAGAGAGAGAGAGAGAGAGAGAGAGAGAGTCATAGTTTTCTTTTTTTCCATTTCCTTCATCGATAAGGGAGAGGAAGAGATAGGGAAATAGAGGAATGATAGGGGACAAGAAGGTAAGAGATAGCGAGATAGCGAGAGATAGATAGGTAGAGAGAGAGAGAGAGCAAATAGATAGGGAGAGATAGAGGATAAAGAAGGGAGAGATATAGGGTGATAGAGAGTGAGTGAGATGTCCAGAGAGATAGGGAGATAGAGGTTTGGGGTTGCTTAGGTTTAGAGTATAGGGCTTAGGGATTACAATTTAGGGGCATTATTTAGGGTTTAGGGGTTTAGAGAGAGAGACTACTTTTGACATGCAACCCTAAACCCTAAAACCTCTCAATCTCTCTGCCTATGTCTTTGGCCATGTCCATCACTCTTTATCTCCCTATCTCTCCCCTCGATCTCATCTATATCTCCCTATCGGTCCTCTCTCCCTAAACCCTAAACATCCAAACGTTAACATCCAAATAATGCCCCTAATCTCTAAACACTAAACCCTAAACTTGAGCAACCCTAAACCCCCAAGAACCAAACCCCAAACACCTAAACCCTAAATCCAAGAAACCCTAAAACTCTCTCCCTATCTCTATCATCCCTCTACCTCTCAATCTAGAGATTAGGGGCATTATTTGAATGTTAAGGTTTGGAGGTTTAGGGTTTAGGGAGAGAGGACCAATAGAGAGATATCTAGAGGAGACCGAGGGGAGAGATAGGGAGATAGAGAGTGATGGACATGGCCAAAGACATAGGTAGAGAGATTGAGAGGTAGGGGGACGATAGAGATAGGGAGATCGGGGAGAGATAGGGAGATAAAGGTTTAGGGTTGCTTGGGTTTAGGGTTTAGAGAGAGAGAGAGGTTTAGGGTTTAGGGGAATTATTTAGGGATTCTCAAGTTTAGGGAGAAAGATTGAGAGGTAGAGGGATGATAAAGATAGAGAGATACAGATTTAGGGTTTCTTAGGTTTAGGGTTAGGGTTTAGGGGAATTATTTAAGGTTTAGAGGCTTAGGGTTGCTCGGGTTTAGGGTTTAGGGGCATTATTTAGGGTTTAGGGGAAATTAGGGTTGCTTGGGTTTAGGGTTTAGGGTTGCATGTCAAAAGCAATCTCTCTCTTTCTCTAAACCCCTAAACCCTAAATAATGCCCCTAAATTGTAACTCGTAGACCCTAAACTCGAGCAACCTCAAACCTCTATCTCCCTATCTCTCTAGACATCTCACTCATGCTCTCTATCACCCTCTCTCTCTCCCCTTTTTCTTCTCTATCTATCCCTATTTGTCTCATGTCTTTCTAGGTCTATCTATCTCTCGCTATCTCGCTATCTCTTGCCTCTTTCTCCCCTATCATTCCTCTATTTCCCTATCTCTCCCTCTCCCTTATCGATGAAGGAAATGGAAAAAAGAAAACTATGACTCTCTTTCTCTCAAAGAGAGGGAGAGCTACAGTGAGAGAGAGGGAGAGAGAGAGAGGGCAGGAGGGAGAGAGGGAGTGAGTGAGAGAGAGAGGTTTAGGGTTTAGGGGCATTATTTAGGGTTGCTCAAGTTTACAAAGAGAGATTGAGAGGTAGAGGGATGATAAAGATAGAAAGATAGAGATTTAGGGTTTCTTGGGTTTAGGGGAATTATTTAGGGTTTAGAGGCTTAGGGTTTCTCAAGTTCAGGGTTTAGGGGAATTATTTAGGGTTTATGGGTTGCATGTCAAAAGCAATCTCTCTCTCCCTCTCTCTAAACCCCTAAACCCTAAATAATGCCCCTAAATCATAACCCCTAACCCCTAAACCCTAAACTTGAGCAACCCCAAACCTCCATCTCCCTATCTCTCTAGACATCTCACTCACTCTCTATCACCCTATCTCTCCCCTCTTTATCCACTATCTCTCCCTATCTATCTCCTCTCTCTCTCCCTAAACCCTAAATAATGCCCCTAAACTGTAAACCCCTAAACCCTAAACACTATCCATCTCTCACTCTCACTCTCTATCTCCCTATCCCTCCCCTATGTCTCCTCTATCTCTCCCAATATCTATTGGTCCCCTCTCTCTATATCTCTTTCTAAACCCTAAACCCTAACCCCTAGAAACTCTCTATCTCTCTCGCGTTTAGGGTTGCTCAAGTTTAGGGTTTAGGGAATTATTCAAGGTTTAGGGATGCTCAAGTTTAGGATTTAGGGTTTAGGGGTTATGGTTTAGGGGTTTATTGGGGTTAGTGCAAGAAGTTGGGTCCACTTTTTGGCCAAAAAGTGGAAGTGTTTTCCCTGATTTTCAGAATTTGTCACATTTGACCTTAAAATTTGAAGCACTTAGAGATGGAATCTTTCAAAAAGTCACTAAATATAAAATGTAGTACTCAGAGTCTAGTTTCCAAATATGTAATTTTTTTCAATACTCAGATGATACAAATTAATTTTTAATAGGCATTTCTAAAAACCACTATTTAAAAGTCACTTTTTTTTAACCATACCATGCATGTGTACGGCCAACATTTAATTTGACCTAAATAACATTATTTTTCAAAATCCTTTTGGGAAAAGATGTGTAGTACAGTAAAGTTTGATGAGGATATTTTTTTATAATTTTTTCCAAATAATTTTTTTTATTAATTTTTTATTAGGCCTAATTGCTACTTTTGAAAACCCCGTGTACGACCAACATAATTTGAGCAAAAAAAATCATAAAATTAATTTTTTTTTCATTGTGTAAAAAATGATGTGTAGATTGATGATATAATTTTTTTTTAAATTTAAAAATTTAAAAGTTATTAAAAAAATACAAACACCTGTCATTTCAAGTTTTTGGCCCAGTTTGCTCATAAATTAAATAATAAATAGAAGAACACGTCCAATAACAAAAAAAAATACATATTTAAAAACTAGACAATGTCATCTGTAATGGGTTTTCATTTTGTAAAAAAATTTAGAAAAAAAAGTCCTCAGCCATATAGGTAAACTCAGTGTTTCTTCTTGTTCTGTACTTAGAAAAAAACTTGCAGGTCCAAGGCTTAAGGTTGGCCAACCATGCCTATCCCGAACCTAAAACCCAAGCAAAGGGAAGGGAAAAGGCGGTCAGTGATTTCAAATTTCATAGAACGAGTACCCGTTATAAAATAGGTACGCGTTACATAATGGGTACCTGTTATATTTTTTAGAACGAGTACCCATTTCTATTATACCTGTTATTTCCCATATTAGGGAAAAACGTACTATTACTGTATCCCTACAACTTGCAAGTCTGATCAATACGGCCCGACAGCAACAATTTCTACATTTTTTTACTTACATGTGTTTTATGGAACCTCTTGACAGGTCATTCTATTTAGATTTTGAAAGGAGTCAATCATATGAACAATTCTGAAGTGAAATCAAGTGCATGAGCTATTTTCAAGAGGAATAAAGAAAGAAGGTTTTTGTTTTTACATCTACTTTTTACTTCAAAATCTATAGAATAAAGGATCTACATCTAATTCTACTTCAAATATTCAAATAAGTACATCAATTATGAAATTGGATTAAGTATCAATTGTTATTTTATCAAGAGGGTTTGGTAATCATGGGATCAAATCAACGTCAAAGAAAAAAATAGAGGGTAATGACACCTCAAGAAATTGAAGCAAATAGAGAGAAAGAAGCAAAAAGACAAAGAGATAGAAGAGCAAGGATTCAAGAGATGAAGAATATTGAAGCATCTAGTTTCATGAGTATTGAAGAGAAAGACATTCAAGAGACTATAAATGATGGGATGAATGTAGATGATGCAAATGTAGAAATGGTGAATTTGGAAGAAAATGTGTCTATAAAAACAAATGCATGTATGTCTTCAAACCCAACTTTCGAAGATATGGAAAATGTGACTATACAAACAAATTTAGGTATGTCTTTAGAGCCAACTTTCAATGATATAGAAAACATGACTATAGAAACAAATCCAAGTGTGTCTTTGGAGCCAACTTTCAATGATATAGAAAACACAACTATAGAAACAAATCTTGGTGTGTCTTCGGAGCCAACTTTCAATGATATGGAAAACACAACTATAGAAACAATTCCAAGTATGTCTTCAAACCCACCTATTGATGATATGAATGAGAATGATATCCCTTTTAGGAGTGAAAATGAAAATGTTTTATTTGAGATTGAAAGAAATGTCTTAGATAATCTTCCTGGTAAGATTTCTTGGAGGCAAATGAGAACTCATACAAATAGATTATATAAAATATTTTTTTATAGAAAAAGTCTTGGATTTCAATGTCAACTTATGATGCAATTGATGAAGATGTGGAAATTGTGAAAAGTAATGAAAAAGTTAGGCATCTTTGTAAAACCTAAAAAAAAAAGATGAATCAATCAAACAAGTTTTATCTAGTGTTGCTAATGCTATTGATTCTATTGGTAAAAAAAGTCGATCTAAAGATAGCAATGCAGCATGAAGAGCTATAACAACTGCTTTAGTCAATAAATCTTCTAATAAAAGAATGATAAGTAAGACAAGTGAAATTCTAAAGATAAATCTTAAAACTTTGAGAAGAGCAACAAAGAGAAGAGAATCTATTGAAAAAGATCCAATTAACCAATGTTGGAGTTTTAGTGGTAAACTCCCAAGGTATGACATGAAATTAAATAGTGAAATCAAATCTTTAATTGAAAAATATTGGCATGATAATACAAGGGTATCATCTAATGTTAGAGATGTTTTAAAATTATGAGTGGGGCCTAAAATTCATGATCCTCATCCAAAACATCTATTAGACATGACTCAAACTAAATTATATAAAAAATTCTTAGATGATTTAGTGTTAGAACCATTCAATATTACCATAAGCCAAAGATCTTTCGAGAAATGTAAACCTTGGTATGTGAAAATTAATAAACAATGAATCTCTTATTGTTGTAAAACTCATGTGCAATTTCGTTATTATTATAATGTTTTTCGATATATACATTTTACTTTGCATACTGACAAAATTATGTAGGAATGTGGTATTAATATGCCACCTCAAACAATTAAGGAGTTTGTAGCAGGTTTGTTTTGTGAAACATCTACTGGATACTTATTTTATTGAAAAGCATGTATTTCTGGACAATGCAATAGATGTGGCAACTTTTCATTGTTAGGAGAATGTATGCATGAAAATATTTCACATGAATTTGGGCAACAATTAGTGGATGTGAAAAGATTCAAGAATGTTGAATATTCTTTAAAGGATGGAAAAATTGGAAAGCGTTGTGAGTTAGTCACTAAAAAAATTTGTGTGCATGCATTTATCAAATATTTTAAGGATAATATTGTATCCAAATATGTCAAACACTCCCAATATGCTCGGTGACTTGATGGACAATTTCATTTATGTAAAAACACATTTCCAATTGGAACAATCCTATCAGTGGTTGATTTTGCAGAAAACTATACTCTTGCTCCATAAGAAGAAATTCAATCTCAGTATTATTTTTCAGTGCAAGTGGCCATATTTGTTCATATTGTATATAGACATGCATATGATAGTACAGAAGATAATAGAAAAATTTTGAGGGAGTATCATTTCTATTTGAGTGATAACCGGTTACACTCTTCAGAGTTTGTACAATATTGTTTCACAAAATTTTATGAAAGTTTAAAAGAAAGTGGAATCCAGATGGCACAACATTTCATATGGTCAGATAATTGTACAGGGCAATTCAAAAATGCAAGAATGTTTTATTGGCTATGTAGGGCTCACAAAGAAAACAATATCCAACATATGTGGAGTTTTTTTGAAGCTGGACATGGTAAAGGAGAACATGATGGAGCTGGAGCATGTGTGAAAAGAGCTCTTGCTAGAGAACAACTAAAATTTGAGGATGCAACCAAATTTAGAGATGCACATGCAATTGTGGATTGGTGTAATAAAAAATTATCTACGGGATCAAGTGAGAACTCTACAATTCGGTGATTCTTTTGGTTAGTTGAAGAAGAGAATATTCCTACTCGACTTGATTGTGAGACAATAATTGGATCAACAAAATGACATTCATTTAAGAGTTTAAATGCAAGCACATGGACTATATAGACTAGGGAGCTTGCATGTTTTTGTCAATTTTGTATTACAGGTGATTAGGGAGCATATGAAAATACATAATGGGTTGAAGAATGGAAACAAAGATCCTTAACACCTACAGAAACACAAGAGCAACTTGAAACAACAATTAAAGATGATAATCAAATGTTTGCATCAGATGACTATGATCATGTTTCAAACCTTGTACAAAAAGGTACTTTTATTTTCAATATTTTTTTATTGCCATTTTTTTGTACATCTATATATAATTAATTATATATGTATGCATGTACAAATTTATGTGATTTAGATACATGTCACACTTTATTGAATTACATAATTTTTTTTGTAGGACATGTGTATGCTGTTGTTGTACCTGAGGGCAATGAAGAGAAAACCGAGTATTGGTTGGCTTGATGTGTTGAGACAAAACAAAAGTTGTTACATCCTAGAGTAGATGATGATAACATAGAGTATCCAACAGGTTCTGTGGTTGTTGTTGGCACTTGGCTACAAAAATATCTAATAAGAAGGAATGGTGTGCCTGCATTTGAAGATTATGAAACACATAAGAAGATCATACACTACTCACATTTGGTTGTGACAACAAATATAAAACTAGTCAGATATCAAGGAAAACCTTCTAATAAACTGTTATGGACACTTTTGATGGAAGAACATGAGTCAATTATAGATGCATTACAAAAAAATGAGGATGCAGATGGTACAATGGAATAAATTTCTAGGTATGTGAACCATACTCTTACATCCCCTGAATCCATCCTCTTAAATGTATCCTATAATGTTATCTAGTTACATGTAATGTATTAATGTTTTGTCTTTTTGGTATATAAATTCTTTCATTCTCATTTCAGCTTCTATATTATTCCCCTTGTCTTAAATTTTGTATCAACTCATGTAAATATATAGTTAATTTACTTATACATTTGAACATTACTTTTGTAGGTGTACCCTAGACAAGTAGTTAAATTTGCATGATTGTCAATAGAAGTTTTCACCATACAAGTATGTGAGGTCATTTTTGTAGTCTTCAACTAAAAGTGAACGCAAATTAGGTAATTACATATATACTTACATTATGGCTTTCACATTCAACATGTTATCTAGTTACATAATACATCAATGTGTTGTGTTTTTGGTATATAAATTCTTTCATTCTCATTTCACCTTGTATATTATTCCCCTTGTCTTAAATTTTGTATAAACTCATGTAAATATATAGTTAATTTACTTGTACATTTGAACATTACTTTTTACAGGTGTACCCTAGACAAGTAGTCAAATTTGCATGATTATCAATAGAAGTTTTCACCATACAAGTATGTGAGGTCATTTTTGTAGTCTTCAACTAAAAGTGAATGCAAATTAGGTAATTGTATATACTTACATTATGGCTTTCACATTCAACATGTTATCTAGTTACATAATGCATCAATGTGTTGTGTTTTTGGTATATAAATTCTTTCATTCTCATTTCACCTTGTATATTATTCCCCTTGTCTTAAATTTTGTATCGACTCATGTAAATATATAGTTAATTTACTTGTACATTTGAACATTACTTTTTGCAGGTGTACCCTAGACAAGTAGTCAAATTTGCATGATTGTCAATAGAAGTTTTCACCATACAAGTATGTGAGGTCAATTTTGTAGTCTTCAACTAAAAGTGAACGCAAATTAGGTAATATTATATATATATATATATATATATATATATATATATATATATATATATATATATATATATATATATATATATATATATATATATATATATATATATATATATATACTCATATGTTTCTCATCCATCCTCTAAAGACACCCGCTTGTACATCCCCTTAATTCATCCTCTTAGCTCCCCTTAAGCCATCCTCTTACATCCCCTTAAGCCATCAAGTTTTATCTTATACTTTGTAAATTGACTCGTGTACATCTCTCCAAGTAAGCTATCCTCTTTTGTATCCCCTTAAGACATCCTCTTCTAGCTCCCCTTTTAATTAATCCTCTTATACATCCCCTAAAGCCATCCTCTTATGTATCCCCTTCAGACATCCTCTTAGCTCCCCTTAAGTCATCGTCTTACATCCTCTTTTGTGTTATCTAGTTACATATTGCATTAATATTTTGTGTTTTTGATACATATTCTTTCATTCTCATTTACATTCATTATTTCTTGCAGGTGTATCCTACAAGTAGATTTTTCCATGATTGCCACTACAAGATTTCATCATAATGTAAATAGTAGATCAATTTTGTAGTCATGTCAAACTAATAACATGGACCTATAATCTAGTTGTATAGATATATTCATATGTTTAATAATGGACCTATTTTTTGTTTTGAGACTCTTTTTGTGATCTATGTATTTAATTTTCACGGATTGAATATTATTTTATGATTGCCACAAATGATATTAGTGTAGAGGTTCAATAAGTATATAGTTTGTATTTTTCCTATCATTTTTGTACCCACTTTAGCTATGTTTTGAGATGTGTTGATTTAACATTTATTTTATATTATTTAAATGCACAAAAGTTGAAAAGACTTGTATAGAACCTATCCATCTACTCACTCTAACTCTCATTCATTCATGATTGTGTAGTAGTGTCATGATAGTTAAAGGGAAATAGTCCTAGGACAATTTGCATATTTGAAATGGTTTAATATCACCTCTATGAATGCCATAGTCCTCCTCTATATCCTTCAATCATTGTCTTGAATAGTCTAATGCTATCACCAATAAATATGGGACTGTGCTATCATATTACCTAGGTGTAGTCATAAGTATCATGGTATGGATTAAGTCATTGGTGTTGTAGAGTTATTTATGACTGTAAAGGTAATAATGAGGGTTATCATGCATAGGTAAGGTAGTAAATAGTCATTATTTCAAACTAAATGACACCATAAAGGTTACTCATTGTCATAGCAAAGAGAAGATTATTGTCATGCATGAAGATTATTGCCATATCCAATCGAGACTGTCATAAATCATTGAGATGTTCTCATAAGAGCAATTCAAATCTAAAAATCAGTCATAATGAGGTTATATCATCTAAAGTCCATTGCAAAAATCCATATGACAATGATAAAACAAATAGGATAGTCATGAAACAAATAGGACACTCATGAAACAATAAAGTAATCATGTTAGTCAAGAGGTTTTCATAGTGATTGATGATCTTATATCATTCTAAATGGTCATATGCTAGTTAGATAGACATGTATTTATGGCAACAAGTGGCCTTCATGAAATTCATAAGAGGCTACCAAACCAATTATAGGATTATCCTAATGAAACAAGAGAGGACTGTAAAATGCATAAGTGGTCATCCAAACACCTATATGATTGTCATAACAATCCCTAATAGCCACTTGCCTTCATGACCAATCAAAGATGTTATTAAGAACTTGAAGATAATCCCTAATACCCACTCAATAGAACTACTAAGAGAATGGCCAATCAAACCAAGACAAGAATCTACATAGCAAAAGGAATCTCAAAAATGAAATAATTCCCTAGCACTAGAAACATTTTGAGTAATCATTATAAGGGATTAATGCACCAACATTGTCAACCAATAAGGTATAAAAGAGAAGATCTAAAGAGAATGTATAAATACAAGAAGATATCACTTGGAGAAGGCTACTAAAGCTAAACACATGAAACTGGAAGTTCTGGAAAGAGCAGAAAATGGATTGTCAAAAATAGGAAAAATGAAGGGGCCTTGATAAGGTATATACTATCTATTCAAAAATTTGAAAAAATTATCTACACATTAGATATTCACATGTACATATGAGAATCCATCAAAGCATAATTGATTTTTGTAAGATGTATTAGTTGCAAGTGCTACTTTTGATCACCACAACCCTCACAAGAAATTATGCACAAAATCTCTCTTGAATAATTTTAAATTGTGATAATTTTTTTTGTAGCTTATATTGTGTGGATAAGATTTGAATTTCCTTCTAGTTTCTTCTAAAGAGTTAGTTTCTCTACAAGAATTGAATGCTTCATTTGAATCATGTTTTGAATGTTTTTTTAAGGAAGATTTTGTTTCGACACTATCAAAGTGAGCCTAACATTCTTATCATTTTATCATATTTTGCAATTCACTTTACCATATGTAGCAAATTGGACTAGGTATGTTACCTTATGAAAAAGATTAGTCCAAATTTTGTATTTAATTGTTCACATAGTGGGTTGAGCCTTACACCGTTGTATTTTGTAGATTGTTTCAACTTTTGAAGAAAACTGTAATAGGTGCACTTATCTTTTGACGAAAATCACTCTAGCTATTGCATTGGATTGCACACATCTTGTTTTATTGCCAAATTAATTGTTGTATTATAGAGTATGTATGCTTGTGTACACTAGGCTATTAGAGTGAATGACCTTACTTTTTGATTATGCATGCATCTACATGAACCCCATCTTTAGTTCCAACATTGTTGCTACTATAACTACAAAGTCTATTTTAACACATACATGAAGGGAAATGCAAGGTTTATCCTAGGTAAATTAGTTTGTTGCTTCACCATTGGATGGGCACTTTTTTGTTCTTTTTAACTAATGCAAATTGATTTATGATTATTATTCAATCCAATCACACAATTAAATTTTAACATTTTCTAATAAAAATAAATAAATGAAAAATAAAAACTTTCAAGAAAATAATTAATTTTTCATAATTAGTCACCCATTAAAATTGAATTGAAAGATAAACGAATCCATTATTATTATCATAATTAAATTCTCCTCTCATATCCCAAATTTAGACATAATCTATTAGATAATTATAACACCAAACTTATCTATTAGATAATTGTAACACCAAACCTATCTATTCCACTATGTAAATTAACTTAATTTAAGTTTGTGAGGTGATGTATTAGAATTTTGAATTTTGAATATAAATATAAATGAAAACATTTAATTAATTTTGGCAGTTAATAGATTGTTCATTATTTCAATTATAACTATTGAACCATAATGCATAATCACTTCTTAAATTAAAAAATGTAGTAGAGAGAAATCTTCTAACATGTCTCAATTAAATAATTTATAATCTAGAAGTGAACAATGAAGCATATTTAACATATTATCTAACATATACTAAAATGTTCAAGCATATAGTCAATAATATATACATGTAGATCTATCTAGATAAGTCCATGAAATACTATAAAATATAGGTAGGACCCATGAAATGTGTACTAAAACATCTACTCATAGTCAGCATATAAATAAATACAAATCATAGTTCATGAAATACTGAAATATATCTAGAAGTACATGTAATAGCAAGTTTGACATATACAGTCAAAGTCCTGGCATGACATATATAAAAAATAATGCACATTATACAGTTCAGTCTATGAAATAAATATCTATGTCAGGTATGATCATCACTCAAGTTCAAATCTGAGAGAGGCCTCTTTCTTCCTTGTGAAATAGATGGATCTACCTCATGCTGTACACAAGAGAAAGAAACTTGCAATCATATTTAAAAATTTTAAAAATGACACATACATGTGCTTCTGAAATGTAAATTTCATTTGATTGAAGATTTAATTTAATTTATAAAATACTCATATTAAATATTTAAATCTAGACTTTAATGTATGATTAAATTACCATATGATGTTGGTCATCTCCTCCCACATTTTGTTGCCCAAGTGATCGTAAAACATCAGGTGCTAATTCCTGGATATTCAAATTTAAAACACTCAAAAATTAGGTTACCATCCAAATTTAATTTAATTTATAAAAAAATATGAAATTAAATATTTAAATGTAGGCTTTAAAGTGTGCATTTAAATTACCGTGCAATCATGCTCATCTACTCCCACATTTTGTTGTCCAGGTGGTATAGTTGTTTCATCTTCTTGACCAAAAGTTTGACCTGCTAATTCCTAGAATTTCAAATAAACCAAGTTTGAAATAAGTTAGAATTTATTTAGCATATAAAGACCTAGAAATTGCACATAGAAAATTTAGTAAAGTTTAGGACCTCAAAATGTGTGGATGGCTCATGAAATTGTCCCTGACTAGCAATCTAACCAATGGTCGCACTCCTATCATCATGCACTTACATATATGGGTGCATATATAAATTTATATAAACTCAAAAAAGAAACTTAGTACAAATTTAGTATAATTTTTTAAAACACACACCAGGGAATACTCAGGCATAACAGCTGACGATGGAGGATCAATGCAAGAAACACCTGAGTCACGTGGTCGGTCAGACATGGGAACTGCCACATGACCTGAGCCTCACTGCAACAGTATTGTTTCACATACATGTACATATAGTTATTTATTTATTTATACACTTGTTAATTTAAAATATTGATAAGTTTCAAGAAGAAAATTTAAACTAGAATTAGATACATATGGTTTTAGGGTTAAGATATATTGGTTTACCCTGTAAGGTGTGCCAATCTTTATAGCTGTCGATGCAAAACTCAATGTATCAAATCGTGATGTGGCCCTAGAGCGACATGAGATCTGTACAACAAATAGTTCACAATTATATATTAATTCATTCAATTATTTATATAAATTTTGATACGTTCAAATTATGCACTTGAAATATTTAATAAAATGTGGTCAATGTATCTATGTAGGATTATCATCCAAATATAGTAGATCCAAGTATGACTCCACTTCTGTTGTAGTTGCATCTGATGTGGATGTAGGAGTAGGACCATAACATAGTTGATTGCAATTTGTACACAAATGTGCCCCTGACATGCCTGAGGCTCTATGATGAGATGCATCGACTCCTCCATGATGCTCTCCACCACTGAATTCATCTGCCATGTGGGCAGCTTGTTTAGTGAGATTGCCCGAGAGTCTACTCAATGCTCCTAATGTCGACAACACTGCCTAGTGTTGAATAGGTGCAGGAACCGTGGGCAAAATAGGAGCAACCAAAGGAGTAGAAGGAACGAGTCGATTGGGATCAACTCGTGCCCCTGGTCTATGTTGTGGCATGCCACGACCAACACCCTGAAATTCTCTCATATCAAAATAATTAGGTTTTTGACCCAATTGAAACTCCACCCATAATTTTCTCAAAAAATATAGCGGTACCTCATAATTAGCATGTGGTGGGTGATCAAACACCATCCACCACCGATCCCAAAAATGTCTCAAAATCGCCTCATGCCCACACCACTTAATTGATATTCTTCTTTTTGTTGCAGCTATAGGTTGATTAGTTTTTGGGTGATGAAAAAATGGGGCTAATGTTTGTTTTGTTATGTGGAGATCATGGATGTCTTTATATGAAAGACCATCCACATAGAATTGCCTCCTCTCCTCCCACCAAAGGTGAAATCTATTTAGGTCTGCATCGATAGACCTAACAGAATCAATAATGGTTTGCATCGAAGATGCAAACCGAACCACATGAGGAGGCATCAAGTGAGGTTGATTATTAATCAAATTAATGTTTTCCTCAATTGCATTAATATTTTTATTAATGCTTTGCCGCAATTGGGCCTCATCAAGTGGAGGAGGTGGGGGGTTTTGAGGTGGAGGGGGTGGGGGATTTTGAGGTGGATCACGGGGTGGGGGGTTTTCATAAAGAATGTCATCTATTAAAAATTCATCTAGACTTTGGTCATCCATTAGATGTCTCCTACAAATTTCCAAATACATCCATATGAAAAACTTACAAATGCATAATTTCACAAATATATACATATTGAAAACTTACAAACAAATATCTATAAATTTAAACTTAATCTAATAGATCTATAAATGAAAGTTTAAAATATCCATGAATTTAGAGAGCAAGTAATACTTAAAAATTAAACATGCACAAGTTTATCATATAATATGATTAAATGATGATGCATCAACCCTAAATATATCTTGTATACCCTTATTTAATCTATCTTCTCAAACACATGTCTCCCATGCACAGTTTATCATTGTCATTGAAAATCAAAGGACTTCAAAAAGAAGCCAACAACTTATTAAAAGGTCATGCACCTACTGCTTGAATAAAACTACTCTACTATTAAAATAATGAGATTGATATTTCATGAGATGTAAGAGTTCTAATGCTTGGTTTAACCCTCTATCTCTTCCATTCAATCACACCACCATTTTCCTAAGTGATTGCTATACCTTCACAATTTGAACAACCATGATAATCTTGTGAAGGAAAGATTTAGGAAGGACAAAGGTGGCTTTTTCACATAAGATGGGGTTAGCACAATATTAACGGTTTTGCAAGGGGGTAAAGGGGGATAAATTAAAGGGAAATTAAAGGACATTGAATAGGGATAAAAATTAGATGAAAATGGACATATAGGAACTCTAAATGTAAGACCATGGGAACAACATAGGAAAGGAGACATGGATGGCTAAGGGTAATTTAGGCTAAGAAAAAGGGGTCAAAATGATAGAAGACACACACAAACATGTTAAGGCTGATATGGACACAAAAACATAATAAGGAATTTGTAGGGTGTACATTAATTTCATTATAACATGCATATGCATGCTTGTGTACATCTTATTGTGAGGTCTTGTAGGTTTATTCATGGTTTCTAAGAACTTATTCATATTTCTTCATTTCTTTTTAATTATCTTGTTGGAGAGACCTCAAGGATCACCCTCCAAGGTTCTACAAATCTTGAAAAAGAAGAGGGGATACCATACCCTATGACTTGGCTCAAAGTGTTCTCTCCTTGTCGATGTTTCATATTCTCTACCTGAGATATTTTATTCCCCTTTTCTTAGTTTGAGTAATATTTCTAGAAGAGAGGGATTATATTTTTAGTAGCAAACAAAATCTAAAGATACATCAAATTTACATGCTTTTGTTGGAGAAATACATACACAAGACAACTTGAATCTCATTAAGACAAAAGCCTGGACTAAAAGCCTAATCAAACAAACATGAAACCACAGTGTATAATATTTCCAATCACTTGTCAATGTAGGGTTTACCAAAGCAAGAAGGCACATAAGAAACATAAAAATTTGCACTTTGGGGCATGGGCCAACAACCTCCTAGGTCTAACCCCATGCAACTAGAGTAATATGCAAGGGTTCATCACTAAAGATTAGACTAGGCTAGTAATGACATGATAGATTGGTATGCATGCAAATGAGTTAATAACTTTTGAAGAATGTATTTCTTTTCAATGTGGCTCATGGTAAGCTAACTCTTTGGAACTCAACACTTGATGAATGAAAACATGAAAGATCCACCTACAAGCCTATAGGAATCAAAAGTGGGATTTGATATTAGGAAAGTGGGATGAGAAATACAAGCATGGACAAATCATGGAATTCTACATAGCATAAGGTAATAAATACAAATAATGCTAGTAAGAATTATGATAATAGAAATTTGGATAATGAAAGTTACAAAATACAAGAATAATGTGACTAAGTCTATGAAATTGATATAGGCAAGAAGGTGAGGGTAGACAAGAGAAAAATATACTATGAAAAATATGAGAAGATATGAGTAGGACATATGATGGAATATAAAACATGGAAATACAAGTAGGATATATATATATATATTACCAAAAAGGATTTATCAATATCAACAAAATCTATTCCTTCTAGAATGCATAAATGAAGGGTACATCACTAGGTACATCTATGGCCATGTGATAGAGTCTTAGCGAGGAGATGAGAATTGATAATGTAATAGAAGATGGTCATAATATACATATATCATGTGGAAATCTATGATAGTAAGATACATGTATGAGTCATAGGGGGATCAATAACACTATATAAAGAGAATTATGATAGCAATCATAATAATAAGATATGATGATAGAGATAAATAGGAGAGGAATAAATGACTTATTGTGGCATAGATGATATAAATAATGAATGTATAATATGTATAAGAAAGATGTATATAGACAATAAGAGATGATTGATATAGGAGATGTGGGTACAAAAAAGAGGCAAATAGAGAGGTGTAATGATCTACTATAGGATATATGGGAAATGAAAAACAAAGGGTTCTGGTGCCCGATGGAGTCAATCCCAATAATACATAAAATGGTACTATGAATATAGACTCATCATTGTCTAGAACAACACAACCATGGGGAAGAAAACTGTAGGATAAAAACACAATATGACAAGGGCTAAAGTGGATAAATGTGTTATATTTAGGTCAACATGAAGAGGTCCCTAATGCTTTGCATCCTCCTTAAACATGGTTAAGGAAGGATAGGGATAATAGGTACAAAGAAGAATTAGGGTAAGAAACAAATAGCGGAAATAAAAGGAGTACCAAAAAACACATCATACGTTGTCCCCCAAGTGTTGGCATGTATAATAGCTCATCCACATAACAAGGGACAATAAACATAAGCATAAGAATAAGGATGAGAGAAGATATGTACAAAAGTAGGGTAGAGAAAGAGGCATCTAAGGATCACAACCAAGTGGGACTTTATTAGCCATAAGATCATCATGCTCTAAATCAACATTTAAAGATGTTGTCAAACTAGCTATCTATGTCAACACAAGCAGTAAAGATGGATGAAAATGGTGGATTGTGGGCAAGACTATCAAGCATACTATCAGGTGGTGGTGGAACAATGTGTAGTGTGGATGATGTCTCAACAATGGTGGTTGCAATGGAATTAATAGGAGGAAAAGAATGCTTAAAGCGGAGAGAATCTAAGAGATGGAGAAATTTGTAGTCAATAGGCATGGCATGGGATTCAAATGAAACTATGGGATCCTCAAAAGCAATAACAGTTGTAGAGGTCATAAATGGAATACTAGTAAATGATGATGAAGATATATAGTAAAGTAATTATAAGATATTTTTATTAGTAGTTTGCATTTTTAGGAGGATGGAAGAGTGGCTTGTTTGGAATTTCAAGTCAATTCAATATAAAATTTTGTTTGACCACAACAATTCAATTCATAAAGCTTCTTTTGAATACTATTACGTTCCCGTTAGAAGTCATTGAAAAGTCGAATGCATTCGAATCATACTCACACAATTGAATCTTTATAATTTGGTTTTTTAGGGTTTATAGTTTAGGTTTTTAGGGTTTGCAGTACAATATGGTTTTAGGGTTTATAATTTGGGTTTTTAGGGTTTATAGTTTAGGTTTTTAGGGTTTACAGTACAACATGGTTTGAGGGTTTATAATTTGGTTTTTTAGGGTTTATAGTTTAGGTTTTTAGGGTTTGTAGTACAGCATGGTTTGAGGGTTTATAATTTGGTTTTTTAGGGTTTATAGTTTAGTTTTTTAGGGTTTGTAGTACAACATGGTTTTAGGGTTTATAATTTGGTTTTTTAGGGTTTATAGTTTAGGTTTTTTAGGGTTTGCAGTAACATGGTTTTAGGGTTTATCAAAACATACAATCACAAAAAATCATAAAACTCTAATAACAAGTGAAACCCTAATTTTCATTTTAATCCTACATTCACAAAAAAAATAAAAAACAAGTTAAAAACTAGAAAACAACCAACCTGGAGGAGCTCAGTAGTGACGAGGTGGAGGGAGGACGTGACAGGGCAAAAAAAACTCTGGAGTTGTGCTAGTTTGGCCTTCAACAATGTGTACCCGTTCTTTGGTTGTCACTGTTACTGTAGCTGTCGTCTGGAGGTGGAAGAAAATGAGCCCGCAGGGCTATTTTTTAAAAATATATACTTTTTTGAAAATGGATACCTATTTAGTAATGGGTACCCATTTAGTAATGCACACCGAAGCTAAACAGATACCTGTTTAGGCTCGGGTACCCATTACTAAACGGGTACCTGTTTAGGTTTGAGTGCCTGTTCCTAAATGGGTACCCATTTCTTTGAAAACGGGTACCCATTCCTATCGGGAATTTTTTCCCCTGTGCAACTTCCCCTACATGTGGACCGAGTTTCTTGCTTTTACCCAGGGCTGCTCTCTCTATCGATCCCCTCTCTCTAACTGTATGTTTCTATCTCTCCGTCCCTCACTATCTCACTCCCCCTCTCTATCTAATGAAGGGGGTAAATCATAAAACACACAAAAATAGAAATAGAATACAAAAACTAGAATATTTCTTTATTGATTTGGGCAACTCATTACATTACAGAAGCTCAATTACAATCTAAGGAATCAATCCTCCACAAGCTGCAACACACTACAGCTATCCCAACCTCAAGACTCTAGAATCTTCAGCCTTCTGTAACCCCAAATTAGCTAGGGTTTCTATTTTTCCACCTATTCTTGACTCTACACTTGCCCCCTTAACTCTACTACTGCCCAGGGTTCCCAAAATAGTCCTAAATAGCACTTTTTGGTAGCCTCAAGCTACATTTTAAAATTTGTAACTCCCTCCAAAAGTAGGTCAACTTCTGGGAAGCATAACTTTTGATCCGGGTGTCCAATTGACAAACCATTTTAACGGAAAGCTCGTGATGTGAACTATCACGCTGGAAATCCATAAACAGATTTCCATCAAATTTTTGGGATGTTATGGAATGTTTTAGTGCCTCATATCTTGTTTCAAAAATTTTCAGGGGCTTTTTGGAAAACAAAAACTTTAATATCTTTCAGCTCACAAATGATCTTTGCCTGATTCCTTCGCCAAATGTCTTATATTTCCGTTATGTAACTTTCTGTAAGTTTTCACTTCAATCTGTGCCCAAATGTAAACTTTCCTAAAATAGCAGGTACACTTTCTAAAACAGGTAGGTCGCTATTTTTATCAGTTTTGGAAAAACTAAAAGTCCTACATCATTATTCTGGATATTATGGAATCAAAAACACTAATTATGGAAAGAAATGAAAACAACTACAATGATTTTGAATTATCTTCTTTTTGGGTGATGCAAGATTGCCCTTACACCGCTGGATGCTCCTGCATCAGACACCCAGGGTAATTTGAGAAGTGACCTTGTCACGTCTCAGATGTTTGTGTGAGGAAAACTCAAATGGTCAACCTATGCCTTAGACAACCAAGAAGAATCTTCAATAGGCCTTCCTTTCCATTTTACCAGATATTCTTCATACTGTTTGTTCTGAGTACTTCTTCCCACATGGCTATCCAAGATCTCTTCTATCTCTTCCATTGAAGTAGATGCCGGAATACTCCACTACGCTTTTGTTGGTCCATCCTCTGTTCCACCTTCATATATTCTGATAAATCAGTAATGTTGAAAATAGGGGAAATATTGATCCCACTTGGTAGCTCTACCTCATATGCATTTCCTGAATCATGCTTCTTCAGGATTCTGCATGTTCCAAATTTCTTCATTTTCAACTTATTGTATGTTCCAATTGGGAACCTTTCTTTTCTCAAGTGAACCATGACTTCATCTCCTACTTGGAACTCCTTATACCTCCTCTTCTGATCTGCCTTAGCCTTGTACTGAATATTCATCTTATTAATGTGCTTTCTCACCTATTCATGCAAATTCTTCAGATGTTCTACAAAGTCTTCGGCTTCAACACTTGTCTTTTCTCCTTTGTCCAGCTTCCTTAACTCAAAAGCATTTCTCAAGCTATTGCCATATATAATCTGGAATGGTGATTTACCAATACTCCTATTGACATAATTGTTGTAAGCAAATTCTGCCTATGGTAAAATCAAATCCCATCCCTTGGGCTTATCTCCTACTAAGCATCGTAGCAGGTTACCCAATCTCCTATTCACCACTTTCGTCTGTCCATCAGTCTGTGGATGGTGTGCAGAACTAAACTTCAAATCTATCTTCAACTTCTTCCATAATGTCCTCCAGAAATAACCAACAAACTTGGTATCTCAATATGAAACTATGCTCTTTGGTAGACCGTGTAATCTCACCACCTCCCTGAAAAATAACTCTGCAATATGAATAGCATCATTAGTCTTCTTGCAAGGAATAAAATGTGCCATCTTTGAGAATCTGTCCACCACCACAAAAATGGAATCATGTCCTCTTTTGTCCTTGGTAAACTAAGAACAAAATCAATACTAATATCATTCCATAGCTTCTCTGGTACAGGTAGTGGTTGATATAGACCTGCATTCTGACTTGTACCTTTCGCCATCTGACATACTCTGCAACTCTGCACAAATTTTCTCACATCCTGCTGCAACTGTGGCCAATAATAATTTTCACCAACAATAGCAATGGTCTTATCTCGACCAAAGTGTCCAACTAATCCCCCACTATGCTTCTCCTTTATCAGGTTCTCTCTCATGGAACTCCTCGGAATGCACAACTGGCTTCCTCTAAACAACATGCCATCTTAGATTATGAAATCCAACCATTTTGTCCTGTCCAGAATAACAAGTTCCATGCAAGCTTTCCAAGCCTTTGCAAAATCTGGATCTTTAGGATACAAGCTTTTGAGCTCATCAAACCCAACAACCTCTATCTTCATTTCTATCAACAAAATTTTCCTTCTACTCAAGGCATCTACAACTCTATTGGACTTCCCACTCTTGTGCTTCAAAACAAAAGTATAGCTCTGCAAAAACTCAACTCATTTTAAGTGCCTTTGATTTAACTTTCCTTGACTATTAAGATACTGCAAAGCCTAATGATCAGTATATAAAACAAACTCCTTTGGCAACAAATAATGTCTCCATTTCTTCAAAGCCTGAACTATTGCATAAAACTCCTAATCATAAATAGAATACTTTGTCTTGGCATCATTAAGATTCTCACTAAAATAGGCAATGGGCTTACCTTCTTGGCTCAAAATAGCTCCTATACCACTACCACTAACATCACAATCTACCTGAAATACCTTATTGAAATCTGGAAGTGCCAAAACAGGTTGTTCTACGACTTTCTGCTTCAATGTATCAAAGCTCTTGTATGCTCCTTTAGTCCATCTAAACTCTTTTTTATCCCCTCTCATTGTCTTAGTTAGGGGTGCACAAATGCTACTAAAATTCCTGATAAACTTTCTGTAAAAACTTGCCAAACCGTGAAAAGATCTTACCTTCGTTGCACTCCTTGGCGTAGGCCATTCAATGATAGTCCTTACTGTTTTGGGGTCCATCTTAAGACCTTCCTCTGAGACAACAAATCCTAGGTATACCAACTCCTTTGCAAAACTACATTTCTTCAGATTAATCAGCAACTTCTCCTCCCTCAGCTTCTCTAAAACTCTTCTGATATGCATTAGATGCTCATCCCAAGTCTTACTACAAATTAAAATATCATCCAAATAAACAATAACAAAACTTCCCAAAAATTCTTTCAGTACCTCGTTCATGAGCCACATGAATGTGCTCGGTGCATTGGTTAGCCCAAATGGCATGACTAACCACTCATACAAACCTTCCTTTGTCTTGAAGGCTATCTTCCATTCATCTCCTTCTCTGATACGGATCTGGTGATACCCACTCTTCAGGTCAATCTTCGTGAAGTACTTGGCTCCACTCAAATAGTCCATGATGTCATCCATTCTTGGCAATGGAAATCTATACTTGATCATTATCTTATTGATGTCTTGAGAGTCTGTACACATCCTCCATTCTCCATCCTTCTTTGGTGCTAGTACTGCAGGTACTGCACATGGGCTTATGCTCTCCCTTATCAGTCCCTTCCTCAACAACTCCTGAACTTGTCTGTTCAGCTCTTCAGTCTCTACATGGGTCATTCTGTGGGCTACCTTATTCAACAAACTGGCTCCTGGTATCAAATCCATTTGATGACTTATCTTCCTTACTGGTGGTAAACCTTCTAGTACATTATTAGACACAATATCTTGAAATTCTTCCAACATCTCTGAGACTTCGGCTGGTACATCTTCACATTTCTCTTGACTAATCTCAGGAATCAATTCATAGCAATGACGCTCATGCTTCATACCCTCCAAAAATTTTCTACCATCTACCAAGCAAATCCTGGCAATACTACATACCTTTTCTTCCACCTCCTTCAAGGGCTTCAACTTGTGACGAACTCCATCCTTTGTTAGGGAATATGTGTTTGCACGGCCATCATGGACATCGCTCCTATCATTCTGCCATGGCCTCCCCAATAGCATATGACATGCATCCATCAGTATGATATCACATAGCACCTCATCATGGTAGTCCCCAATCTTGAACTTCACTAAACACTGCTCATTGACCAAAGCTCAGTGGTCCTTTTGCAACCATGCAATTTGCAATGGATGTGGATGCTTTCTTCTTGTCAACTTCAACTTGTCAACTATCTCCTCTGAAACAAGATTGTCAGTACTTCCACTGTCAATAATAATGTCACAACACTTACCTTCACATTTCTATCTTATGCAGAATAAACTCTTCCTCTGATTGGGTTCTTTCTGCTCATTCAACAAAGTTCTTCTGACAACTAGGGTTTCTCCCCTTTCAGCATCTTCAGAATGCTCAGATTGTACATCTTCATCTACATTTGCAACTTGTGCATTACCTTTAGGTCTTCTATTTGTCCTTCCTTGATGTTACGGACACTCATATGCTCGATGCCCTTCTTATCCACACTGGAAACAGGTTCCTCTGAAACCTCCTCTTCCAGGTCCTTGCCCCGGTCTGCCTCTTCCTCTTCCTCTTTGCTCACCATTGTTCTAGTCACGAGGGTGGTAGGTATTATCTCCTCTCTAATTTCGACTAGTGCTAGCTTCTTCACTTTTCTTTGCATCTTCATTTCAGGCCCCATAAGGTCTTCCACCAGTCCTTCCACCTTGACCTCTTCCCCTTTGCTTGCTATCAAATCTTTTATTCAGCTTCTCTTCCACCTTTAGGGAAAACTGGTATGCATCTTCTATGGTGGTCATTCTGACCAGGCTTAACTCCTCTTGAATACTTGGCCTCAACCCATTAATGTAACAGGCTACCTTCTCCTTGTTGGGCTCTGCATGGCCCATCCTAATAATAATCTTATAAAACTCTTCCGTATACTCCTTGATAGACTTGTTACCTTGCTTTAGTCCTTGTAACTTCTTCAACAACTCCATCTCATAGTCCACAGGAATGAACTGTTTCTTCAGTTTCTCCACTATCTGATCCCATCTGGTGATCTTTCCTTTTCCTCTTCTGTTCCTCTCTAATTGGACCTCCTTCCACCAAATACTGGTGTGGCCCTTCAACTTTGTTTTTGCAAACTTGACCCAATCTGGGTCTTCCACATCCTCATACTCGAAATACTCCTCTATGTCATTGATCCAATCAATAAGTTGTTCCAGATTCAAATCTCTAGAATATGTAGAAACTTCAATCCTAGGCCTCTTTCTGATCTTTGAAATGGCCCTCAACAACCTAACTTCTGCAGGATCTCCTGCAGCTTCTTGTTCTTCCTTAGATAGCTTTTTCTCAGCTTCATCTTCACTTTCTTCTCTTGTTCTCAGGTCAAACCCTCTTTGTAGCTCCTCTTGCAATGTATCAATTTTCCTTTGCAGGGCTCTAAAACGCTCTTCCATCAAAGCATTCCTCCCAATATGATTTTCTTCAGGGAGGCATCTTGATCTTCGTTGCAAACTCACAACCTCAGGTCGTGGTGCAAACTGCCTCACAGTCGGTGATCTGTCTACACACTCAGGAACCCTTGCTTTGATACCACTTGATGAAGGGGGTAAATCATAAAACACACAACAACAAAAAATAGAATATTTCTTTATTGATCTAGACAACTCATTACATTACAGAAGCTCAATTACAATCTGAGGAATCAATCCTCCATAGGCTGCAACACACTACAGCTATCCCAACCTCAAGATTCTAGAATCTTTAGCCTTTTGTAACCACAAATCAGCTAGGGTTTCTATTTTCCCACCTATTCTTGACTCTACACTTGCCCCCTTAACTCTAATACTGCCCAGGGTTCCCAAAATAGTCCTAAATAGCACTTTTTGGTAGCCTCCAACTAAATTTCGAAATTTGCAACTCCCTCCAAAAGTAGGTCAACTTTCGGGAAGCATAACTTTTGATCCGGGTGTCCGATTGATGAACCGTTTTAAGTGTCGGAAAGCTCGCGATGTGAACTATCATACTGGAAATCCGTAAATAAATTTTTTTCAACTTTTTAGGATGTTATGGGATGTTTTAGTGCCTCATATCTCATTTCAAAAAAATTCAGGGGCTTTTTGGAAAACAAAAACTTTAATATCTTTCAGCTCACAAATGATCTTTGCCTGATTCCTTCACCAAAGGTCTTATATTTCCATTATGTAACTTTTTGTAAGTTTTCACTTCAATCCATGCCCAAATGCAAATTTTCCTAAAATAGCAGGTACACTTTCCAAAATAGGCAGGTCGCTATTTTTAGTAGTTTTGGAAAAATTGAAAGTCCTACATCATTATTCTGGATATTATGGAACCAAAAACACTAATTATGGAAAGAAATGAGAAGAACTACAATGATTTTGAATTATCTTCTTTTTGGGTGATGCAAGATTGCCCTTACACCGCTGGATGCTCCTGCATCACTATCACTCTCTCAATCCCTCTACCTCAAATCTATCCCTGTATGTCTTTGTCCACATCTCTCAAGATCTCTTTCCATATCTCTATCTCTCCATATAGATCCCTATCTCTTAATCTATCCCTCTTTACCTCTCTCTCCCTCCCTCTCTATGTCTCTCCTCCTCTCTATCTCTCTCCCCATCCATCTACCTCTTGAAATGTCTCTCCAGGTATGTCTCTGGACATCTCTCCATCTGTTTCCCTATCTCTTAATATATCCCTCTCTACCTCTCTCTGTATTTCCTTATCCATCTCTCCCTCTTTATCTATCTTTCTCCTTCTATCTAGAACCCTTTGTTTATCTCAATTTCCCTCTCTCCCTCTCCCCGTCTCTATCTCCACCTATCCCTCTGTATCTAGAGATATAGAGAAAGAGAGGCAAATATTTTTATGCTTCCCATAACGTGCTCGTGTTATGGTAAGCAATAAAAGGGGCAAAAAACATGTGGGATCCGTGATTCAGACTCCACATGCCTATTATTCCTGCTTTTCATGCAGTATATCGGACAAGAAAATGCTTTTCATGTTGGTTGACATATTAACAATCATTTTTAGATCAATCCATCACCTTTGTTTTTTTTTCAACGTAAATGAACTAATTTTGCATGTTTTTGGAGAAAATTTGATTATTTAAACCTAAACTTTCATGTTTCATGTGTGATTTTGTTTCAAAGCTAATTACCATTGATATATAGATTGAATTTTATGATATATATGTTTGTTTTTCCATAAATTCACTAATCCTATTCTAGAGTTATATAGAATTCATAATCAAACTTGGGAAAAAGAAGAATTCAAGGATTTTGAAGCCAAAATTTGGAGAATTGGTCAACTCCAATAGCGAAGTCTTTAAGGTATGTTCTAAATTATATCCATTTTAATTCACTTATATATGTGTCGTTGTGTTGAGGCCAAAAAGAAATTAGGGGCCCCAGTTATAGATGGAGAAAACATCAAATACCCTATAGGCTCAGTGGTTGTTACTGGAACATGGCTTAGAAGGTACCCACATAAGAGTGTTAATGTTTGGCTATTTGAGGACTTTGACATGCATTGGAAGATTCTTCATTACTCCAACCTTGTCATGGAAACCACTGTTCATTTGATACAATATCGAGGTAGACCTTTGAACAAGACCTTGTGGAAGGTGCATGACTTTGACCATGAGGCAATACTTGACACAGTAAAAAGTAGAGAAGACCCAGATGGTTTGTTGGATTAATTTATAAGTATGCATAAAACTTTCCTAGATGGTTACTTGTACTTTATTTTGTATATAAATAGTAGTATGAATTGCTTCCCTCTAGTATATTTATGTTTAGTCAATTTTGCTTTTTGATGCTTCTCACAGGAGGTCACAACTCTAGTCTGTCCAACTATGGACAAAGAAGCTAGAGAAAAGATGATGGAGAGCGATCATCAGATGGTGGTAAGTGATTGATTACATATGTGATGTTATATATTTCATGTACATTTTGTTATAGTAATGTGCATATTGTTTGATTGTATTAACAGGTGGAGATGCATGAGCTTGAACTATTGAAGAGGTCTACTCGACGACAGAGAGAGGATGAGTCATGGATTGGTTCTCCATCTTCACAGTCAAGCAAGGGCCGCCAATTATTTCATAAAAGTCCATAGGAAAATAGTTTTGGAACATACTTTTGTACATGTTACCGATGTATATTTTTGTATATATGCCTATATGGATTTGTATGTAAACTAGATGTTATGTTCATGACATTATGTATACAACAATTTATATTAAATATTTAATATGATCAATTATCCTTACATGAATTTGGTTTTACACGTGCCAATTGAATTTGCTTGAAAGTAAGGAATGCAAAATTGTGCAGGTCTATTGGTTGTCTATTGTTTGATGATACCATTATGCTTCTTCAGGAGTTGGATTGGGTTGTGGTTCTTCCTCATGACAAGAGTTTGTTCATGTCTTCATGCTTCTTCAGGAGTTGGATTGGGTTGTGGTTCTTCCTCATGACAGGAGATTGTTCATGTCTTCATGCTTCTTTGTCCTCCATGTTCTCAGTGTTCTCAGTGTCTTCATGTGTCAAAGATTTCTTCAGTGTCCTCATGATGTTGATGTTGATCACAAAATATGGTGTTAAGCACCTCAATCGTTCAGGGCAGCAGGCTACCGATAAAGTCCCTTAAGATCCCTAAGACAGAAAAATTGCCAAACTTTGACAGAGGTTTTCTTAGAATTCATGGTAGCTAGGAACATTTCGTTTGGACCTACAGGTGCATGTGGGATCCATCCACAATAACCACTCTCAGTTTTGGTCAACTCTAGTCTATTTGACCATGTTGGAATCAAACACATTCTTACAAAATGCTTCAGTTTCATGTAGTGGAAAGGTGCTAGGAGTGACATTTTGCATTCCATAGCTCGTGGAGCCGAACGGACTTCTCCAATGTGTCGGGGTGGGCAGGTAAATTCTAGGGGAGGTCTCATTTCATGTGCCAACTACCCCAGTCATACGGGGCAGCAGGCTATCAGCAAAGTCTCTTAAGATCCTTAAGATGAAAAAACTGCCAAACTTTGACGGAGCAGTTCTCAAAATTAGTGGCAGTTGGGAATGTTTCATTTGGACCTACAAGTGCATGTGGGGTCTATCCACAATAAACTCTCTCAATTTTGGTCAACTCTAGTCCATTTGACCGTGCCAAAATCAAACACATTCTTGCAAAATGCTTTAGTTTCATGCAGTGGAAAGGTGCTAGGAGTGACATTTTGCATTCCATAGCTCGTGGGGCTAAACAGACTTCACCAGCATCGGGGTGGGTAGGTAAATGCCAGGGGAGGTCTCGTTTCATGTGTCAAGCATCCCAGTCATTCGGGACAACAGGCTACTGGCAAAGTCCCTTAAGATCCCTAAGATGAAAAAACTGTCAAACTTTGACAGAGCAGTTCTCAAAATTCGTGGCAGCTAGGAACGTTTTGTTTACACCTACAGGTGTATGTGGGGTCTATCCACAATAACCTCTCTCAGTTTTGGTCAACTCTAGTCTGTTTGACCGTGCTGAAATCAAATGCATTCTTGCAAAATGCTTCAGTTTCATGTAGTGGGAAGGTGCTAGGAGTGACATTTTGCATTCCATAGCTCATGGGGCCGAACAGACTTTGCCAATGTGTTGGGGTGGGTGGGTAAATGCCAATGTGGGTCTCATTTCATATGGCAAGTGCCCCAGTCATTCGGGGCAGCATGCTGCCGGGAAAGTCGCTTAAGATCCCTACTAAGAAAAAATTACCAAACTTTGACGGGGCAGTTCTTAAAATTCATGGTAGCTGGGAACATTTTGTTTGGACCTATAGGTGCATGTAGACTGTGTCTACAATAACCTCTCTTGGTTTCATTCAACTCCTATTCATTTGACCGTGCCGAAATCAAACACATTCTTGCAAAATGCTTCAGTTTCATGCAATGGAAAGGTTGCCAGGTGCCATATTTATTGTTCTACTCATTGTGGGTCTAAATGGACTACGCCAACACGTTGAGGTGGGTGGTTAAATGGTAGGGAAGGTCTCGTTTTGTGTGCCAAGCATCTCAGTCGTTCTGGCCTGCAAGCTACCGACACCTAGCACCTTTTGAGTTTGTCGGTAGCTTGTAGCCCGGAACTACTAAGACACTTGGTGCATGAAATGAGACCCCCTAGCATTTACCCACCCACCTAATGTGTTGGTGTAGTCCTTTCGGTACCACAATGAGCAGAACAAAAAAATGGCACCTGGCAACCTTTCCACTGCATGAAATTGAAGCATTTTGCAAGAATGCGTTTGATTCCGGCACAGTCAAACGGACATGAGTTGAATGAAACTGAGAGAGGTTATTGTAGATAGAATCCACATACACTTGTAGGTCCAAACAAAACATTCCCATCTACCACAAATTTTGAGAACTGCCCCATCAAAATTTGGCAATTTTTTCATCTTAGGGATCTTAAGGGACTTTGTCGGTAGCTTGTTGCCCCGAATGACTAGGGCACTTGGCACATGAAATGAGACCTCCCCTAGCATTTAACCACCCACCCCGATGCATTAGTGAAGTCCATTCAACCCCACGAGCTATAGAATGCAAAATGTCACTCCTAGCACCTTTCGAGTTTGTCGATAGCTTGCAGCCCGGAACGACTGAGACACTTGGCACATGAAACGAGACCTCCCCTAGCATTTACCCACCCACCTAAACATGTTGGCGTAGTCATTTTGCCCCCAAGACCTATGGAATGCAAAATTTTAGTGTTAGCAATTTTCTACTTTGCTGGTAGCTTGCAGCCCAGAATGACTGAGACACTTGGCGCACGAAATGAGACCTCCCCTAGCATTTACCCACCCACCCTGATGTGTTGCCATAGTCGGTTTGGCCCCACGATGAGCAGAACAAAAAACATGGCACCTAGCAACCTTTCCATTGCATGAAACTGAAGCATTTTGCAAGAATGTGTTTTGATTCTAGCACGGTCAAATGGACAAGAGTTGAATGAAACTGATAGAGGTTATTGTAGATGGATCCCACATGCACCTGTAGGTCCAAATAGAATGTTCCCATCTACCATGAATTCTGAGAACAACTCCATCAAAGTTTGGTAGTTTTTTCATCTTAGGGATCTTAAGGGACTTTGTCGGTAGCCTGCTGTCCCGAATAACTGGGGTGCTTAGCACATGAAACAAGACCTCCCCTAATATTTAACTGCCCACCCCGACACATTGGTGAAGTTCGTTTAGCCCCACGAGCTATGGAATACAAAATGTCACTCCTAGCACCTTTCCACTACATGAAACTAAAGCATTTTGCAAGAATGCGTTTGGATCCAACACAGTTAAATATACTAGAGTTGAATGAAATTGAGAGAGGTTATTGTGGATGGACTCCACATGCACCTGTAGGTCCAAACAAAACATTCCCAGCTACCGTGAATTCTAAGAACTGCTCCATCAAAGTTTGATAATTTTTTCATCTTAGGAATCTTAAGGGCTACACCCATTTTATCCTTCTTCACGCATAAAACAATAATATGATGTTGTAACAAGGTTGATCTTGAGTTGGGGGAGATTTGTACATCCATTATTCTACATCGTAGCTTCTATTTCTTGCATCACTCAAATATTTTCAAGGCCTTTCCATGGTTTCCTCTTACTAATCTAGCCAACTAGGACCATGAAAATGGTGTAGCAGTAACATATAAGGCTAAGAAATTAGGTAAAAGATCCATGTGATCATCTATTTTTAGTTTTAACATATTTTTTATCATCATTGACCATTGTATCCATGCATGTGTAGGTATATCAGTTAGTTTAGTCAAAGAGACTCCAAATTCATCATGTTTCCACCTTGTTTCAGCCCTTCATGCCTTGACATCATGACTGTCTCAACATGGTCTTTCATCATTTTAATAGTCCTCTTTAGTGTCTTGGGCTAGGACATTCCTTATGCACCTTGTAGACATGTATGCAAAGTGTGGAAGCTTAGACAAGGCACGTAAACTGTTTGGCATGATGCCCCAAAGAAATGTCGCCTCATTAAATGCAATGATTGCAAGATATGAACAAAATGGATTTTTTGATAAGGCTTTGGAAACTTTCAAGCAAATGTGATTGGCAGGTGTAAAGCAAAATTCCACAACCTTAGCCAGTATCCTCCTTGCCTATGCCAAAATGGACATCCATCAAAAGGATAGAACATATGGGAATTTTGTTAGATGTTGTAGTTGCAACTGCCCTCAGAGACATGTATGCAAAGTGTGGAAGCATAGACAAGGCACATGAATTGTTTGGCATGATGCCCCAAAGAAATGTCACCTCATTGAATGCAATGATTGCAAGATATGAACAAAATGGATTTTTTGATAAGGCATTACAAACTTTCAAGCAAATGTGATTAGCGGGTGTAAATCAAAATTCCACAACCTTAGCCAGTATCCTCCTTGCCTATGCCAAAATGGACATCCATCAAAAGGATAAAACATATGGGAATTTTGTTAGATGTTGTAGTTGCAACTGCCCTCAGAGACATGTATGCAAAGTGTGGAAGCATAGACAAGGCACGTGAACTATTTGGCATGATGCCTCAAAGAAATGTCACCTCATGGAATACAATGATTGCAAAATATGAACAAAATGGATTTTCTGATAAGCCTTTAGAAAGTTTCAAGAAAATACAATTAGTAAGTGTAAAGCCAAATTCCAAAACCTTAGAAATGGTATGTTTGGAGCATGGTATAGACATCAATCAAAGCATAAAGGATATAGGAATTTTGTCAAATGTCATAGTTGTAAGTACCCTGCAAGACATGTATGCAACTTGTGTGGAAGCATATACAACAAACATGAATTGTTTGACACGATGCCTCAAAGAAATCTTGTCTCATGGAATGCAATGATTGCAAGATATACACGAAATGGATTTTTCATAAGGCTTTAAAAACTCTCAAGCAAATGCAAAAAATAAATTTCAACCATTTACGCAAATTTTGGCACATCTAACACCAAATTACACAACCTTAACCAACTTCCTCCTTGTCTATGCTATAATGGGATCTAGAGAACATGGTGTGGACAACCATCGAAGCATAAACGATATAGGAATTTTGTCACATGTATTGTATTTGCAAAGTTACCATTGTAGACATGTATGGAAAGTATGGAAGCATAGACAAGGCACATGAACTATTTGAAATGATGCCTCAAAGAAATGCACAATCCCACAGAATTCAATGATTGCAAGATATGCACAAAATGGATTATTTGAAAATGATTTATAAACTTTCAAGCAAATGCAATTAGCACTTGTAAAACTAAATTCCTGTAACAATAATTGATTATCATATTAAATATTTAATATAAACTATCATATACATAATGTCATGAACATAACATCTAGTTTATATTAAAAGCCATATAGACATGTCCAAACAAAGCCATACAAGCATATATACAAAAATATACATCAGTAGTTCATACAACAGTATGTATACAAAGCCATCTAGGCATACAAAACATATCCCAAAAACTAGTTTCCTATGGACTTTTATGAAATAATTGGCAGCCCGTGCTTGATCATGAAGATGTAGAGACAATCACTGACTCATCCTCTCTCTGTCGTCGAGTAGACCTCTTCGACAGAAGTCGATTTGGCTCCAACTGTTAATACAATCAAATAATTTATGCACATTAATATATAACATCACATACATAACATGAAATATATAACATCACATATGTAAGATCGATCACTTACTACCACCTGATGATCACTCTCCATCATCTTGTCTCTCTCTACATCCGTACTTGGACAGATTGGAGTTGTGGCCTCCTATGAGAAGCATCAAGAAGTAAAATTGACTAAACATAAATATCATTTATGTACATCAAATGACATGAGATAAAACAAGAAATACAAAATTATGATATTTTCATGTTATTGGCTTATACCTCGATAAAAGGATTTGCAGACATCATGGCTACAATAATGCCTATCTACGCTGACTCACGAAGATCAGGAGGAGTCTCCACTGTATTCAGCATCTGAAAATCAATTTCAAGATTATTAAAACAAAATAAATACATAACATTATTATAAAAATGCATAATGATTAAAAATGGTTAAATTTACCTCCGCAAAAGTGGTGGTTTGGCATCCAGGGGACCAAGGAAACCGTGGAGGTGCCGGTGACTATTGAAATCATCAAATTGTCACAATATAATATTACCATTGACATATCTACAATAATTATGATTATGTGATAAATTACATACCTACTAACTTGACCTCCTCTCATAACCCACCAATGGATGACTAACGGAGGCAGGATGAAGACTCTGACCCTGAAATTTCATTGCGCAAACAATTACATACATTATTTTTGACTTATAATATAGATAATCATATAAAATTAATTACAAATTTCAAATAACAATATACTAAATCAAGATGAAACTTGTGACAAATTACCTGAGAGTCAATACCAAATGTATGTTGTAAAAGATCGTCACTGAGAACAAGATCATCCAATATGTCATGCCCCTGTGTCGTAACATCCTGCTCCTGCATCACAACATCCTGTCGAGAGTCCTGTCATGCCTCTTGCGTCCCATAATCACATAGGCTCCCACATGTACTACACAAATGTGGGGACACATGATGCCTACTACTCTCACCCTCATTGGCCTGGGTAAAATCATTAGCATGCTGTGATAGAGTTTGGGTGAGAGTAGTCAATGAATGTAAAGTCTCTAGCTCAACACTCTCCTTCAAAGCCAAAGGGAGTGACCTACATTCTAGCCTTGCTCGGGGTATAGGCACATGGTCTTCATCTCGCTGAGCCCTGGGTCTATCTTGGGCAGAGCCACCACCTCTACCTTGGAACTCATGAATGTCAAAATAATTTGAAATCTTGTTGAGGATGAACTCGCAATAGAGTTTCCTCAAGAAATATTGTGGTACCTCATCATTGTTACATGGGTGCTCATAGAAGACCATGTACCATCTATCCCAAAAGTTTCAGGATATTTCTTCATTCCTACACCAATGTATAGGAAACTATTTGTAACTTTCTTCTAATCTTTGGTCGGTTTTGGGATTAATAAAGCATGTATATAATTGAGATTTTGTAATTTTTTCATTCTTGACTTGTTCATATGACAACTTGTCGGCATAATATTGCCGACTCCTCTCCCTATAGTCTTGGAATTTGGTGATTTGTTTTGTCACCAAATCTATGTGGGAAATAATCTCCTGTAGTGATTTGCAAGTGCCCTCCTATGATCAGTGGTTCCACTTGGATTGTATAGGGTTTGAATAATAGTTTCAATATGTTTCTTGTTTTCTTCTATTATCCCTATGTAGTGTTCTTGATTATCCCTTACATGAAAAGGAGGTGAATGGGTTTTGAGGGTTTGTAGGGTTTTGGGGGTTCTTTTCACCCTCCTCAACTGGATTTAGGTTTTCTCTTTATCCAATAACTATAATGCAATATAAAAACAAATCAAATATTGCAAAACTCAAAAATTGTTCTCAAACTAACAAAATCAGTCAAACCCTACCTTATTCCTATGTTGGAGCCTCCAAATTTGCACGATGATGTCTTTGGTGGCGAGGTGGCATTATGAATTTGTTATTTTCTCTATTACACTTGATTTAATAGCCTTTTCTTCAATGTGAGAGCATTCTTTCCTATTTTCTTTGCTGCTGTGAGGAGAAATGGTCGCGGTTGAGTGAGTAGAAATGGTTTTCTTTTTTTCTTTTATGCAAAGCAAAATGTGAGTGTGTTATAACGCACTCACGTTTTGCTTTAATTTTGGAGATGGCAGCAACTTTTTGGTCCCCCATCTCCTTGCATTTACCCTAATATATTCCCTAAACAACCCATGAATAGAATCCTCAAACTCTTCCATTTTCTCTAGTAACACCAGATAAAAGCTCATAAAATTTCTCTAGCAAATACCCTATAAGATGTCCCCTTTGACAAACCCTCTAAATCTGTCTTAGGCCTCAAATCATACCATTTTTATAGTGCAAGGTATAGTTGTGAGGGCCTTTATAGGGTTTTATCTTCATAAGTATCAAATGGAGCATAAATCATGTACTAAATTGTCCAATGCCTATAAAAGAATTATAATTTCATTAAAGAAGAGCATTTCAGAGTACCATTTGTGTTGATCTATGCATGGTGTGCTTGGGTGCACTCTAGTTTAGTTTAGTAAAGATAAATCATCCAAGGGTTTTATGGAGTATTTTATGGCCTTCTCTAAGTCTAGAAGTAGACATTCATGGATGAAGTAGATTTAATAAGAAGAGAGAAATGTGAACATTGGAATGCATTGGGTAGATTTGATTTTTCTAAAGTTTTTTTTAAGTTACAATGTATGTTTGAGCTTGATACTAATGATTTTGTGATGGTAGAAATGACACATTGTTTTGTAATAAGATGAAATGTTCATAGTTTTTAGCATGCTTAATTCTAGTTCATTAATGTCTTGACAAATTGTATTGGAAGAAGTATTATAGATTTAGGATATACATGATCTGCATAGATTACAAATTAATGATATAAAAGTAAATCTCAAGCAAGTAGTGGCCATGCAAGTAGATCCAACTGATTCTTTTGAAGAGAAGGTGCATCTTTATTGCATATGTCATATTTTATTTTTCTTTGTTTTATCATTTTTAAAATTCACACATCATATATTACACGTACAACAACAAAAGAGTTGCATATGGGTGCTAGTTTAAGAGGCCCTATCTGCAAAATGGAAAGAAGAGCCAACAAATTTTCTCTTGAAATTCAATATATGCAATGGGTTGGCCAAAGAGGTCCTAAAGGTCAATTGTTAGATCCTTAATCAAATGATGTGTTGTATTCAATGTATCTCCCCATGAACAATCTCACCTTTTTCAATTGTTTATACATATTAGTAATATCAATTGCAACACAATGACAATATTTCATTTACATTAAATAGGTGGAGCATTTTGTGAAGAGAAGAGTAGGTACCCTCAAAAGCTTAAGAAATGGAAGGAAGCTCTCCCATTTGTTTCATTTACCAAAGGCTATGCAATCAATAATTGAAGCTCTCCTATTTGTGATAAGTCATTAATTAATTGTTTCTTTCTCATTATGGCTTCTCAATACTTCTGTGCTTCTTTTAGGGCTTCACTAAAAAGATTATTTTTACTAATTTATGTATTGTTTTAATACAAGACATTTCACATTAGGAAAAAGTTGATAAAAAGACAATGCAAGGATGTGTATCATTCATTTAAGCATTAGACAATATTTTGGAAATGTCCACTTCACCATCATTCCTCTATAGTACATTAAGCAAAGCAAATCACTATCTCAACTTATAAAGAAATTAAAAGAATTCAAGGTACAAATATTAAGTGTGAAGTGACTATAAAAGGCCCTAATAGAGTTTCTAGCAAATGCAATTGGTAGGCATGAAGCCAAATTCCACAATCTTTGCTAGCATCTTCCCTACCTATGCTGAAATCAGAGCTTTGAAAATTTGAAAAAGGGTATGGACATCCATAAAATATAAAGGATAGAAATTTTGTCAAATGTTGTAGTTAAAACTACCCTTGTATCTATGTGTAAGCCAAATGTGGAAGCATAAATAGGGTACACAAATTGTTTGACAGAATGCCTCAAAGACATGTGATATCATAGCATGCAATGATTAAAAAATATGCACAAAATGGATTTGTTGAAAAGTCTTTAGCAACTTTCAAGAAAATGCAAATGGAAGGTATAAAGCTAGACTTGACAACCTTTGTCTACTTTCTTCCTTCCTATGCCAGATTTTATTAGATGTTATAGATGCAACTACCTTGGTAGACATGTATGCAAAATGTGGAGCCATAGACAAGTTACTTTTGTTGAACACAAAGAAGTATTGGGAGGGGGGTGAATCAGTACTTATTCAAATTCTTTTCTTATAACTGCATCAAAACTATCTTAAGTATTTAAAATATGAAAAGCATATGAATGCAAAAGCACACATTCATAACACCAAATTTACGTGGAAAATCCTAGAATGAAAAAACCACGATGAGAAAGCTACTCGAATCTACTGTCCAAATTCATCCTCACAAATAAAAATTAGATTACAATATTATTTATGGGCTACAACCCAAAGGAAGCTGCAACTCCCTGAATAACATTTACAATCTTTTCACAATAATTCTTCAATTTTTGTTAACACAAAACTTATCTGACTTAAACACAACTGTCATCTAATCACTTCAGCCTCTGCACAACTATCTCTCCTCTACATAGCTACAAAATCAACCTCTGCCACACACAAACAACTTTAGAAGCTTTTCTCCATAATTACTTCACTAATACATGCCTCCACAAGTTTGTCCAGTCCACATTTCATCATTAATTTTGCTTCTATGATAAGTTTATTTGCACAACAATCAATGTTCTTATTTTTTACTCAAAAACTCATCACTTAACAAATTTTATCATTCATTTATATCCTCCACAAGCTTCAAAATCTTTCTCCTTGGTTGGCCAAGATGACACGTGTAGCATGAAATGTGTAATGGCCATAACAGTCGGCTCCCAAACATATGCGATACGTAAAATTCCAATGCAGTTCAAGAGCAAGACATAATCAGCTCCTATTTTATCTTAGCACACTCTTTCAAGCTGGCGGACACTCCTCACACATAGAAAAAACTTCATTATACACTAAGTCAGCACCACAACACTTATCCTTCCTTGTATTTGACTCCAAACTCAAAACGGTATTGGAGGAGACAAAATTACATCATGCAGATCACATACTCAATATTATATGATTTTCAAAATGTTCATGTACACTTCTCTTGTCATCTTAGGATGTATCATGTTGGTGCAAACACTTGAACTCTGATGTCGGTGTCCTTAACAACTTGTACTTACACAGTCTTAACATAAAACTGTGAACAACATACTTGCAGTGAACACACTCACTTGAAACTTGAACATCACATACTAACCAACCATAAGAGATTACCATTTAATCAACAAGGTCAATTACCAACAAGCGATGAACTGTGGTGGCCTCCACTGTCTCCACTATTTACCTTAACTAGGACCAAGGCATGTCTTCACACAACTAAATGAACAGAGAAGTAGTTGCAACATATATAATTACCTAAAACTTGAAGCACACATACCTTTGACTCATATATACATTTCCTTTAAGCCACAACATCATATCTTCATTTTTGGAGAAGTACAGAGCATTTTCTTATCTCCATGTGACTGTACTTACCCTATTTCAACATTGTATTCATACTTCTATCTCCAAAAAATCTTGTGGTAAGCATCGTGACCTCAAACCTGAGACACAGATACTTCAGTGCAATACCTTGCCATTAGTCCAATCTATGGGCCTTTACTTTCAACTGCGATAGAATGCGGTACCTTCTTGTGAGTCTATGAATCCTTCCCTGACTTGTACTATACTTAGACAATTTTCTTCAGTCTTTTACAACTTCTTTTATCATGCGGTAAGTATCAAGAGTTCATATCATCATTTAGCAAGACCCCAACACTTACCCAACATAGATTTCAAACATAAATATATCAAGGTTTTGAACTTACACATGAACTTCAGAAGATATGGTATGATTGTGTGTAGATGATACTGATCCATCTCCTTTTGCCTTCTTTCTTGATCTGTTCCTTTGGTTGTAGAGAATATATATTCATCCCTTTTCTCTTTGCTTCACCATACTTCTGATCACTTATTCTACTGTCTTCATTTATCATCATATTGTTACAATCTCCTTTGATATCACTTGCAACCTTCCATACTGCAATACTTCATACAACTGTTGACATCAATGACAACTCATATGCAACAATCTCCCCCTTTGTCATTGATGGAAACACTTAACTTGATGTGTACATATTTCTCCCCCTTTAACATCAATGGCAAAGGACTAGTGGTCTTCCTCTATTCCAGAAAAAATAAGTAGGCTCCCCTTGTCTGAATATTTCTTATCGCCTTTCATTAGTCAACTCCCCCTGAGGAGTAGCCTCTATCTCTTCAAAACTGATGTAGCAAGATTGTCCTTCAAGATACTATGTACAATGTACCTTGTTTATATCAAAATAGCACTTCTTATTCTTATTTTATTCACCACATATTTATACAATCATCAAAATTTGTCATACCTTCAAAAATTTGTTCACTTTAAAGGTAGAACATTTTTGTAAATCACTTTCGAATGGGCAAGAGTTGAGTCCCAGTTCTTCTTTGCAAAAGATAGAATGTGTGATTAACTTTTAAACTAAATATACAAATCTTTTACCTCATCCAAAGTGGCTGGCACTTTAACTTTCTAAGACACATTATCCAATTCAGTCAAGATCTCAGTCAAGACTTCTAACTTCATACTCACAACTTTTCTTAGCTGACTTATTTCTCCTTTGATTTTCTCTCTTTGTTCCAGGAGATGTTTTAAGCGAATATGTAGATTTTCAATTTTGACCCTAATAGTTCCATCTTTATCCTTTAGAGGGTCATATACTTTGGCCACATGAATTAACTGTGACTCAATGGAGTCAGCTTGATCCTTTATGCTCTTTGTAGTTGCTGGCCAATTCAAACAAAATTGATACAAAATCTTGGCATCTACAATACATTTCTAAATATTTTTCACATTTTATTGTAAACTATTATGTGCCTTTGCACATCTGTCAAATGCATCAGCCAATCTTTTATTATTTACCTATTTTGTTATCATTTTATCAGCTTGCTTCTCTAGGTAAGATGAATGAGCCTTAAAAGACTCCAACCTGAGTTGCATCTGCTGAGTAGGAGGCAAGGTGGGATCTCTCTTTGCCTCATGCAATTCCTCCTGTAACATCTTAATTGCCTCTTCTAACTCTTCAACTCCTTCAATTGTTGTTCCATAATTTCTTGTCTTGTTGAGGATTGAAGTATATCTCCCAGTTACAACTTGTGAAGAGGACATATATTGGACAAGTTAACTTGTCCATCTAACACTGGCAACTATAACAGTTGCAGAGTGACCACCAGTTGGATTTGCATTTTTTGGGCTAGGAACTCCTTGATAGAGTCAATCAGAGAGGAGGAGGAAGATGTATCTTGTTCCTTTTCTAAGTTCTCCCTTGAATCAACATTTGTCTGCCCCTCTTGATGTTCAGGATTATCCTATTGTTCTATATTCACCAGAGGTTGATCATCATGCACAATATTATGATCTGAAGAACCATTTTCTTCTTCATGTGCATCTTGTTCTTGATATTTTGCTGCTTGCTCTTCTTTCTCCTCTTGAGAAACTTGATATTTAGTGATGTGCAAAGGAGATGTAGTCATGTGAGGTGGAGGAGTAGTGTTATGTGGTGGAAAATCTTGTGGTTGCTCCACATTTTCATTTCCTTTTACCTCACCCAATATTTTCTTTGTCACATCCTTTGTTTCCTTTTGAATTTTATCTTTATCACCTTCCTTCAAGCTCATAAGAGTGTCCACTCTTTTCTTTGTCCTTAATTTTTGGGCTTGTATTTGAGCCCATTTATTCTTTTCTTCTTGGGAGATAGATGACTTGGCCTTTTCAAGAGCTTGTTGCCTTATTTTATTATTTATTTTAATGGATTCTTCTCTTTTCTGCCTTATTCTCTTTTCTGCCTTAGAGCCTAAGCTAGGTTTTCTGGTACCTTTTCAATCACATCAATCATAGGTAAGTTATATTTAAGCATATACATAACTATAGATTTTTCAATGGTCTTTTGATCCTCAAGAAGAACATCTGGATACAAGTCAATTGTGTGCTGTAATAGCCGATGTTGTTCAAATTGCATTGAAGACAACATCTAATTGAAGAGAGCCTTCTTTAGAAGTCACCAAAGCATTTTGCTTATATTTCTTTCCTTTTCTTTTTAGCTTATAGGTTTCCTCTCCTCCCTCTTCTTATTCCTCTTCAATCTCTTCTACCTTAACCTTCTTCCTTTTGGCTTGAGTTTTGGTTCTTGCATGCTTCTTTTCTCCAGTCTTCTTCTGTGTTTATGTTTCAGAAGCTGCCATGTTCTGCTAGTAGACTCTATTTGTGCTGACCCAGAGGACAAAGGTGCATTTATAGTAGCAGAGGTAGATATGCCAGTCCTTCTTATACCTTGTGCACCTAGTAGAACAATAGAAGCATGACGTGTCTCCTCCGCAGGAGCTTCTGAAGTGGTCCTAGATGAAATGCCCCACTTCTTATGTAGTTAACCCTTATTCTTCTCATGATGTTCCTTTGCATTTTTCCTATGCATCTTGTTCATAATCTCATCGTAGGTTCCACACCTCTCAGTAGTGGCATCTTTGGGTTTGCTGAGTAGGATGTCAACTAGATTTTTATTTCTTCTACGGAGACTTCATATGGTAGTCTAGGAATCCATGTAGTTCTAGGTTCAACTACCTCCATATAGGTATCATCCTTATCAACTAAAAATGTGATCTTCTCCCTATATTGTTGTATAGAATTGTAAGGGACTCTTTCTCTGGCATGCATGTTGGTTTGAAGGGTTTTGAAGAAACCCTAGTACATTGTCTTATAGTCATTTGGATCACTAAACCCTCTTATGTGACTCTTAATTTGAGCAACAATGGGGATATGTTGTTGATAGACATTTCCACTAAATCCAAGTAGCTCATTCATAAAATAGAATGCAAGACAAATAATTAGAGTGTCATACCTGAAAATGTATCTAGTTTCTTTTGTCCTTAGGTTCTCTAGGAGTTGTTCTCTCATGACCTCACAGAGGTCAAAATATTTACCTTCCTTGACCATTTGGTATGTAGTGTGAATGGTAGTACTAGTGGTAGATCCCTCTCTGTTTGTGAAGTAAACTTTATAAGCAATTCCCATAGTAGCATAACGAACACCCGGATCAATTATGTCATTCACAGTTAGTGTTCTCGTATAAAACTTTTCTCAGGTCAACTCAATAACCTTCTCATTCTTAATTAACTTCATCATCGGTACAGATTCGATGGAACACAACCTAGTCACTGCCTTGATTGGATCTTTAGTGATTCGGTAGGGCTTATCCAAATACATAAAATTATCATGAATTTTTCTTAATATGTATCTCACCCATTCATGCTCATCATAGAAATCAGGGTAATCTTACCAAATGTCTAGATGCTTAGCCCCCACATTTGCATATTTTGATTTATAGGAAACATCATCATCCAGAAGTTGATTTCTGAGCTCCTCAAATTTTACATGATTGATTTCATCCAACTTTGAGTGAATGTAAGTTCTAACATCTTCTGTATAAACAACATATGTCTATATATTTGAAAATTCTCCCTTCCTGTCGGCCTCCATTTCTTTGAACGGGAATTTCTTATACTTCAGTCTAGGTTTCTCAATAATATCAACTAGTTGCAGAGTTGTCATCATAAATTTCCTTTGAATTTAGCAACTAGGGTTTTAAACAGTAGAAAACTAATAAATACCTCTTTGTCCAATCATTAGGGTTTCATGTTCAGCTTAATTCTCCTCAAAATCACTAAATGCTTTGAAAGACTTCTTCTCTTCTCAACTCTGGATGCAAAGGTTTGATCATGAATGAGATTTGATTTCCCAAATGAGGCATAAGTACCCTACAATTTTCCCTAGAAATCCACATTTAATGCACCTTTATTGGTTAGATAAACTACTGCCAGATTGTTCTATGAACTCATAGAAACTCAACCATCTTCCACAATCCTCTACATCATGTTATTTTATTCCAAAAATTTGGGAACAAGAAACTATCTTGCCTTGTCAACATCTTCTCTAGTAGATTTCATTCCAATTCATGATTAGATTCCACTTGTAGAAGCCACAAATATTTTAGGGGGAAAGAATAGAGATGCCCTTATTATCTCCCCCTGACCCTATCCCTTAAATCTTAATCATCAATAGAGTCCTCTGCACTAGGTAGAGACACAAATTCCTCCTTTTCATCACTTTGTTTTGCCTTCCTTATCCATATCCTTGTCATTTCCTTCTTTTGTTGAGTCATAATTTCCTCTATTTTCTTGTGCCGAACAAGTGGTTTCACGTAACCACTTTTACAAAATCTTGCTATATGCCCCAATTTGTGGGTGGGTGCAAAAGGTTGGGGGGCCAAAAAGTTGCCACATTTTAAAAAAAAATCTTCTAGGACATAACGCGAGCACATTATAATGCGCTCGCGTTATGGTTTGGTGATGCTAAGCCTAAGGCTTAGCAACACCAAGCCATAACACGCTCGAGTTATAACGCGAGCGCGTTATGCTCAACTATTTAAAAAAAATGTTTTACCTCATTGTTTCATTTCATTTTCAAGCACCTGCGGCCTGCAAATCCTTGAGAGTGTGCTTGTGTTATTGGAGGTCAATTTCATCACCAATTTGTCATTGATTCATCGTCAAAATACCACCACAACATTGGGGAGGCTGAAGAAGTAAGCTGTATTTGTTTTTTTGTGTGAATTTGTTGCTAAATAGGTAGGTTTAAGTAGATTTTTTATGTAAATTTCTTTAATTTACAGGAATTGATAATGCACCTCCTCCTCCTCCTAAAAATCCACAAAATCCTCCATCACCTGAACAACAGATACCTATTGAAGAACAACCCCAACAACAAACACCTCCATTCATTCCTCAATAAGCCCCTGGAACACAAGAAAATATAATTTGGGGCAGATTGAAAACAATAAAAAACAAATTGAGGACATAATTTCAAGGTTGAAAGATCCCGCAACTTCAACCTCGCATAGATCCACGCTTGATCAATCTCTTGAATCTATGTTATCAAATGTAGATTCAATTATAAAGCAAATATCTAGTTGATCAGAAAAGATGAGAGAATTTAGAGAGTACTATGCAGACAAGTTGTCCTATGAACAAGTAAAAAATGAACAAATTACAAATCAACCTCTACCCCTTACATGCAAGAGGTTCCCTATCCATTGGTACAACAACCAAGCGATAAGGGACAATTTTGGGCAGAGGTGGTGGATGGTTTTTGACCATCCTCCATGCAACAATAATGAGGTCCTGCAATAATTTTTGAGGAAACTCTACTACGATTTTGTCAAAAATAAAGTGCCAAACTATTTTGATATGTGGGACTTCCAGGGTAGAGGTGGGGGGTTAGCACAAGATAGACCAGGGGCACGTGTTGACCCACAATAGCCAACGAGACAAGCACTCACCAGATTAACCCATGAATACATGTCTATCCCTTCTATTATGAAGGAGAGTGCTAAGGTTGAGACACTTCAGTCCATTAGTGCCTTGACCCAGAGCATCATAGAGCATGCTAGTCCTGTAGCATAGTGTGGGTCGGGGGAGAGTTCGAGGAGTAGGGTTCCAGCCCATACTTGTCAAGCTTGCCAGTTAGCCTGTGGTTATGACCCCACAGATAGTCAGAACGCAGGGGCATAGGCTACATCTGCAACTGATCAGATGGTGATGATAGATGCCCTCCTGAGTGAGACTTACGGCCTTGATTCTTAGGTAAATGTTAAGAAGTTCATTGAATTTAATTTATTAAATTTTATTTTTGAAATGCAAGATTAACTAATTTAGTTTGATGATTTTAATGAAATTTCAAGGTCATAGTGTTCATCTAGTTTTCAGTGGTTCTCCACCTCCATATTACATTACGACATCTACTGTTGAGGTATGTAACTAGCAAACAATTATAAATATTACATGTGAATAGCATTGTTATATGAATGGTATTCTAATATCTGATTTTGGATGTTGAATAGGTTAATCTTGGAGATTTCATGGCAACACCTCGCAATGGTGGTGGAGTTCAAATCTTCATTCAGGTAATAAAATAAATAGTTTAACTAATGAATTGTATTTACTAGATTTTTGTAGTTTATATTCATATCGTTAATTACATTGCATTGCACATCTTTCAAACTCAATGCATTACTAGACATTGCATAACTAATAAATAGATGCTGATAGATGACAAAATTTCAATTACAATATAGTTATTTGAAGAAATACTTCAAAGAAATGTGGTGTCATGGAATGGCATGACAAACAAATGCATAGACAAGGACATCACCATGAGACCACATTTCTTTGAGGCATCTTTTCAAACAGCTCACTACCTTGTCTATGCTACCACATTTTCCATACATGTCTACCAAAGCTTGTTGATCCTCTCCACACTATTCTTTGACAAATTCTCTCTAATAAACTCATCCAATTACCACCAATTAGACCCCAGGACATGACACTAGAGAGGGGCATGAGCCTATGACATCTTATATAGCATATGACTGACTCCAACATCATCTAGGTTTTAGGTATTAATTATGGGGGCAACAAGTCACCCCTAACCAAAATCTTCAAATCTATACTAATTCATTCCCCTACAAACTATGTCAATCGTATTGGATCAATTTCTTCCATCCCTACTTTTGATCTTACATCTAACCCACCTAAGTCTAATGAGGACCTTTCCTTTAATACTACTATATTCTTTGAGATGAAAGGCACATTAGACATTCAACCTTATAATTTCATTGTTCAACCCACTCCTACACCTGCCATCACCTTCTTGCTTGACAATGTGTCTACTGATGATTATAACGATCCTCTATAGATTGAGGCACAAGTAGACTATAAAATGATAGTTGAATCAAGGTGGAACACTTATACATCTAGGTGGAATTAATGTCGTTACAAAGGAACATGTTTATACATCACTAGGTTGCAAAGAGATTCTTATCCCCCTCATATATCTCCTAGTGTACACATAATGACACTTCTATACCTACTTTTGGCTCCCTCACCCTACTAATCTAGGTAGGACCTAAATGTCTACATGTCTCATGTCATATCATCCCCCCCTCATACCACTATCTATTCTCTTAGGTCATCCTTGGCTCATTGCAATGTGGGTTGTCCCTGAATTGTCATCCACTAGTGCCTTAAATTCCCCATGATGGTAATGTCTTCATCATTTCTCATAGCCCATACCAAATAGTTGTTACCTTAAGACACTTCTGTTGGGTGAATAGTTTTTCATCAACTCACTGAAGACAAAATGGTTATATCAACCTCAGTGTGATGAGAGAAATCTCTCCTCTTAGAAAGGGGAGGCTCCCTCTGATTGCAAGCTATTACAAACTAATAATTGATAAAACTTATTTACACTAAGAACTATATTTAGGGTGATTCCATTCCATCATATTCTCTTCTTTCAGAATATATGTTTACACTTTATGATAATGATTTCAACAAAATTAATACAATGCAAAGAACTATGAATTACTACAAAACCCATAGAAACACAAAGTCTTCCATTTCTCCTTTCACCAACTAAAAATAAAATGATTTGGATTAAAGTGCAGACCAAAGTCTTCACTTATATGCCAAGATGAGATAAATAGATCAAAGATAACAACTTGTAGCACAAAGTCTTCAAGCTATTTCTCATTCACGAACACAACACAATCCTCACAAATGATTTTATAGCCCAAAGTCTATTAAAATCAGATTTAGAATACTCCTCAATCACTTGAAATAAACTCTCACGCTTCAATTACTTATCAAAGAAAACATGATAGCAAAGACGTAAGAATAATTCTAGTATAAAACAAATCACTCCAAGACAAAGATTGGAATTTAACTTGCTCTCTTGTATTGATAAATATTTGAAAATTGATTTTCACAAATAAGCACAAAGTCTCAACTTGCTTTACAATTTGGTAGAGTTTGGTTGCAATAGATAAAAGATAGATAATTACAAAAGAGCTCTCTCATATTTATAGGTGAGAGCCAAGAGCTAATCTAGGAAAAAGTCTAACTACTTTGACTTATTCAACAAAAGAGTCCTTATTGACTTAGGACTTCCTTTGTTCACACATATAATTACATATTGAAAAAGTACATGTGTACATGTCCAAAACTAAATACAAAGTGCATGTGAAAATATATGAAAAATTGGCTAAGGCACGAACATCTAGATTAACTTTCACCACCATCCTTCTTGAGAAAATCTTCATACATTGTGAACATAGTTTGGGTCTCAAGACTGTCTTGACCAACAGTGTTCTTAGAAATGACATGGGCTATGGTTATTGCATCTTTAACTGTAGTGGTTATTTTCTCATGACTTATCAATTTGACCTTCAGATTTTCTAGAGTCAATTGATTATCCAGTAACTTATCCATAGAAGTGACTAAAAAAAATTCTTCTTAAAAATCTCTATAAATCATCTTATTGAATTCCTAAACCATTTCATCAGTAGAAAGAAATGAATGATCATCACCTATCAGTTTACACAGAAGTTCCTCTAACTTATGAAGAAGATCAACATCACTATCCTCACTGAGCTCCTAAGCACTTTATAAATCATTGATCAAATCTTTCAACACATTACTATGATGAATCAATGACTCCTTGGTTTCCACGTATGATTCTCAGTTTGAAATAATTCTAATTGATACCAAGGTTTTCAATTTCATCTTCTTCATGTTGGTCCATTTTTGAAGACTTGCATCCAAATACTCAATCTCTAGAGACAACATCAACTAGGTCATCTAATTCAAATCTTACCTTCTCCATTTTACTTTTCTTCACAATTGTACTTGTTAAAAGAAGTACCCCTTGTGCATGTATCCTTTCAAGATATTCTCCTACTACCTATCCTCTAGCATGAACCTTTTCAGCTTTTTGGATGATAGGATCCTCCATAGTGATTGCCTCAAGTTCTACTAAATCAGAAGACAAAGTGATCTTCCATATTACTGCAGTTAGCTACTCTACTCTCTCCTTGTATTGATCCTTCATCTATTTCTCATGATCAAATTTTACAATCAGAGAATTGAGGGTTGATTGCCCATCGGCTTTAGCACTTTCATGAGTGATTTTCCCTAGCTCAATCCTAGAGATTGAATAATCATTCATATTGAAATCCTCAATGGTTGCATCTGGTGGAGGTTGAGCTATCTCTACATACTTATGGCCCTTATCTTCAAGCATCTGGGAGAGAGTCTTAGGCTTCTTCTTGGTCTTTGCCTTGACAGGTGTCAGATTCTCAAAGTCAAAGTCATTTGGAGAGATGGCTTGCTTCTTTCTTTTTGGAGTATATGATGAGAGCCATGGAGGAAGCACTGATAAACTAGCACTTGGATTAGAATCCATTACTGGTGCTAAAGGAATTGTACTCACACTAGTTGTAGTAACAATTGGAGAAGTGTTAGTAAAGATGGCACTTGGCACATTGACATTTGTAACCTGCTTAGTACTTGAAACAAATTGATCCAAAATTGTTTGATCACCAATATCATAAGAAGGAGAAGATAAACTTGGAATAGATCCTGAAGAACCAAAAATAGTGTCAAAGGCAGCCTTAGGACTATCAAAAAGTATCCTAGAAGAAGATGGTGTAGAAGGACCAAAAGATTGAACAACAATTGGAGACAAGGGGGTGTTTGAAACAACAAGCATAGAATCTGAAATAGACAAGGTAGGTAAAGGAGAAGAAGATCAAGGTTCTTGTGTCATGTCTTTTTGAGGAGACATGGTTGGTTCCTCTAGTTGTTCCTATTCATCTTCTTTCTCTAGTTCCTACTCATCCTCCTTTTCCTCTGAAGACTTATCTTCAGTAGCCATTTCCACATCAGCAGGCTCCTCAGTTACCTATTCTATTTCCATTTCTTCTCCACTTGGCTCTTCCTTAGACACTTTAGCTTTACCACCTTTTGATACAAACTTTATTTTAGGCTTAGGAACCTTGGAAGAACTCGGTGTATCACTCTTATTTTTTGTTCTTATTTCTGCCTTTTTACCTGTTTTCTCAAGAGTTTCTTCCTCAGAGTTAGTGATAAAATCTTTCAACTAAATCCCTTTTCCCTTTAGCCACATATTTGTATTTGCCAAGATAGGCTCAAATATTTTCCTTATTGAAGTCAATTCTTTCTTTGACCATAGAACAACAGACAAAGGAGAACCCTCAACATTCTCATTAAAATATCTGGGATTCACAATATCTTCATCATCTACCATTCCCTCTAGGATATCAGCCAGTTTGAAGTCTTCAATTTGACTTACTGTTAATCTGCAGTAGTCTAGTTTCCTGATCTCCTCTTGAGTTCTCAAATCAGCCCATACATCTTCCACCATAGGGATATGTGATAGATACTTTCTCTTTATCTTGTCCTTTACCCTCCTGAAGTCAAAGTTACTTCTCCTCTTGAAATGCTTCATTGTTACGAGTTGCATCTCAGCTTCAAGAGCTTTGGCCTTAGCAGAAGTAGCAATGGAGTACCTACCAATCTCAATAGGAAACTTGAAGCCAGGTTTCTTCAACTCCATCTGCTTGTTATGCATGACAATCATTTGCTGGCATAATTCCATCAAGACAATTCTATCACTAGCAAATTTGGGCAACATATATGGATAGCCTTGAAAATAACCAACCCTCAGATAAGTGAAAGTTGGGAATTGGAGATACAAACAACCAAAACTATTCACAACTTCCTAGGCTTCATCTGAAACTCTCTTCTATTCTAGTTGAGGAGTGAAAAGACATATAAACACTGCAAGGAAAGCATCATTTACCCTCTGGCAGTGATGGATTGATCCCTTTAGAGTCAATTGAGGGTAGTATTGGTACACAGGTATAACTCTTCGGTCTCCTTCTGATGTCAATCCTAGGAAACTTCTCATTGAAGCAACTACATAGACTAGATAGGATGTCGTGTAGAATTTGGAGATTGTAGATACTTTAGTCAATTTCTCATGAAGAGAATTGCTTATTTACTCGCCCCAAAAGATCTTTTGTTTTCCTTGGAGGATGAGTTTGATATAATGGTACATCCACTCATGAAAAGTGGAGGAAGAAGAAAGACCCCTAACTCTGTTGAGAATAGTTATTAGGTCACTGACCTCTTCGACAAAATCACTCCTTAGGAAACTTTTAGGCTCTGGAAAGATTCGGCCTTGCAATTTTCAACCATTTGGTATTTATAACCCTCTTTACTTCTCAGTCTCTTTATCATACTCCTTCTGAGCAATACTGAAGTCAATCTTTGCACACTCCTCTGCACCAGGATGCATGAAGACTTTGTCCATGAATTCTGCATCTAACCTTAGAATCACATTACCATGAGCATCTGCAACTGTTCTATTATTCCTGTTATAGAAATGAGCCACTTGAAGAACAAACTTGGGATTATGTGCTACTATAGAAAAGGAAGCAACCAAATGAATATTACTCTCCACAATCCTCTTCATGTAATGACTTGGAGATTGTTGCTTTGTTCTCTCTACGAACTCGGCCATATCCACATGACCAATTTCTATATCTTGGATTTCATCCACATTAGATGTGATTGAGGTCACGGGAAACACTCCCTGGTATTTATACTTTGTGGCTTTAGCTTTCTTTGGTGAAAGATTAGTCATCTAAAACACAAACTCCCTTGATTGAGAAATAGATCTCGGCAATCTTGCATAAGCAACTGCAACATAAAAGGCATGATTTTGCAGTATTAGGGAAAATTTTGCAAATGGAGAAACTAAAATGTTGAAGATCATGATCAATAGCACGAGCTTGGCAGGGCTAGAGAGCAATACAAGTGAGCAACTGAGTGATAGCGGGTGAAAGTTAACAAATGTAGAAATTCTCCAGAGTTAGAGAATTTTGGGAAAATAGTGCATGGGTGGCAAAAATCACCGCCTCTACATGCAGGAGGAATTGCTTTTTGTGTAGGAGCGGTAAAAATGACCGTCTCTGCATGTGGGAGTAAATATTCTACAGATTGTATAGGCAGGGAAAATTATCGACTGTGCATCTTCAAGAAAATATAGCAAGTGTATTGATGGTAAAAATTACCACTTTAACACATTGGGGAGTAAACAAGTTAAGTGCACAAGTGGTAAAAATTACCGCCTATGCATATTGCAGATAGGGTAATACTTTGTGTGTGGGTGGTAAAATTTTCTGCCCCTACATGAAAGTAAAGAATCTCATTAACACCAGTGGCAAAAATTACCGCTCAAACATGTCAAGGAAAAACTAAGGTTTTTAGGTATAGGCGGTGAAAATCACCACCCATGTATGTGGGATAAGACAAGTGCCTAACACGGGTGGCAAAAATCGCCACTCATGCATCAAAAATAAGACTCAATGCCAAGTATCAATGATGATGTTCACCATTTTAACATGAGACAGGTAGGTTTTAATTGATTGGTTGGTGAAAGTCACTGCCACTGCAATGCAAGGTAAAATACTCTAAGCAAAGAACAAAAACAATCAAAAAATTGTCATCTCCTTCAAACAAAACTTATAGTTCAAAAAACAAAAAGAAAAGATGATAAAAATGCTGCTCATAAACACACACGACATGGCAATGGGGAAAATCGACCATTAAAATAAAAACAAAAATCCTAATATGAGAAACATGAAATCTAAACATAAGCTGACTCAAAAATGGATAGATCGATAAGACACAATAAATTAGTGAAGGATATAAAACCCTAATTAAAAGATGAAAATTAAATAGAAAGGAAAAGAAAGACTTACTAGATGGAAAGCAAAAATAAAAACCTGGGTCGATGTCGATACTTAGATCCGCTCAATGACACACGGGTAGCAATTTCAAAGTGTCTCTGATGGCGCAGGGAGTTTACAGAGGTAGATAAACAAAGATCAATGAAAAATGAAAGTAATAATACTTATAAAAATGATTTAAAAGATATGACCTAATGTGCATTTATTATGCACAAATCAAACTGGGAGATGCTTAGGTGGCAGAATTTGCCGTCTTCACACATACTAAGGGAAACAATATGCATGGGCGGTGATTTTTGCTGCCCTTGCATATGACAACGGTTTTAACATGCATTGGTGGTAAAATTTTCTGCCCGTGCATGTGACTCAAAATACTCAAACATATAATGGCAGGGAAAAATACCGTCCCTACATGTTATTGAAAAACATTCTAACTCCCAAAAAGATCAAACACAATTGTTTGATTCATTTTCAAATTGACTTAGTGATGCAAACTTCAAGACACCAAAACATGGGAGAACTCAAAGAGAATTTTTAGAGCTAGGGAACCATGCACGAGAGCAAATGGACTCGCCTCGTTTTGTGTGCTTAGAAGTTTTGTAGGGGCCATCCTACAAAATTGAGTGCAACTAATTTTGAGGACAACAACTTCTTAGATTATTTTTTGTCAACCCCTTCTGGTCCACCTCAACCTCATACCAATTCCCTCTCTCACCTTTACCTATCTTATGCCTATAAATGCATTTCTGCCCTAACTCCACAACCTCTTTCTATTACTTCACCTACTCTACTAGCTATGCCCCTATCTTCCCCACCATATATCTACCTATTACTACTTCACCTTCCTCATTGACTTCTATGTCCCCTCTAACACCCCTCCAAGATAAAGTAAAAGAAAAAGTGTAGGACCTTTCCCCATCCACTTCTAAAAGTAGGCCTGAGGAATTTCCCCAACACTACACCCAACCTACTAATCAAAGCATATCTACCCTAATTATTTCCTAATCTACCCCTAACAGATGTCCTAGACCTATTTTGCTTCTAACCCACCCCTTGACAAACCTCAAGACAAAGAAAATGATAAGAAATTTTTAAAGTAAGGTTTTTCTTGTCCTATCTAGTATCTTTCCTCTCTCCTATTATCCCACAAACTCTTGATATTCCTCCTTCTCATAAACCCATAAACTTACCTAATGTCAATGTGATTTCTAGTGTCATTCTTGTATCCCTTGTTCTGCCTGTTGGTTTTTCTTCTGAATCAGCATTAGGGTTTGCCACTTCTAATGCACAGGCGGATTCAGCCAACAAAATACAGGAGGTTGCGTGAGCTGCCTCCCCTTCACTTATGGTTCTGCCGCACCAAGGGGGGTATCCCTATAACTCAAGATGTAACCTTGACTAGCTCAAAGATAGAAAGATCTAACTTGACAACAACAGGCAGAATACTCTCATGTATGGACCAAGATCTGTATGATAGATCACAAGGCTGGCAATATTCTTGGACATGATGTCTGGTTGGGTATGAGAGCATGCAGGGGGTTCCTAATCCTACTCCTACAACTAACAGGTGGAAGTATGAAATGGTTAAGTTTGAATTTTGGATGCAAAGCTGGACATGGTTGTAACACAAACACAAAGCAAGATTGGTGCCTATCCAGGGCTTGGAGTCGGTAGACATACACCTGTGAATGATCAGCATGAATAGCTAAAACTGGATTTCAGGGGGATACACATGATATCTGCCTTACAGATATCTCCCAATAAAGAGTGTTAAGTTATCTCTACTTATGGCATCCCTACTGCAGTATACCCTTCCCAATGTTCAACCTGAAAACAGTTTAATCTACCCCTTGAGCAGAAGTTAAAAGATCAGACATTCAACATAGGAATTCTATGCTCTAGAATCTAAACATCACCCAAATATCCAGATTCAGAAGAAGAATACATGCAATACTGGAGACAGAATTAACACAACACATGCTAAGATAGCATTACTCATATAAGATTAACCATGAAATCAATGGATTCATGCCAAATCGTACAACAGGAGATACATAAACTCACAAGTTTAAGCTGTACAGAGCAACCAGATCAGCTGGTTTTGGATTACAGAGCCAAAAATCCTCAACTTTCAACAAAACCACAAATGAGTAACACTTCCTGCTTATAACAGCCAGGTAGTGTACCATAGCAATTAATTACATGGTTGACCAAAAATCCCGCCAGATACACAGTATCAGGAAAATGGCGCTCAAACACTACCAGATTGGCTCCCAAACATGAATGCAGCAGGTAGGGGAGGAGACAGGAAGATATCTCGAGCCCTGCGCCACTGTCCGCTGATGTACACCTTCAATCGGGTACCAGATCCGCCCATACCTCTGCAACCTTCGCCATTAATGGCGCACCAACCCGCGGCCTCGGGAAAACGTCAATTCTGCATCGCAACCATTTCCCGCCGAGATTCATCATCATGATATTTTGAATATGCAGGATATCAATTATCCCACATGCACCCCGCAGCAACCTCATTAACACTTTATATACTAGGTCATGAGCATATATGATGTCGGTGCTTTTGCTCCTGACGACACTAGTATAAGACTTCATCATCATCATCATCCTCCAGCAGCATGATATCCTGTTGCTTGAAATATCACCCTGACGTCAGCATCATATTGCAATATAACTGCATGATAATCGCCTTCATCCGCACAACCTGATCCATCGGAGGAACATCCTCCTGCTGAGCTTATACCAAAAGTCTGGCCGATGAACATCCTGATGACATCATCATCATATCCTGCTGACATCATCATCATATCTGCCTACTGTGCACCTCCTCATATCCGGATGACGTCATCATCATATTTGCAAATATCGGGGGATCTCCACAAGATGATCAGTGTTAGAAATATGACCCCCCGGACCTTGATGACGTCATCATCATATTGACATCAGGATGATATTCGGAAGATAACCAGATATTTGGAAATATCATCCTGATGCACAAATATCATGTTGCACTGTAGCTCCACTATAAGATCGGGGCGATAGATGAATATGATGATGCTTGAAAAGATCACCCCCACTAGATAATGCACGAAGCCGGCAGGCGGATATCTCCTTGATATCAGCATCATCATGACGCTGGAACAATCATACACGTGGGTGATATTCAAAAAATGAAAATATCACCCCCTCCTTCAGAAATATCATGATGCAGACAGGCAGAGAAATAGATATCACCCTGACGTCAGCATCATCAGGATAACAAAACAACGAACAAGAAGTGATACAACATCATCAGGATGATATTGACTAAGATCATCCTGACGTTCAAAATATGATGACCCCAGTGAATATCGGGTCATACTTAGAACTCTTCAACAACATCATCAGGATGATCATAACCAAGATCACCCGATGATAGAAATATCACCCCGGCGAAATATCATGCAGGCAGAAAATATGATGACCCTCACAAGCAACACGGTGATAACTGGAAATATGATGATGATGATGACGACCCTTAAGAAAAAACAAGTCAGGTCGAACAACTTAGAGAATAACCCCTTCAGAATATCGGGGCAACATCATCATCATGTTTGGGCAAGGTGATAATTGGAAGATCACCGGATACTTGAAAAATCACCCCCGCAAGCAAATCAGGGCGCACTATAGCTCATCAGCAGGATCAGGATGATATCCAGACACCACCCGATATTGAAATATGATGATCCTGATGAAAAACAAGTCGACAGAAAACATGATGATGCTGACCTCCTCCTAGCAAACATGATGATGATGACCTCCTCCTCAGGAAAATATGATGATGCAGCTGAAAAATGCTGAGGAGGTCCAACACTTAGAACATTTTTTTTTTGGATACTTAGGGAAAGTGCCTGCATGAAAATTGCTCAAAAACTGCCAGTCAATTCAGGCACTAACACTGGCTCTGTCTGGGGACGTGCAGGTGCAAGACTGCAGCGAGAACCCCAGATCTCTGGGATGCAGACCAGTCCCTTATCCATCGGGCACAGAGTCAAATACTGCACTGACCTACATCACCAAACACACTTGATGGCCTAAGGCCACCAAGAAAAGAAAAACATGTATCTCCCTTTGTCAAATATCTTGTTTTCATCTGCATGCACTGGGTCAAGCTTGGAGATACTACAAAGATCCACCCACAAACAAATCTTGTTATCTGCATATTCAACCCTCTGATTTGGCTTGTCATTATCACCCCTGTGCAGATAACCTTCAACATCATGTGACATGTGGATGCAGAATATATCAGGCAATGCATACTCAAATGGTATAGAACACAGGTTATCATTTGTATCATCATCATGCATTGCAACATGATCTCCTAGCTGGACTGCAAATAGGAAACACTCAGAGTCCACCACACAACTAGGAAGATCAGGGCTTATTGTATTATATGCTGGCACATCAAAAGAAAAGCTTTCAAAATCACAATTGTGCACATCATGTACACAACAATCTGGTACACCAAGCTGGAAAAGATCAGGCTCTGGCATCTCTTTCAAATCAGGCACATTTTCACAGTCACTTACCTGATGTATGTTGTTTCCTCTTTCATCAGGATGAGAAACAGAATCCAAGCCAAAAATAGTGTCTAGATCTTCACCATACTCAAACAGATCCTCATCGCCATATGTGTCATAAATGGGTGACCCAGGTGCATCAGTTTCATCATAGTATGCCATTTGTTCATGGGCAGCAGAGCATGCATCTTCATCACCAATGGATTCCCTCTGTGGAGGAGTATCAGCCTGTGTGTCATAAGCAAAACAGCCGTCAAATGAAAAACAATCATGCTCTGAACTAGCACTTATTTCAATTTCTGACTGCTCTTCATGATCTCCATGTGTTTGAAAGGTAGGCAATGAGTCACACATAGGACTGCTTCTCTGTTTGCTTATATCTTCTCTGTCTTGAGTACAATACTCACAATTGTCTCCACATGTCCATTCCAAAAGTTGTTCATTGCTGTCCACAACCTCATTATTGTTTTCATGGTCAGATGCCTCATCATTGCAATGGGAATCCTCATTAGTCCTTTCACTGGCATCCTCAACTGGTGAACAATCCAGTTGAGCAGTATTGTTAGCATTATGTTCAAACACAGCAGTCTCAACCTCTATGCTTTTATTTTCATTTTTATCTGCACATGATGCCATAATCATTTGGTCATTTGCAGCTTCATAACCATTTCTCACACCAAGGCCTGGGGACAGGGGTTTCAGCAGGTACACATTTCTGATTTTTTCTATCTTTTCTATGAACCTGTATGCCATCTGCATACTTGTCACCTTGAAATCCCTCAGTATTGCACTAGAGCCCTCCTCAAAAGCTTCAAAGAATATGCCAACACAGGCTGAAATATCAGGTCTGAAGACTTCTGGGATCTGTGAAAGGGCTATTGCAAACCTATGACTGAAATCAACACATGGCTCTTCATCTTGTTTTCTGATTCTCATCAATTCTGCAACAAGATCAGCCGGTTCTTTTGCAAATTCTTCCTTGAAACAGTCAGCAAGCTCATCCCAACAGGCAAAGGATTTCTTAGGAAAGCTCAAATACCAGTCTTTTGCTTTTGCATCAAAGGACCGAACAAAAAAACCTCATCCACATATCCTCATCTCTGAATGAATATTTTCCCATAAAACTGTGAAAATTTTGGATATGTGCATTCCCATCACATACATTGTGACCACTAAATCTAGGCATCTGACAGTATATCCTAGCAGGCATAGTTTCTACTTTATAATCCACCCATGACAAATCCAGTTGGTCATACAAAGGATCAAAAGGGCTGACAGGAGGTTTAGCTTTCTGACTGGCAGACACAACAGGGTTACTACTTTTTAACTGGGCCTGCTCAGCCTCTAAAAATATCAATCTATTTCTTATCTCTTCTATTCCTTTATCCAACATTTCACCACTGAGTATGGGATAATTCATACTTGGATTCATAAAAATCTTACTCTTAGACATCCTTTGTCTGTCTAAGACCTAAGGCTTCCCCTGGCATCTAACCTATGCAGTAAAACAGCAAATAAAGGCGAAGGAACAAGGTACCTTTTCTCATACAGATGCAGAAATATGTACATCTTTCAACCAATAACATACATCTATTTTTCATGTGCATTTAGATCTTTTTTGCAGAGTCGCCACCTCTCCAGAGAGGACAAAATTTTCAATAGCTGAAAGCTACTTTTCCAGGTTCATTCCACCAGCAGAGCATCATTTTGTTGGTGACTCAGATAGGCCACAAGATATAACACTTTTTTATCAATTTTCTCCCCAGCGGAGTCGCCAATTTGTTGGTTTTTCTTCTGAATCAGCATTAGGGTTTGCCACTTCTAATGCACAGGCGGATTCAGCCAACAAAATACAGGAGGTTGCGTGAGCTGCCTCCCCTCCACTTATGGTTCTGCCGCACCAAGGGGGGTATCCCTATAACTCAAGATGTAACCTTGACTAGCTCAAAGATAGAAAGATCTAACTTGACAACAACAGGCAGAATACTCTCATGTATGGACCAAGATCTGTATGATAGATCACAAGGCTGGCAATATTCTTGGACATGATGTCTGGTTGGGTATGAGAGCATGCAGGGGGTTCCTAATCCTACTCCTACAACTAACAGGTGGAAGTATGAAATGGTTAAGTTTGAATTTTGGATGCAAAGCTGGACATGGTTGTAACACAAACACAAAGCAAGATTGGTGCCTATCCAGGGCTTGGAGTCGGTAGACATACACCTGTGAATGATCAGCATGAATAGCTAAAACTGGATTTCAGGGGGATACACATGATATCTGCCTTACAGATATCTCCCAATAAAGAGTGTTAAGTTATCTCTACTTATGGCATCCCTACTGCAGTATACCCTTCCCAATGTTCAACCTGAAAACAGTTTAATCTACCCCTTGAGCAGAAGTTAAAAGATCAGACATTCAACATAGGAATTCTATGCTCTAGAATCTAAACATCACCCAAATATCCAGATTCAGAAGAAGAATACATGCAATACTGGAGACAGAATTAACACAACACATGCTAAGATAGCATTACTCATATAAGATTAACCATGAAATCAATGGATTCATGCCAAATCGTACAACAGGAGATACATAAACTCACAAGTTTAAGCTGTACAGAGCAACCAGATCAGCTGGTTTTGGATTACAGAGCCAAAAATCCTCAACTTTCAACAAAACCACAAATGAGTAACACTTCCTGCTTATAACAGCCAGGTAGTGTACCATAGCAATTAATTACATGGTTGACCAAAAATCCCGCCAGATACACAGTATCAGGAAAATGGCGCTCAAACACTACCAGATTGGCGCCCAAACATGAATGCAGCAGGTAGGGGAGGAGACAGGAAGATATCTCGAGCCCTGCGCCACTGTCCGCTGATGTACACCTTCAATCAGGTACCAGATCCGCCCATACCTCTGCAACCTTCGCCATTAATGGCGCACCAACCCGCGGCCTCGGGAAAACGTCAATTCTGCATCGCAACCATTTCCCGCCGAGATTCATCATCATGATATTTTGAATATGCAGGATATCAATTATCCCACATGCACCCCGCAGCAACCTCATTAACACTTTATATACTAGGTCATGAGCATATATGATGTCGGTGCTTTTGCTCCTTACGACACTAGTATAAGACTTCATCATCATCATCATCCTCCAGCAGCATGATATCCTGTTGCTTGAAATATCACCCTGACGTCAGCATCATATTGCAATATAACTGCATGATAATCGCCTTCATCCGCACAACCTGATCCATCGGAGGAACATCCTCCTGCTGAGCTTATACCAAAAGTCTGGCCGATGAACATCCTGATGACATCATCATCATATCCTGCTGACATCATCATCATATCTGCCTACTGCGCACCTCCTCATATCCGGATGACGTCATCATCATATTTGCAAATATCGGGGGATCTCCACAAGATGATCAGTGTTAGAAATATGACCCCCCCGGACCTTGATGACGTCATCATCATATTGACATCAGGATGATATTCGGAAGATAACCGGATATTTGGAAATATCATCCTGATGCACAAATATCATGTTGCACTGTAGCTCCACTATAAGATCGGGGCGATAGATGAATATGATGATGCTTGAAAAGATCACCCCCGCTAGATAATGCACGAAGCCGGCAGGCGGATATCTCCTTGATATCAGCATCATCATGACGCTGGAACAATCATACACGTGGGTGATATTCAAAAAATGAAAATATCACCCCCTCCTTCAGAAATATCATGATGCAGACAGGCAGAGAAATAGATATCACCCTGACGTCAGCATCATCAGGATAACAAAACAACGAACAAGAAGTGATACAACATCATCAGGATGATATTGACTAAGATCATCCTGACGTTCAAAATATGATGACCCCAGTGAATATCGGGTCATACTTAGAACTCTTCAACAACATCATCAGGATGATCATAACCAAGATCACCCGATGATAGAAATATCACCCCGGCGAAATATCATGCAGGCAGAAAATATGATGACCCTCACAAGCAACACGGTGATAACTGGAAATATGATGATGATGATGACGACCCTTAAGAAAAAACAAGTCAGGTCGAACAACTTAGAGAATAACCCCTTCAGAATATCGGGGCAACATCATCATCATGTTTGGGCAAGGTGATAATTGGAAGATCACCGGATACTTGAAAAATCACCCCCGCAAGCAAATCAGGGCGCACTATAGCTCATCAGCAGGATCAGGATGATATCCAGACACCACCCGATATTGAAATATGATGATCCTGATGAAAAACAAGTCGACAGAAAACATGATGATGCTGACCTCCTCCTAGCAAACATGATGATGATGACCTCCTCCTCAGGAAAATATGATGATGCAGCTGAAAAATGCTGAGGAGGTCCAACACTTAGAACATTTTTTTTTTGGATACTTAGGGAAAGTGCCTGCATGAAAATTGCTCAAAAACTGCCAGTCAATTCAGGCACTAACACTGGCTCTGTCTGGGGACGTGCAGGTGCAAGACTGCAGCGAGAACCCCAGATCTCTGGGATGCAGACCAGTCCCTTATCCATCGGGCACAGAGTCAAATACTGCACTGACCTACATCACCAAACACACTTGATGGCCTAAGGCCACCAAGAAAAGAAAAACATGTATCTCCCTTTGTCAAATATCTTGTTTTCATCTGCATGCACTGGGTCAAGCTTGGAGATACTACAAAGATCCACCCACAAACAAATCTTGTTATCTGCATATTCAACCCTCTGATTTGGCTTGTCATTATCACCCCTGTGCAGATAACCTTCAACATCATGTGACATGTGGATGCAGAATATATCAGGCAATGCATACTCAAATGGTATAGAACACAGGTTATCATTTGTATCATCATCATGCATTGCAACATGATCTCCTAGCTGGACTGCAAATAGGAAACACTCAGAGTCCACCACACAACTAGGAAGATCAGGGCTTATTGTATTATATGCTGGCACATCAAAAGAAAAGCTTTCAAAATCACAATTGTGCACATCATGTACACAACAATCTGGTACACCAAGCTGGAAAAGATCAGGCTCTGGCATCTCTTTCAAATCAGGCACATTTTCACAGTCACTTACCTGATGTATGTTGTTTCCTCTTTCATCAGGATGAGAAACAGAATCCAAGCCAAAAATAGTGTCTAGATCTTCACCATACTCAAACAGATCCTCATCGCCATATGTGTCATAAATGGGTGACCCAGGTGCATCAGTTTCATCATAGTATGCCATTTGTTCATGGGCAGCAGAGCATGCATCTTCATCACCAATGGATTCCCTCTGTGGAGGAGTATCAGCCTGTGTGTCATAAGCAAAACAGCCGTCAAATGAAAAACAATCATGCTCTGAACTAGCACTTATTTCAATTTCTGACTGCTCTTCATGATCTCCATGTGTTTGAAAGGTAGGCAATGAGTCACACATAGGACTGCTTCTCTGTTTGCTTATATCTTCTCTGTCTTGAGTACAATACTCACAATTGTCTCCACATGTCCATTCCAAAAGTTGTTCATTGCTGTCCACAACCTCATTATTGTTTTCATGGTCAGATGCCTCATCATTGCAATGGGAATCCTCATTAGTCCTTTCACTGGCATCCTCAACTGGTGAACAATCCAGTTGAGCAGTATTGTTAGCATTATGTTCAAACACAGCAGTCTCAACCTCTATGCTTTTATTTTCATTTTTATCTGCACATGATGCCATAATCATTTGGTCATTTGCAGCTTCATAACCATTTCTCACACCAAGGCCTGGGGACAGGGGTTTCAGCAGGTACACATTTCTGATTTTTTCTATCTTTTCTATGAACCTGTATGCCATCTGCATACTTGTCACCTTGAAATCCCTCAGTATTGCACTAGAGCCCTCCTCAAAAGCTTCAAAGAATATGCCAACACAGGCTGAAATATCAGGTCTGAAGACTTCTGGGATCTGTGAAAGGGCTATTGCAAACCTATGACTGAAATCAACACATGGCTCTTCATCTTGTTTTCTGATTCTCATCAATTCTGCAACAAGATCAGCCGGTTCTTTTGCAAATTCTTCCTTGAAACAGTCAGCAAGCTCATCCCAACAGGCAAAGGATTTCTTAGGAAAGCTCAAATACCAGTCTTTTGCTTTTGCATCAAAGGACCGAACAAAAAAACCTCATCCACATATCCTCATCTCTGAATGAATATTTTCCCATAAAACTGTGAAAATTTTGGATATGTGCATTCCCATCACATACATTGTGACCACTAAATCTAGGCATCTGACAGTATATCCTAGCAGGCATAGTTTCTACTTTATAATCCACCCATGACAAATCCAGTTGGTCATACAAAGGATCAAAAGGGCTGACAGGAGGTTTAGCTTTCTGACTGGCAGACACAACAGGGTTACTACTTTTTAACTGGGCCTGCTCAGCCTCTAAAAATATCAATCTATTTCTTATCTCTTCTATTCCTTTATCCAACATTTCACCACTGAGTATGGGATAATTCATACTTGGATTCATAAAAATCTTACTCTTAGACATCCTTTGTCTGTCTAAGACCTAAGGCTTCCCCTGGCATCTAACCTATGCAGTAAAACAGCAAATAAAGGGGAAGGAACAAGGTACCTTTTCTCATACAGATGCAGAAATATGTACATCTTTCAACCAATAACATACATCTATTTTTCATGTGCATTTAGATCTTTTTTGCAGAGTCGCCACCTCTCCAGAGAGGACAAAATTTTCAATAGCTGAAAGCTACTTTTCCAGGTTCATTCCACCAGCAGAGCATCATTTTGTTGGTGACTCAGATAGGCCACAAGATATAACACTTTTTTATCAATTTTCTCCCCAGCGGAGTCGCCAATTTGTTGGTTTTTCTTCTGAATCAGCATTAGGGTTTGCCACTTCTAATGCACAGGCGGATTCAGCCAACAAAATACAGGAGGTTGCGTGAGCTGCCTCCCCTCCACTTATGGTTCTGCCGCACCAAGGGGGGTATCCCTATAACTCAAGATGTAACCTTGACTAGCTCAAAGATAGAAAGATCTAACTTGACAACAACAGGCAGAATACTCTCATGTATGGACCAAGATCTGTATGATAGATCACAAGGCTGGCAATATTCTTGGACATGATGTCTGGTTGGGTATGAGAGCATGCAGGGGGTTCCTAATCCTACTCCTACAACTAACAGGTGGAAGTATGAAATGGTTAAGTTTGAATTTTGGATGCAAAGCTGGACATGGTTGTAACACAAACACAAAGCAAGATTGGTGCCTATCCAGGGCTTGGAGTCGGTAGACATACACCTGTGAATGATCAGCATGAATAGCTAAAACTGGATTTCAGGGGGATACACATGATATCTGCCTTACAGATATCTCCCAATAAAGAGTGTTAAGTTATCTCTACTTATGGCATCCCTACTGCAGTATACCCTTCCCAATGTTCAACCTGAAAACAGTTTAATCTACCCCTTGAGCAGAAGTTAAAAGATCAGACATTCAACATAGGAATTCTATGCTCTAGAATCTAAACATCACCCAAATATCCAGATTCAGAAGAAGAATACATGCAATACTGGAGACAGAATTAACACAACACATGCTAAGATAGCATTACTCATATAAGATTAACCATGAAATCAATGGATTCATGCCAAATCGTACAACAGGAGATACATAAACTCACAAGTTTAAGCTGTACAGAGCAACCAGATCAGCTGGTTTTGGATTACAGAGCCAAAAATCCTCAACTTTCAACAAAACCACAAATGAGTAACACTTCCTGCTTATAACAGCCAGGTAGTGTACCATAGCAATTAATTACATGGTTGACCAAAAATCCCGCCAGATACACAGTATCAGGAAAATGGCGCTCAAACACTACCAGATTGGCGCCCAAACATGAATGCAGCAGGTAGGGGAGGAGACAGGAAGATATCTCGAGCCCTGCGCCACTGTCCGCTGATGTACACCTTCAATCGGGTACCAGATCCGCCCATACCTCTGCAACCTTCGCCATTAATGGCGCACCAACCCGCGGCCTCGGGAAAACGTCAATTCTGCATCGCAACCATTTCCCGCTGAGATTCATCATCATGATATTTTGAATATGCAGGATATCAATTATCCCACATGCACCCCGCAGCAACCTCATTAACACTTTATATACTAGGTCATGAGCATATATGATGTCGGTGCTTTTGCTCCTGACGACACTAGTATAAGACTTCATCATCATCATCATCCTCCAGCAGCATGATATCCTGTTGCTTGAAATATCACCCTGACGTCAGCATCATATTGCAATATAACTGCATGATAATCGCCTTCATCCGCACAACCTGATCCATCGGAGGAACATCCTCCTGCTGAGCTTATACCAAAAGTCTGGCCGATGAACATCCTGATGACATCATCATCATATCCTGCTGACATCATCATCATATCTGCCTACTGTGCACCTCCTCATATCCGGATGACGTCATCATCATATTTGCAAATATCGGGGGATCTCCACAAGATGATCAGTGTTAGAAATATGACCCCCCCGGACCTTGATGACGTCATCATCATATTGACATCAGGATGATATTCGGAAGATAACCGGATATTTGGAAATATCATCCTGATGCACAAATATCATGTTGCACTGTAGCTCCACTATAAGATCGGGGCGATAGATGAATATGATGATGCTTGAAAAGATCACCCCCGCTAGATAATGCACGAAGCCGGCAGGCGGATATCTCCTTGATATCAGCATCATCATGACGCTGGAACAATCATACACGTGGGTGATATTCAAAAAATGAAAATATCACCCCCTCCTTTAGAAATATCATGATGCAGACAGGCAGAGAAATAGATATCACCCTGACGTCAGCATCATCAGGATAACAAAACAACGAACAAGAAGTGATACAACATCATCAGGATGATATTGACTAAGATCATCCTGACGTTCAAAATATGATGACCCCAGTGAATATCAGGTCATACTTAGAACTCTTCAACAACATCATCAGGATGATCATAACCAAGATCACCCGATGATAGAAATATCACCCCGGCGAAATATCATGCAGGCAGAAAATATGATGACCCTCACAAGCAACACGGTGATAACTGGAAATATGATGATGATGATGACGACCCTTAAGAAAAAACAAGTCAGGTCGAACAACTTAGAGAATAACCCCTTCAGAATATCGGGGCAACATCATCATCATGTTTGGGCAAGGTGATAATTGGAAGATCACCGGATACTTGAAAAATCACCCCCGCAAGCAAATCAGGGCGCACTATAGCTCATCAGCAGGATCAGGATGATATCCAGACACCACCCGATATTGAAATATGATGATCCTGATGAAAAACAAGTCGACAGAAAACATGATGATGCTGACCTCCTCCTAGCAAACATGATGATGATGACCTCCTCCTCAGGAAAATATGATGATGCAGCTGAAAAATGCTGAGGAGGTCCAACACTTAGAACATTTTTTTTTTGGATACTTAGGGAAAGTGCCTGCATGAAAATTGCTCAAAAACTGCCAGTCAATTCAGGCACTAACACTGGCTCTGTCTGGGGACGTGCAGGTGCAAGACTGCAGCGAGAACCCCAGATCTCTGGGATGCAGACCAGTCCCTTATCCATCGGGCACAGAGTCAAATACTGCACTGACCTACATCACCAAACACACTTGATGGCCTAAGGCCACCAAGAAAAGAAAAACATGTATCTCCCTTTGTCAAATATCTTGTTTTCATCTGCATGCACTGGGTCAAGCTTGGAGATACTACAAAGATCCACCCACAAACAAATCTTGTTATCTGCATATTCAACCCTCTGATTTGGCTTGTCATTATCACCCCTGTGCAGATAACCTTCAACATCATGTGACATGTGGATGCAGAATATATCAGGCAATGCATACTCAAATGGTATAGAACACAGGTTATCATTTGTATCATCATCATGCATTGCAACATGATCTCCTAGCTGGACTGCAAATAGGAAACACTCAGAGTCCACCACACAACTAGGAAGATCAGGGCTTATTGTATTATATGCTGGCACATCAAAAGAAAAGCTTTCAAAATCACAATTGTGCACATCATGTACACAACAATCTGGTACACCAAGCTGGAAAAGATCAGGCTCTGGCATCTCTTTCAAATCAGGCACATTTTCACAGTCACTTACCTGATGTATGTTGTTTCCTCTTTCATCAGGATGAGAAACAGAATCCAAGCCAAAAATAGTGTCTAGATCTTCACCATACTCAAACAGATCCTCATCGCCATATGTGTCATAAATGGGTGACCCAGGTGCATCAGTTTCATCATAGTATGCCATTTGTTCATGGGCAGCAGAGCATGCATCTTCATCACCAATGGATTCCCTCTGTGGAGGAGTATCAGCCTGTGTGTCATAAGCAAAACAGCCGTCAAATGAAAAACAATCATGCTCTGAACTAGCACTTATTTCAATTTCTGACTGCTCTTCATGATCTCCATGTGTTTGAAAGGTAGGCAATGAGTCACACATAGGACTGCTTCTCTGTTTGCTTATATCTTCTCTGTCTTGAGTATAATACTCACAATTGTCTCCACATGTCCATTCCAAAAGTTGTTCATTGCTGTCCACAACCTCATTATTGTTTTCATGGTCAGATGCCTCATCATTGCAATGGGAATCCTCATTAGTCCTTTCACTGGCATCCTCAACTGGTGAACAATCCAGTTGAGCAGTATTGTTAGCATTATGTTCAAACACAGCAGTCTCAACCTCTATGCTTTTATTTTCATTTTTATCTGCACATGATGCCATAATCATTTGGTCATTTGCAGCTTCATAACCATTTCTCACACCAAGGCCTGGGGACAGGGGTTTCAGCAGGTACACATTTCTGATTTTTTCTATCTTTTCTATGAACCTGTATGCCATCTGCATACTTGTCACCTTGAAATCCCTCAGTATTGCACTAGAGCCCTCCTCAAAAGCTTCAAAGAATATGCCAACACAGGCTGAAATATCAGGTCTGAAGACTTCTGGGATCTGTGAAAGGGCTATTGCAAACCTATGACTGAAATCAACACATGGCTCTTCATCTTGTTTTCTGATTCTCATCAATTCTGCAACAAGATCAGCCGGTTCTTTTGCAAATTCTTCCTTGAAACAGTCAGCAAGCTCATCCCAACAGGCAAAGGATTTCTTAGGAAAGCTCAAATACCAGTCTTTTGCTTTTGCATCAAAGGACCGAACAAAAAAACCTCATCCACATATCCTCATCTCTGAATGAATATTTTCCCATAAAACTGTGAAAATTTTGGATATGTGCATTCCCATCACATACATTGTGACCACTAAATCTAGGCATCTGACAGTATATCCTAGCAGGCATAGTTTCTACTTTATAATCCACCCATGACAAATCCAGTTGGTCATACAAAGGATCAAAAGGGCTGACAGGAGGTTTAGCTTTCTGACTGGCAGACACAACAGGGTTACTACTTTTTAACTGGGCCTGCTCAGCCTCTAAAAATATCAATCTATTTCTTATCTCTTCTATTCCTTTATCCAACATTTCACCACTGAGTATGGGATAATTCATACTTGGATTCATAAAAATCTTACTCTTAGACATCCTTTGTCTGTCTAAGACCTAAGGCTTCCCCTGGCATCTAACCTATGCAGTAAAACAGCAAATAAAGGCGAAGGAACAAGGTACCTTTTCTCATACAGATGCAGAAATATGTACATCTTTCAACCAATAACATACATCTATTTTTCATGTGCATTTAGATCTTTTTTGCAGAGTCGCCACCTCTCCAGAGAGGACAAAATTTTCAATAGCTGAAAGCTACTTTTCCAGGTTCATTCCACCAGCAGAGCATCATTTTGTTGGTGACTCAGATAGGCCACAAGATATAACACTTTTTTATCAATTTTCTCCCCAGCGGAGTCGCCAATTTGTTGGTTTTTCTTCTGAATCAGCATTAGGGTTTGCCACTTCTAATGCACAGGCGGATTCAGCCAACAAAATACAGGAGGTTGCGTGAGCTGCCTCCCCTCCACTTATGGTTCTGCCGCACCAAGGGGGGTATCCCTATAACTCAAGATGTAACCTTGACTAGCTCAAAGATAGAAAGATCTAACTTGACAACAACAGGCAGAATACTCTCATGTATGGACCAAGATCTGTATGATAGATCACAAGGCTGGCAATATTCTTGGACATGATGTCTGGTTGGGTATGAGAGCATGCAGGGGGTTCCTAATCCTACTCCTACAACTAACAGGTGGAAGTATGAAATGGTTAAGTTTGAATTTTGGATGCAAAGCTGGACATGGTTGTAACACAAACACAAAGCAAGATTGGTGCCTATCCAGGGCTTGGAGTCGGTAGACATACACCTGTGAATGATCAGCATGAATAGCTAAAACTGGATTTCAGGGGGATACACATGATATCTGCCTTACAGATATCTCCCAATAAAGAGTGTTAAGTTATCTCTACTTATGGCATCCCTACTGCAGTATACCCTTCCCAATGTTCAACCTGAAAACAGTTTAATCTACCCCTTGAGCAGAAGTTAAAAGATCAGACATTCAACATAGGAATTCTATGCTCTAGAATCTAAACATCACCCAAATATCCAGATTCAGAAGAAGAATACATGCAATACTGGAGACAGAATTAACACAACACATGCTAAGATAGCATTACTCATATAAGATTAACCATGAAATCAATGGATTCATGCCAAATCGTACAACAGGAGATACATAAACTCACAAGTTTAAGCTGTACAGAGCAACCAGATCAGCTGGTTTTGGATTACAGAGCCAAAAATCCTCAACTTTCAACAAAACCACAAATGAGTAACACTTCCTGCTTATAACAGCCAGGTAGTGTACCATAGCAATTAATTACATGGTTGACCAAAAATCCCGCCAGATACACAGTATCAGGAAAATGGCGCTCAAACACTACCAGATTGGCGCCCAAACATGAATGCAGCAGGTAGGGGAGGAGACAGGAAGATATCTCGAGCCCTGCGCCACTGTCCGCTGATGTACACCTTCAATCGGGTACCAGATCCGCCCATACCTCTGCAACCTTCGCCATTAATGGCGCACCAACCCGCGGCCTCGGGAAAACGTCAATTCTGCATCGCAACCATTTCCCGCCGAGATTCATCATCATGATATTTTGAATATGCAGGATATCAATTATCCCACATGCACCCCGCAGCAACCTCATTAACACTTTATATACTAGGTCATGAGCATATATGATGTCGGTGCTTTTGCTCCTTACGACACTAGTATAAGACTTCATCATCATCATCATCCTCCAGCAGCATGATATCCTGTTGCTTGAAATATCACCCTGACGTCAGCATCATATTGCAATATAACTGCATGATAATCGCCTTCATCCGCACAACCTGATCCATCGGAGGAACATCCTCCTGCTGAGCTTATACCAAAAGTCTGGCCGATGAACATCCTGATGACATCATCATCATATCCTGCTGACATCATCATCATATCTGCCTACTGCGCACCTCCTCATATCCGGATGACGTCATCATCATATTTGCAAATATCGGGGGATCTCCACAAGATGATCAGTGTTAGAAATATGACCCCCCCGGACCTTGATGACGTCATCATCATATTGACATCAGGATGATATTCGGAAGATAACCGGATATTTGGAAATATCATCCTGATGCACAAATATCATGTTGCACTGTAGCTCCACTATAAGATCGGGGCGATAGATGAATATGATGATGCTTGAAAAGATCACCCCCGCTAGATAATGCACGAAGCCGGCAGGCGGATATCTCCTTGATATCAGCATCATCATGACGCTGGAACAATCATACACGTGGGTGATATTCAAAAAATGAAAATATCACCCCCTCCTTCAGAAATATCATGATGCAGACAGGCAGAGAAATAGATATCACCCTGACGTCAGCATCATCAGGATAACAAAACAACGAACAAGAAGTGATACAACATCATCAGGATGATATTGACTAAGATCATCCTGACGTTCAAAATATGATGACCCCAGTGAATATCGGGTCATACTTAGAACTCTTCAACAACATCATCAGGATGATCATAACCAAGATCACCCGATGATAGAAATATCACCCCGGCGAAATATCATGCAGGCAGAAAATATGATGACCCTCACAAGCAACACGGTGATAACTGGAAATATGATGATGATGATGACGACCCTTAAGAAAAAACAAGTCAGGTCGAACAACTTAGAGAATAACCCCTTCAGAATATCGGGGCAACATCATCATCATGTTTGGGCAAGGTGATAATTGGAAGATCACCGGATACTTGAAAAATCACCCCCGCAAGCAAATCAGGGCGCACTATAGCTCATCAGCAGGATCAGGATGATATCCAGACACCACCCGATATTGAAATATGATGATCCTGATGAAAAACAAGTCGACAGAAAACATGATGATGCTGACCTCCTCCTAGCAAACATGATGATGATGACCTCCTCCTCAGGAAAATATGATGATGCAGCTGAAAAATGCTGAGGAGGTCCAACACTTAGAACATTTTTTTTTTGGATACTTAGGGAAAGTGCCTGCATGAAAATTGCTCAAAAACTGCCAGTCAATTCAGGCACTAACACTGGCTCTGTCTGGGGACGTGCAGGTGCAAGACTGCAGCGAGAACCCCAGATCTCTGGGATGCAGACCAGTCCCTTATCCATCGGGCACAGAGTCAAATACTGCACTGACCTACATCACCAAACACACTTGATGGCCTAAGGCCACCAAGAAAAGAAAAACATGTATCTCCCTTTGTCAAATATCTTGTTTTCATCTGCATGCACTGGGTCAAGCTTGGAGATACTACAAAGATCCACCCACAAACAAATCTTGTTATCTGCATATTCAACCCTCTGATTTGGCTTGTCATTATCACCCCTGTGCAGATAACCTTCAACATCATGTGACATGTGGATGCAGAATATATCAGGCAATGCATACTCAAATGGTATAGAACACAGGTTATCATTTGTATCATCATCATGCATTGCAACATGATCTCCTAGCTGGACTGCAAATAGGAAACACTCAGAGTCCACCACACAACTAGGAAGATCAGGGCTTATTGTATTATATGCTGGCACATCAAAAGAAAAGCTTTCAAAATCACAATTGTGCACATCATGTACACAACAATCTGGTACACCAAGCTGGAAAAGATCAGGCTCTGGCATCTCTTTCAAATCAGGCACATTTTCACAGTCACTTACCTGATGTATGTTGTTTCCTCTTTCATCAGGATGAGAAACAGAATCCAAGCCAAAAATAGTGTCTAGATCTTCACCATACTCAAACAGATCCTCATCGCCATATGTGTCATAAATGGGTGACCCAGGTGCATCAGTTTCATCATAGTATGCCATTTGTTCATGGGCAGCAGAGCATGCATCTTCATCACCAATGGATTCCCTCTGTGGAGGAGTATCAGCCTGTGTGTCATAAGCAAAACAGCCGTCAAATGAAAAACAATCATGCTCTGAACTAGCACTTATTTCAATTTCTGACTGCTCTTCATGATCTCCATGTGTTTGAAAGGTAGGCAATGAGTCACACATAGGACTGCTTCTCTGTTTGCTTATATCTTCTCTGTCTTGAGTACAATACTCACAATTGTCTCCACATGTCCATTCCAAAAGTTGTTCATTGCTGTCCACAACCTCATTATTGTTTTCATGGTCAGATGCCTCATCATTGCAATGGGAATCCTCATTAGTCCTTTCACTGGCATCCTCAACTGGTGAACAATCCAGTTGAGCAGTATTGTTAGCATTATGTTCAAACACAGCAGTCTCAACCTCTATGCTTTTATTTTCATTTTTATCTGCACATGATGCCATAATCATTTGGTCATTTGCAGCTTCATAACCATTTCTCACACCAAGGCCTGGGGACAGGGGTTTCAGCAGGTACACATTTCTGATTTTTTCTATCTTTTCTATGAACCTGTATGCCATCTGCATACTTGTCACCTTGAAATCCCTCAGTATTGCACTAGAGCCCTCCTCAAAAGCTTCAAAGAATATGCCAACACAGGCTGAAATATCAGGTCTGAAGACTTCTGGGATCTGTGAAAGGGCTATTGCAAACCTATGACTGAAATCAACACATGGCTCTTCATCTTGTTTTCTGATTCTCATCAATTCTGCAACAAGATCAGCCGGTTCTTTTGCAAATTCTTCCTTGAAACAGTCAGCAAGCTCATCCCAACAGGCAAAGGATTTCTTAGGAAAGCTCAAATACCAGTCTTTTGCTTTTGCATCAAAGGACCGAACAAAAAAACCTCATCCACATATCCTCATCTCTGAATGAATATTTTCCCATAAAACTGTGAAAATTTTGGATATGTGCATTCCCATCACATACATTGTGACCACTAAATCTAGGCATCTGACAGTATATCCTAGCAGGCATAGTTTCTACTTTATAATCCACCCATGACAAATCCAGTTGGTCATACAAAGGATCAAAAGGGCTGACAGGAGGTTTAGCTTTCTGACTGGCAGACACAACAGGGTTACTACTTTTTAACTGGGCCTGCTCAGCCTCTAAAAATATCAATCTATTTCTTATCTCTTCTATTCCTTTATCCAACATTTCACCACTGAGTATGGGATAATTCATACTTGGATTCATAAAAATCTTACTCTTAGACATCCTTTGTCTGTCTAAGACCTAAGGCTTCCCCTGGCATCTAACCTATGCAGTAAAACAGAAAATAAAGGGGAAGGAACAAGGTACCTTTTCTCATACAGATGCAGAAATATGTACATCTTTCAACCAATAACATACATCTATTTTTCATGTGCATTTAGATCTTTTTTGCAGAGTCGCCACCTCTCCAGAGAGGACAAAATTTTCAATAGCTGAAAGCTACTTTTCCAGGTTCATTCCACCAGCAGAGCATCATTTTGTTGGTGACTCAGATAGGCCACAAGATATAACACTTTTTTATCAATTTTCTCCCCAGCGGAGTCGCCAATTTGTTGGTTTTTCTTCTGAATCAGCATTAGGGTTTGCCACTTCTAATGCACAGGCGGATTCAGCCAACAAAATACAGGAGGTTGCGTGAGCTGCCTCCCCTCCACTTATGGTTCTGCCGCACCAAGGGGGGTATCCCTATAACTCAAGATGTAACCTTGACTAGCTCAAAGATAGAAAGATCTAACTTGACAACAACAGGCAGAATACTCTCATGTATGGACCAAGATCTGTATGATAGATCACAAGGCTGGCAATATTCTTGGACATGATGTCTGGTTGGGTATGAGAGCATGCAGGGGGTTCCTAATCCTACTCCTACAACTAACAGGTGGAAGTATGAAATGGTTAAGTTTGAATTTTGGATGCAAAGCTGGACATGGTTGTAACACAAACACAAAGCAAGATTGGTGCCTATCCAGGGCTTGGAGTCGGTAGACATACACCTGTGAATGATCAGCATGAATAGCTAAAACTGGATTTCAGGGGGATACACATGATATCTGCCTTACAGATATCTCCCAATAAAGAGTGTTAAGTTATCTCTACTTATGGCATCCCTACTGCAGTATACCCTTCCCAATGTTCAACCTGAAAACAGTTTAATCTACCCCTTGAGCAGAAGTTAAAAGATCAGACATTCAACATAGGAATTCTATGCTCTAGAATCTAAACATCACCCAAATATCCAGATTCAGAAGAAGAATACATGCAATACTGGAGACAGAATTAACACAACACATGCTAAGATAGCATTACTCATATAAGATTAACCATGAAATCAATGGATTCATGCCAAATCGTACAATAGGAGATACATAAACTCACAAGTTTAAGCTGTACAGAGCAACCAGATCAGCTGGTTTTGGATTACAGAGCCAAAAATCCTCAACTTTCAACAAAACCACAAATGAGTAACACTTCCTGCTTATAACAGCCAGGTAGTGTACCATAGCAATTAATTACATGGTTGACCAAAAATCCCGCCAGATACACAGTATCAGGAAAATGGCGCTCAAACACTACCAGATTAGCGCCCAAACATGAATGCAGCAGGTAGGGGAGGAGACAGGAAGATATCTCGAGCCCTGCGCCACTGTCCGCTGATGTACACCTTCAATCGGGTACCAGATCCGCCCATACCTCTGCAACCTTTGCCATTAATGGCGTACCAACCCGCGGCCTCGGGAAAACGTCAATTCTGCATCGCAACCATTTCCCGCCGAGATTCATCATCATGATATTTTGAATATGCAGGATATCAATTATCCCACATGCACCCCGCAGCAACCTCATTAACACTTTATATACTAGGTCATGAGCATATATGATGTCGGTGCTTTTGCTCCTGACGACACTAGTATAAGACTTCATCATCATCATCATCCTCCAGCAGCATGATATCCTGTTGCTTGAAATATCACCCTGACGTCAGCATCATATTGCAATATAACTGCATGATAATCGCCTTCATCCGCACAACCTGATCCATCGGAGGAACATCCTCCTGCTGAGCTTATACCAAAAGTCTGGCCGATGAACATCCTGATGACATCATCATCATATCCTGCTGACATCATCATCATATCTGCCTACTGCGCACCTCCTCATATCCGGATGACGTCATCATCATATTTGCAAATATCGGGGGATCTCCACAAGATGATCAGTGTTAGAAATATGACCCCCCCGGACCTTGATGACGTCATCATCATATTGACATCAGGATGATATTCGGAAGATAACCGGATATTTGGAAATATCATCCTGATGCACAAATATCATGTTGCACTGTAGCTCCACTATAAGATCGGGGCGATAGATGAATATGATGATGCTTGAAAAGATCACCCCCACTAGATAATGCACGAAGCCGGCAGGCGGATATCTCCTTGATATCAGCATCATCATGACGCTGGAACAATCATACACGTGGGTGATATTCAAAAAATGAAAATATCACCCCCTCCTTTAGAAATATCATGATGCAGACAGGCAGAGAAATAGATATCACCCTGACGTCAGCATCATCAGGATAACAAAACAACGAACAAGAAGTGATACAACATCATCAGGATGATATTGACTAAGATCATCCTGACGTTCAAAATATGATGACCCCAGTGAATATCGGGTCATACTTAGAACTCTTCAACAACATCATCAGGATGATCATAACCAAGATCACCCGATGATAGAAATATCACCCCGGCGAAATATCATGCAGGCAGAAAATATGATGACCCTCACAAGCAACACGGTGATAACTGGAAATATGATGATGATGATGACGACCCTTAAGAAAAAACAAGTCAGGTCGAACAACTTAGAGAATAACCCCTTCAGAATATCGGGGCAACATCATCATCATGTTTGGGCAAGGTGATAATTGGAAGATCACCGGATACTTGAAAAATCACCCCCGCAAGCAAATCAGGGCGCACTATAGCTCATCAGCAGGATCAGGATGATATCCAGACACCACCCGATATTGAAATATGATGATCCTGATGAAAAACAAGTCGACAGAAAACATGATGATGCTGACCTCCTCCTAGCAAACATGATGATGATGACCTCCTCCTCAGGAAAATATGATGATGCAGCTGAAAAATGCTGAGGAGGTCCAACACTTAGAACATTTTTTTTTTGGATACTTAGGGAAAGTGCCTGCATGAAAATTGCTCAAAAACTGCCAGTCAATTCAGGCACTAACACTGCCCCTCATTCCCATCACCAATCTTTTCCTGACATATTAAAACCCTCTAGCTTAGGCATTTTCCCACCTCCATCACTACCAAATAAACAAAAATTTGAGCACAATCCTACCCCACCCTACCACTAATCTAAACCTAAACTAACACCTTCACTCCCTCTCTGACTTCTTAAACCTAAAATTTGATGCTACTATGGTCCCTCCTTTGTTGACCCTTATACCACACAATAGTCATGAATCTTTGTCTAATTTGTATATATGCATGTGACTTGTGTGCTTTATTGTGTGTACTTCCATGTTTAGGTGAACGTGTGTGTATGTTAGGAGCCATGACTTGCATCACTATTCTAGTTTTTGTAATTGAATAATGTTGTTTTATTTTTAGATGATGCAAGCTGCGAAGACATCTACCAAAGTTCATAGGGCAATGGAGCATGGTGTGTCTTCCGTGATTGATAACTCCATGCCTTTGACGGGGGTATGAGGTAGATTAGTAAATTTTAAATTACATTCATTGTTATAGTTGTTTATTATTGAAAAATCAAATGATTATTGATTTGAAGTTTAATTTCTATCTGGATGGTTTCTATAAGACATTACAACTCCATAACCTGATCCTGGTATTGAGGTAAATGAGAGAGATTATCTAGCACCGGTAAGTGATTATTTTGTTAAATGTTTCATTTTTTATAATGTAATTTCTATATATTAATGTATATACTTTTTATTGTAACAACTATAGCTCCATGAAGAACTAAATAGGAGGAGCAGCCCTTGGGTTCATAGTAGACCACTCTCATATGCGTCTCCATCCCCTCGAAGATCAAAGACTACCCATGATCTATTTTCTTCACTAGACAGAGGGGAATGACTTTTTATTGGGCTCCTTTGTTGTATGCCTATATGGCATTTGTGGACATATATTTTGTATTGCATATAGTTGACATTGTATGCCTATATGTCATTCTTGTAAGCCTATATGGCTATTTTGTATATATGTTATACTTATATCAACATATATTGATGTATGACTAAATGGATATTTGGTTAAAAAAAATCTTTTTGTTGATGGCGGCGTCCATATTTGCATTATAAATCCATGTTTCAATAGATATTTATAGATGGTTTACTTCAAATTATCAAGTTTAGTCCTTTAAAATAAAAATGAATCATCATGTTGAATATCAACACGAGATTGTATATTAAAGTCATAAAAACTTGGGTTGTGTGTGGTGAATTTAATATAGTGGAAGTGGCATCAAACAAGTATGGTAATTTATCCCCATGTAATAGACAACTAGTGAGATGGAAGCTTAGTCCTACATGCACAATAGATTGGGGCTTTCTTATCTCAATATTGTATGATGTCACAATCACTCTCCATGGTATATGTGGAAAAATCTCTACTTAGAATATGTAAGGGTTTTCAAAGGGCTTGAATGACCATTTATGACATGTTTACTAGAATTTGGAGCCACATCCTCCTCATTAGACTAGCTAGATTGAATGGTAAAATAATACTATCAAGCATACATGCCACTTTATTCACATTTATGGGTGCTAGTTGGTGAATTTTCACTATTTTTCATACAAGGTTACCACCATAAAGCTCTATCATGTCACTTCTAAGTTGAAATAACAACTATTTACAGCCTCTCTATAACTACTTCTGGCAAAGATTTGCCACAACTAATGATATTGTTGTGAATGTAAGATCCTGACAATTTGGGTTTCTAATATCAATTGTTGCTCTATTGATCTTTAAACCTCGTGCTTTATGGATTGTCAGTGCCCAAGCCATCTTTAGGGTGATTTAAATTTTCAACCACCACAAGTGATTGGAAGAATTGGAACCAATTGTGGGTCATTTGTGTTCCCATGCAAGTCTAATGTAATGATGGAATTTCACAAGAAAGGGGTAGTTTGGGTCAGATTCTCTTATTTTTAAACACAATCACAATGACTTCACCAAGTACACCATTGATGAAACCTATTGCAACCCTTAAATTTGCATTGAGCATAATAGCCTTCTAGCCAATGCACAACACATTTGCCTCAAGTTGAACTCATCATCTGAATTTAAAATTGCAATGTCACCTATTTTCTTGACAATGCATCATGCAACTTGTTAGGACCATAAAAAATTCCCATCGTCCCATCTAGTTCCATATATTTTTCCCTCCATAAATCCATATTAGGGGTTCATATTCCTTTCAAATTGTTTCGACAACCATTCATAGGCATCCCATGTCATAATCATCTCAAAGACCTTTTTATTTCTGGGCATTAATATGTTTTTGTCTCTTACCACAGCCCTATAGGTCATTCAGGTAGCCTTGGTAGGTGTACGAGAACCTAGAGAAGGAGAAATGGTAGTTACTACGGTCCCGTAGCAAGTGGAAAATCTAGTGGTAGGCTGGTGATATAAAGTGAAAGGCAAGCAGTGGTTACCGTAGCCCTGCGATGGTCTCAGCATATGCTGGTGGGCTAGTGGTATGAATGAAAGTAACATAAAATATGTCAGCGCAGTCCCACAATAGGTAAGGTGGTGATTGACAGCAATATGGTAAGTGCATAAGGGCTTCACCACACTCCCGCAGTGGTTTCATGTGAGGCTCGCGACATGATGGTATAAGAGGATCCAACTGGAAGGCCTTTACCGCAGCCCCATGACAGTTTCAAAAGGGTTCTGCGGTAGTGCGGCAATGACTTCAAGTCACATAAGATGTACACTGCGGTCTCACATTGCAATTGACTTTGTAGTGGGTTTGCGATGAACGATGGAAAGGGGATGTTAATAGCTCCTGCAGTCCTGCGACGGTTAGGTTAAGGCTTTGCGGTAGAGTGGTAAAAGCACATGAGGGATAACATGTATCCTGCCATCCTGTGAGGGTGTGTAACAAGGCATGTTGGGTAGCAGTAAACAAAGAAAATGACTGTAACTATCCAAGCTCCCACAGTCCCATGATGGGTCTCACTAGGCCTTGCAGTGATGCGGTAAGGAAATAAATGTTGAAATGACTTTAGCGCCGCCCCACGAGGGTCATCAATGAAGCTTGTGGGATTGTGGTTATCGATGAAAAGACATCAAAATCTTGAAATGTCCGCTTAGCCATTGGATTGGACCAGATCAATGGCCTGTGTTTGAAGGATTTGAATGCTGAGATTTATCAATCTCCTGGCACGAACCAGAGTTAATGGTGAAATGATTAGCTTCATTTGCACAATAAAGCTTGTAATTTCTTCATATTTCTTCAATCAAGTGAATTCAGTGGCGACTGTAGAAGGTGAATTCAAGCTTTGTGTGCTCTCATCAGGCATTTTTAACCAGGTAAGTCTGTCTCATCACCCTCTGCATAGAAAGTTGATATTAAGTTTGTGCTTTATTTTCAATTGGTCTGGTGAAGCAAGTAAATCTCAAAACCCTAGTTTGTAAAAGCACTAGACTATGGCACCAAAAAAGTCTGAGTCTGTAAGTAAAAGTACTGAACCTTCCACTCCCAAGAAAAGGTCACTTCAACAATCACTACTAGATGTATTGCCAAATTCAGTTGATAAGGGATTGAAGAAAATGTTCAAAGATGTCGCGGAGGGGTGTCGGGATGCGAGAATCCCTATCTCTGGGTCGAACCTATTTTGGTATTTTTGTGAAAAGAAAGATGGATAGGGGCCAGTGGAAAATCCATGGAATTTAAACTTGGCAAAGATGGTAGTACCCAATGTACATTTGTTGATGTGGATTTAATCAAGGTTATGGCACAACATTATCATCTATCCACCAAAACAATTAGACTGCCAAGTGGGACACCATTGGTGGTTGTAGACAGGACTGTAATCATTGAGTGTTTCATGTTGAATAAGCAAGCCCTCACACAAGTAGATTTGCAGAGGAGTGAACAAGAGTACACCAGTTTGAGAAAAACACATAGGAGTGATGAGCTGCCTATGTACATGAAGAAAGGAGCAAATAATAGGAGAATTGAAATTCCATCCACTGCAATTGAGCCTTTTTCTGTTGATGATTTTGCTATCTATTTCAAGAGAATATATTTTTCTTTGCGTCAAGTGTTGGGTATTGATGCCCAGATTAGGATGTCAATTGGCCTAATGATTATGGCCATGAGAATTCAAAACCCAAAGGTTAATTTTGAATATGATTTTGCATCATATATTGAGAAGAAATTGCATGAAGGTTTTTTGCATGTAAGAGAAGACAAGAAGCCCATTGATTTCAAGTACTATTCTCTACTTTGTCATTTGCTTTTGTATCAAAAAAGAATGAAGTGGCCCAGTAGAATGAATCTAAGCATGCTTGATAAAAAAGGACAAAGATTGCCTACTCAGTGCTAGTGCTACAAGTGGGATATTCATTGCCAAAATTGCAACTTTGTTGTGTTTCATGATGAATTTTTAGTCAGAATAATGAGTTCTCCTAGTAGTCTTTCTCCCAGATTGACCAAAGAGGTTAGAGAAATGTTGAGGCCTCTTGATCACAAGCCTGAATAGGGTCACAAGAATAATTATGCTAATTGGTATTTCTTTCCAGACCACACTATAATCAGAGTGTATTGGTGCACTCAACCACCCTATGTGTTGCCCAAATTTGTACCAAATAGAATTGCATTCCTTGAATTCATGTGGCAGATCATGTGGATGGAGAAGGATGTGATGAAAAAATAGAAGAAGGGCACTTTTCTCCTAGATTGTACTATGTTTGATGAATGGTCTATTGGTTCTAACACTTTGGAGGATTTGCAAGCCTATTTGAAGGCTAAGTATTCTTTGAAATTAGGGATAGAGAGAGTTTGTGACCTAGAGGGTCATATGAATTTTGTAGGACAAGTCATACTAACCAAAATGGGGATATCCCATCAAATTAACTTTGATGAGGATGTGATAAAAAATCTTGTCACATTTAATGAAGTGTACAATAGGAAGAGAAAATGGGAGATTTTGAAAAGAATTGAAGATGACAAGAGAAAGAAAAACCCTAAATTTTCTAGGTTTTTTAGTGATGAAAAAGACCCTTTGAAAAGAATTGATTTGATGATTGACAATTTTGAAAGAATATATGGCAAAGCTAAGAAGCAGCCTACAAAGGCCACAAAGCTCCCTGTAAAGAAGCCATCTGGAGTTGTAATACAAGACCCTACACTAAATGCTATGCCAGTTCAAGATCCAATTGCTCCTGATTCACCACCTCCAAAGAGATAAAGGACTGATAAAGTTTCTCTACTGGTTCTGTATGAGATGACTGAAGTAGTTGGAGATATTGAAGAGGTTGCTAGTATTCTGAGGCACATGGGACAAGAGGAGGAGGAAGTTGATCAGCCACTGGTTGGCAAAGAAATAGATGCACGTAAGCCCGAAGGCAAAATGGAGGAACAAGGACAAGGTGAGCCTGAGCTACAAGAGGATGAAAGGGTAGTTGCATCAATGAGATTCATGGAGGACGATGATTTTATCAACACTCCTGAATTTAAAGATTTTTGGATTAAGATGAAGATGAAAGAATTTCAAGAACAAGTGGAAATCAATAAAATGGGTGCTGAAGAATCCCAACATGAAAAAATTGTTTCCCAAACTTTCAAAAGATTGAAAATTGATGAAATAAATGTCATCCCTGATGAGGCTAGATAGATGGTTCTAAAAAGTAATATGTTGATTATTCTTGAGATTGAACTAAAGAAAATGTTTTTGCTAGACCAAGTGAAGAATTAAGATGATCCCATGATGGTCTCAGAATTTGACTATGAAGATGGTGTTAGTGGTTGTGGGTTTGACCCAAAAACAAAGACTTTAGGAATATGGGCAACCCAAAAGAATGCCAATAAGCCAAGATTGTTGAATGTAGTTTAGGTGTTGAGAGGGACAGGCATGGTGAAAACATTTCAAGATACATCAGTAGTAGAGGCGGATACCCTTACCATGCATACTACAATGTTTACTCGAGCTGTTGTGATGAAAATGGAGAAAAGCCTACTTGATTATGAGAAAACCCAAGTTGAAATGAATGATGAAGTGAATAGGCTCTATTTAGAGAATGTCAAATTGAAGTAGCAGTTAAAGGGTGGAGATTCTCAAGGACAAGCACTTGCAGTATATCAAGCCCATGTACCACAAATAACTAGTGACAACACAATACCTGTGGATCAATTCAATGCATTGAAGTTGAAATAGGAGAGAGAAATTGAAATTTCAAAAAAACAAAATGAAAAGGAAAAGGATGAAGCTAGGTTGAAGATTCTTGAGGTGTTTGAAAAAAATTTGGAATACAGGGTAAAATTGAGCAATTGCAAGTCAATATTTCTGTCTTAGAACCGGTGTACCAGAAGTGGCAGCCTACACACCATACATTGCTGACTTTGTGCAAGGTTTTGCAAAGAGATCCAAGTGCTCCAGCTTCACTTAAGCCAACAGAAAAAATGGTGAAGTTGATTCTAGATGAGTATCAGTATGTGAATGGGGAGAGCCAGAAAATGCAGACAAAGATTGATTCTTTTTCCACCTTCAAACACCAATTTATTCCTTCCATTTTGATAGAGGAAAAGAAGATCAAGGACTTAGATGTATGGAAGGGTGAATATGGCCAAGCAATTTCTCAGGTCATTGATTTTCTAAAGAAAGATGAAAGCATCAATGTTCTTAGCTTCAATATCATTTTGGATAGAGTAATTGCCTTGGATGTCTATTACACAAAGTTCATCATGGATGTCAGAATACTATTGGATAAAAGGTGGAAGGATCACCAGGCCAACTTCTTCCAGATTCAAGAATTCAAATGGCCTAGTGATTATGCTATTTTTCAATGAGAGGAGAAGTATCTTGCAGCTGAGGAATGAGCAGGCAGAGGAGCAACGAGATTTGAGCTGGCGTCAACATGGCACCAAAAAATCTTGGACGTCCTCCTTTTTGTCTTTTCTTGTTTTTTATGCTTTCCAATATGTATTTCAAATATATTTGGCGGTCTATTAAGACTTGTTAAAAAGTATATATTGTAATAGGTCTATTAAGGGGTGGGTATATCAAAAGTCATTTTTTGGAATGTGAAAGGTCTGAAGCTTGTAGCTTCCTTCCCCCTATAAGAAGGAAACCAAGACCTTGGGAAAGCTCTCTGGGATTTTGATTTTGGAAAAAGACATTGTAAGGCCCACTCTTCAAAGCTATATCAATAAAAACAACGTTGCATTTCTCTAGTACCATATATCTAGTCTTCAATTACTTGTTGAATGTTTGTGCTATACTTTATTTGGTTGTCTCCATTTTTGTTTCTCTTGGTTATTTGAATTAACATATCAAGGGTATGTTTAGTTCTTCAAAATGCATTTGCTATCTTTGGGTGGTTTTTCTAATTGGGTTTCCTCAAGGAGGAATTAAATTCCATTGAATAAATCACTGTAACTAGGTGGATTCAATTTGGATAATTAAGAAGAACTAGGTAAAAATAACCTTGCATGTTTATGCCAAGCATAAACAATTTCCATGCCAAGTAATTTGAATTGTGGCTAGATAGAAAGCACAAATCTTTCTGTGAAATAGACTCTGTTAACCAATTGTTGAGGAAGGAATTGATTAATTCTTTTCCAGAATCATTTCCTTGTATTATATTCAAAATTCCAATTTCACTTTTATGTTATATAGGAGTAGGAGTAGTGATAGAATAAAAATAAAAAGCTTAATTCAAATCATATGCCAATTTGGATTAAGGTGAATTGGATGATTTAATTGACAAAATTATAAAAATTCCTTAATCTGCTCTGAAGTCACCAACAAATTTGAAGACAAATTATTCACTGGTGAAATAAAAGGTAACACCCACCTGGGCAAAGCAGGGCCCAAAGTGCAGAGAATCTTAACTATTTTGGTTAATTCTGTTAGTTGGCCAAATTGGTGGCAAAACCTAATAATAAAGATTGACATCCTTTTAGGGTTTTGCACACTGTAAATTTGAGAACCAACACAACTAGTGTGGCCATTTATTTTTAGCATTTGCTATGTATTGCAACCAAATCATTTGTTATAAGAAAATGTATTTATGAAATAATTGTATCTTGTTTATTTGTAGAAATACATGTGTTGGTGTGTGACATGAGGGGTTTCCAATCTATCAATGTTGCCTTGATAGTCTTGACATTTGTAAGGATTTTGTGAACTTTGAGAAATGGGAAGGCTCATCCTCATATTGTTGATAAAATTTATCGAATTGGATAAATTTTTGGAAACTTCTCCAAAGTTTTGTCTCATATAATGATGTAACATACATTGGGATGTCCCTTACAAGTCATAATTATCTTAGGTCACCTGTTAAGAAAAGTGTCTCAACCTTGCAACTTTGAAAGATTACTATTCTTCCCATTTTTGGTCTTTTTGAATACCCTTTATCTTGGATAATGGTTTGGAACTTTCAAAGTTTCAAAAGTTTCCAAACAAGCTAAAAATAGTGAGATGAAATTGCCAGAAAAAGTCTTTGAACTCAATTACCAGAATTGAAACTTCTCTAAATGTACCAAAAATTTTCATAATGGGTGTAGCTAGTTATAGGGTGATAGATCTCTTCACAAACTTTCTGACACATCAAATAGTTCGTCAGTCAGACACCCGGATCAAAAGTTATGGCCTCCAGAAGTTGGACCTTCTATTTTTGGGAAATGTAAAAACATGTTGGACACATAAAAGAGCTATAAAGGGGAGAGTTACACGTGTTGGTGTGTGGTTTGGTACATCACAATGCATCTTTGAATGGAGATAATTTGGGTACCACTTTTGGTGGTTTAGGCTCATGGTTTTATAATTATCGTTGGCGGTGTACTGTATTGTATCTCCTATATATCAGGAACTTGAGATGGAGTTTGTATGTAAGAATCTTATAGATGTCGAGTTACCTCCTAGATCTCTAGTTGGATTTACTCCTGTAAAAGCTTGCTCTGCAAGTATATTGTAATCTTCTTGATTCTTGAGTAATATATTGGGCGGCTTTGGAGTGTGGGGTTTTTTACCTGAAGGGGTTTTCCCTGTGTATATCTTGTATTGTGAGTTTTGTGTTTGCCCTTGGAAGTTGTTATTATCTTTCTATTAATATGCATCTTAATCTGTAACTGTAAAATTAAAAATTTACATAAGTCTTTCCTCAGTAGATCAGTGTAGGAAGCATTTTTGCATACCTTGCTTCTTTTTAGTTGGTATCAAAGCCTGATCACCTTTGGTTCTAGTTGTTGGGTAGAGGGTTTTTTGAGCTGATCTTCATTTGAGTGGGAGCTTGTGTAGAGGATTTTGAAATCTTTGTTGTAGGTAAGAGATAGCGAGCACATTTGGGAGGTTTGAGATAGAGAAGTTTAATGGCAGTAATTTCAAGTTGTGGAAACTCAAAATGGAGGACATGCTTGTAGATCAAGATTTATGGGAAGTCGTATTTGGTACAAAACCAATGGCAATGTCTCAAGAAGATTGGGATCTCAAAGATTGAAAAGCTAAAGGTTTGATAAGACTTTGTTTGGTTGATTCAATGCTCTTGAACATCCATGAAGAGAAGACTACAAAGGAACTTTGGAAGAAGATTGGAGATGTTTATTAGGCTAAATCCCTAGTGAACAAGTTATTCCTGCGAAAGAAATTGTATTGTCTAAGGATGGAAGATGGAGGATCTATCGTTGATCACTTGAATACATTCAATATGCTTGTTTCCCAGTTGGCTTCTATTAGTGTGAAGACGGAGGAGGAGGATCGATGTATGACATTACTGTGTTCCTTAACAAATTTGTGGGACCACCTTGTTATGGCCATTGGGAGTACCACTACCACCTTCAAGATGGATGAAGTGGTTTCTTCATTATTGTCTGAAGAGATGCAAAGAAAGTCTTCCAAATTGGCTAAGGAGGCTCTTGTGTTGTTGAAATAAGGGTAGACAATTGAGAAGGGGGTGAATTAGTTATCACCAAAAATTTTATCCTTTGCTGTAATTAAACTTCTTTACCACTTAATAATAGATGAATGATATAACCATGAAAGCATGAATCAACAACACATGAGTAGAAACAAAAACAACACACATAACACCAGGATTTTTACGTGGAAACCCGGTTAAGGGAAAAACCACGGTGGGGGTTAACCCACAAGATTTATTCTCTATTAAGAGAATAGAAAATGGGGAAGGCACATGCATTCAGGGCACACTGCCCAGAGCTCACTGCTCCGAGAGGCTCATTGCCTACATAAATATTTATAAGTTTATCACAGAAAGATTAAACTAGAAAACATCTTCTTCATGCAAGGTTCAGTTCCATTGAAGCACACTATACTTCTGCTCTGCCCCCAAACACTTCTTTGATATCTCCTCATATTTTACTACTCTTTCTCTTCTACTCTTCTTCTTCTCTGCTCTGCCTTTCCTCCTTTCTTAGGATCTTATCATTTTCATATAAGGATGCATTTCCACAACTCAACCACACATATTTATATGCTTCATCAACCTTGGAATAAACATCAAGGTCGGCACTGACTTAATGTGAATCACTATACTATCGGTCAAACATAGCTAGGACCCAAATCTTCCTCGAACAACATGTCACACTTCATAGAACCTTTCTTAGAACATCTGCAACATGCACAAAGCATCCGGTCAGCCAAGACTAGATAGAACAACAAAACCCAAGGGAAAATCTTCAATCATGAGCTCAATCCTCAATGTGGACCACCAACACAGTAGGAACATGATCCAGAGACCACCACAAGCACAATAAAATCAATAGGAACAACCGCACCACCGCAGATCACTAGAAACACTTGCACCTTCATCCGAGAACTCAAGAACACCAACTGTCATGACTGTCACACTAGAAAGATTGCTTGTGGACCTCCAAACCAAAAACCACTTAAGTTGAGGATACACACTGTCATGACTGTCACACTAGAAAGATTGCTTGTGGACCTCCAAACCAAAAACCACTTAAGTTGAGGATACACACTGTCATCCCAACCATACATCTAGATCTGCAGATCATAATATTTCAATGCGGATCAATCCAGACCATATTTCTGTCACTCTATCACCTCTGAACACTACAAAACCTGGTTCTACTTAGATGGTCATAACTTCATTAATCCTTCATATGGACGTCTCAAATCTTGACTAGAGCAACTCTAGACTATCCTCTACACAACCCTTTGGTCCGCAGACTCTGATCTTCATCTCACTGGGAATGCGGAGAAATCTTCTTCGTTGAACTGCACTAACTTCACTGTCTTTTACAAGGAGATATGTGACTCACTTGTCTCTTCCAGAGGGGCTAATTTTCTCAATATCCTCAACATATAGGTCTTCTAAATAGGTACAGTTGACACCAATGACAACAAGGATATGTTGACATCAATGACAACACCGATTAGGCACATGTTTGCAACAATCTCCCCCTTTGTCATTGATGGAAACATATGATGTGAACAATTCTTTCAACCATCAAGACAAGAACTTCTCCCCCTTGCTCTTATCACACCTGCAACCATTTTCTTTACTGCTCCCCCTTTCACCATCAACTGCTTTCTTCCAAGTTTTTCACATGACTTCTCTCCCCCTTTGACATCAATGGTAAAGGGAACATATTTGCAATCATTTCTTCCTCTTTTTGTTTCTTAATCCAGAATCAACATACTGACTACTCCCCCTGAGCAACAACTCCTTAACACCAATCTGGATCACAAGATGTGACTATGAATTCTACCAGACTGATGCACCTTAGTTCTGAATAGGAGGGGTAATAACCCCTAGCATCACTCTGAGATACTCAAAAGTATCCTTAGGTAGAGGCTTAGTGAAGATATTTGCAATATGATCTTTTGATGAAACAAACTCCAATATGACTTCATTCTCATTTACCTTCTCTCTCAAAAAGTGAAACTTGATGGATATGTGCTTTGTCTTTGAGTGCAACACCAGATTCTTTGAAATGTTTATTGCACTTGAATTATCACAGAAGATTGTAACAGGTTCTTCAAACACAACTCTGATATCCTTCAACATTTGCTTTATCCACAAAACTTGAGTACAATTACTTGCTACTGCTATGTACTCTACCTCTGCAGTAGACAGAGATATTTCCAATTGCTTTTTTCTCTACCAAGAAACCAATCGCTTTCCCAATAAAAATGCACCCCCACTAGTTCTTTTCTTGTTGTCCACATCTCATGCCCAATCAACATCTATATATGCATGAAGAGTGAAATCATCACCCTTAGGGTACAATAAGCCATAGTTAGATGTTCCCTTCAGATATTTGAAAATTCTTTTGACTGCTACAACATGAGATTCTTTAGGATCAACTTGAAATCTAGCAACAAGTCCAACTGTATTCATAATATCAGGTCTAGTATGAGTCAGATAACGCAGTCCTCCAATCATTGATCTCTACCTTTTCTGATCTACCTTAGGGGAATCATCATCTTTACTCAACTTGCATCCGGTTACCATAGGAGTACTCAATGGTTTTGAATCCTCCATTTCAAACTTTTTCAACAACTCTTTCACATACTTAGACTAAGATATGAAAATGCATTTTTCTGACTGGATGATTTGTAGACCTAAGAAGAAATTCATTTCACCAAGCATGGACATCTCAAATTCACTTTGCATTTGATCAACAAATTTCTTACACATACTCTCATTTCCACCAAAGATGATGTCATCAACAAATACCTCAACAATCAAGATGTGTTCATGATCAATTTTAAAATAAAGATTACTGTTAGCAGTGCCTTTGTTAAAGCCTAACTTTAGCAGATACTAATCTAATGTTGCATACCAAGCTCTTGGGGCTTGTTTAAGTCCATACAATGCTTTCTTCAATCTGTGGACTTTATCTCCTTGATCAGACAACTGGAATCCTTCCGGTTGCTCAATGTAGACCTCTTCTTCCAACTCTCCATTCAGGAATGCTAGCTTGACATCCATCTGGTAGACTTTGAAATCTTTGTAAGCAAAAAAGGTAAGAAATAATCCAACTGCTTCAATTCTTGCCACTAGAGTAAAAGTTTCTTCAAAATCAATTCCCTCTACCTGGGAGTATCCTTTGCACACCAATCTTGCTTTATTTCTCACAACTTCACCATCTTCATTCAATTTATTCCAGAAGACCCATTTGGTTCCAATTACATTTTTGTCTTCAGATCTAGGAACAAGATCGCAAGTATGATTCTTTTCAATTTGCATTAATTCTTCTTCTATTGCTTTTACCCAACTTTTATCATTAAAAGATTCATTCACTAATTTTGGTTCAATCTTTGAAATCAGACAATACTCCTCTTGTTCTTCAACAATTCTTCTTCTAGTTTGAACACCTTTATTTTTATCTCCTATGATCTGATTTTCAAAATGATTCAATCTTACATACCTGGGAGTTTTGGGATTTTCTTCAACTTCTGATTCTTGAGCTTCTTCCTCGACATCTGCATTAACTTCTTGAGTTACTAGATTCTTCGAAGTAGACTGAACTTGCTTTCCTTCATTTGGGCTTTCATTTTGATCATCTGATTCATAACCACAAAACCTTGAAGGTCTCTCCTTTCTTTCATCAACCTTGACATTAGCACTTTCCACAATCTTTTTTAATCTCTTGTTAAAGAACCAGTATGCCTTGCTTTGATTAGAATAACCTGGAAATATTCCTTCATCACATCTTGCATCAAACTTGCCTAGATCTTCATCTCTTTTGATATAGCATTTGCTACCAGAAACTCTCAAATATTTCACAGAAGGAACATTACCAAACCATAGTTCATAAGGTGTTTTACCAGAATTACCTTTGATCTGCACCTAGTTAAGAGTGTAGACAATAGTACGCATAGCCTCTCTAATAGACATGTGGAACATTTCCCTCCATCATCATGGCTCTAGCAGCCTCTTGAATAGTCCGGTTCTTCTGTTCCACAACTCCATTCTGCTGAGGAGTCCTAGGAGCATATAGTTGTCTTCTTATTCCATGCTTTTCACAAAATTCATTAAACCCACCAGAGGTAAACTCTCCACCTCTATTAGATCTTAGACATTTTATATTCACACCAATCTCATTCTCCACCCTAGCCTTAAACACTTTGAATTTGTCAAGAGCCTCTGATTTCTCTCTTAGGAAAGTGACCCACATCATCTGGGAGTGATTATCAATCAGCAACATAAAGTATCTGTCTCCTTGCAAACTCCTAACCCTGGCAGGACCACACAAATTAGTGTGCACAAGTTCCAACAATCCACTTGAAGATTGTTCTTTACTCTTGAATGTAGTTCTGCTCTGTTTTCCCAACTGACATTCCTTACACATGCTATTAGCAGGTTTTACAAGCTTTGGAAGATCTCTCACAACCTGAGTAGCACTTATCTTGACAATATTGTCAAAGTTTACATGACACATTCTCCTATGCCATAGCCAACTCTGATCAATCAAAAAACTTTTACCAGTACCACTTAAATGAAAGATGTTACCTCTAGTCTGTGTACCGAATGCAATCTCAGTTCTCAAGATTTCCAAAATTCTACATTTTCCATACTTGAATTGGAGATCATATCCCTTGTCAACCAACTATCCAACACTGAGAAAATTATGCTTCAACCCTTCTACATACAAAACATCATTAGTGTTATTCTTTCCATCAAAAGAGATGGATCCTCTGCCACGGATTCTACTAGCTAAGTTGTCTCCAAACTTCAAAATTCCACCTTCATACCTTTCCATACTTACAAACTTACTCTTATCACTTGTCATATGATGAGAGCATCCACTGTCAATTACCCATTCATCCTTTTCTTCAACTTGAGTAGCCAAGGCTCTTTCCACATTCACACAACTATTGTCAAATTCAATAGGCACTGGATCTTCTTCTTTGATAGAAATGAACACCCATTCACTTCCTAAGGTAGTTCCCTTATCAAATTCATCATCAGTGACTCCTTCTTCAATAGCTTCTTAGACATAGTAGCATTTCTTCTAAACCCTAGGTCTGTTAGGATTTGGCTTTGAAACCCTCTCCTGACATCTTGGAGCAAAATGACCAATCTTATTGCAAGCAAAACATTTAAAGGGTAATTTTCCTTCATACTTACCAGATCCTCTTGGTAATCTTTTGGCAAATAGGGATTCAAGTTCTTCAAATTGTGATTCATCTTCTTCAAGATCCTTCCTTGCCTTCTCAAATCTGGTTAGTGTTCTTGAAGAGTTTTCACTTGGATCAAATCTTTGCTTTCCATAAACACTGGCCTTAAATGCAGATTTAGATTTAGGAAGAGAATCACCAAACTCACTCATTTCAAATGACGAGAGCTTACAAACCAATTGATCTCTTGTAATAGTTGTCACAGTCCTGATCTCCTCAATAGTAACAACTCTATGTTTGTATGAAGTAGGTAAGGATCTAAGCACTTTTCCAACAATCTCTGATTCTTCCAGTTTTCCACCAGCACACCTGATACCACACACAAGTTCATTCACCTTCTACATGTAGGAAGTAATGTTTTCATCTTCACACATCCTCAAATTTTCATATCTACCCTTCAAACTTTGCAACTCAGCACATTTGACATGTTCATCACCTTCATATAGAGTTTCCAACTTCTTCCAGATTTCATGAGCAGTTTTCAATTCTAGGACATTTGTTATTTCTGTATCAATCAGGGCACTTAACAATGCTTCTTTAGCCCAAATGTTGTTTTCAGCATCCTTGAGTTCATCTGCAGTTGAAGGACCTTTCTCTGGAGGCTTATACTCATCCTTAGTTATTGACCAATTAGTAGCACCCATGCATTGCAAGTGGCACTCCATGCGACTCTTCCAAAGAGAGTAATTTATTCCATCAAATCTTGGACTATCCTTCTTGTAAGTCGACATCCTAGAGCTCCTCAAGCGGTCAAGCTTCTTTTAGAGGAATCGGCTCTGATACCAATTGTTGAAATAAGGGTAGACAATTGAGAGGGGGTGAATCAACTGTCACTAAAACTTTTATCCTTTGCTGTAATTAAACTTCTTTACCACTTAATAACAGATGAATGATATAACCATGAAAACATGAATAAACAACACATGAGCAGAAACAAAAACAACACACATAACACCAAGATTTTTACGTGGAAACCTGGTTAAGGGAAAAACCACAGTGTGGGTTAATGTACAAGATTTATTCTTTGTTAAAAGAATAGAAAATGGGGAAGGCACATGCCTTCAGGGTGCACTGCCCAGAGCTCACTACTCCAAGAGGCTCACTACCTACATAAATATTTATAAGTTTATCACAGAAAGATTGAATTGGAAAACAACATCTTCTTCATGCAAGGTTCAGTTCCATTAAAGCGCACTATACTTCTGCTCTTCCCCCAAACACTTCTTTGCTATCTCCTCATATTTTACTACTTTTTCTCTTCTGCTCTTCTTCTTCTCTGATTTGCCTTTCCTCCTTTCTTAAGATCTTATCATTTTTGTACAAGGATGCATTTCCACAACTCAACCACACATATTTATATGATTCATTAACCTTTGAATGAACATCAAGGTCGGCACTGACTTAATGCAAATCACTACACTATTGGCCAAACATAGATGGGACCCAAATCTTCCTTGAACAACATGCCACACTTCATAGAACCTTTCTTAGATCATCTGCAACATGCACAAAGCATCTGGTCGGCCAAGACTAAATAGAACAACAACACCCAAGGGAAAATCTTCAATCACGAGCTCAATCCTCAATGCGGACCACCAACATAGAAGGAACATGATCCAGAGACCACCACAAGCACAATAAAATCAATAGGAACAACCACACCACCTCAGATCACTAGAAACACTTGCACTTTCATCTAGGAACTCAAGAACACCAATTGTCATGATTGTCACACTAGAAAGATTGCTTGCAGAACTCCAAACCACGAACCACTTAAGTTGAGGATACACACTTTAATCCCAACCATACCTCTAGATCCACAGATCGTAATATTTCATGCGGATCAATCCAGACCATATTTCTATCACTCTATCACCTTTGAACACTACAAAACCTAGTTCTACTTAGATGGCCATAACTTCATTAATCCTTCATGCGGACCTCTCAAATCTTGATTGGAGAAACTCTAGACTATCCTCTACACAACCCTTTGGTCTGCAGACTTTGATCTTCATCTCATTGGGAATGCAGAGCAATCTTCTTCACTGAACTGCACTGTCTTCACTGTCTTTTACAAGGAGATATGTGACTCACTTGTCTCTTTTGGAGGGGCTAATTTTCTCAATATCCTCAACATACAGGTCTTCTAAATAGGTATATTTGACACCAATGACAACAAGGACATGTTGACATCAATGACAACACCGATTAGGCACATATTTGCAACATGTAGTGCATGGTAGATCTAAAGAGAACGGAAATAAAAAGGATAAGAAGAAGGAAGAAAAAGGAAGATCCAAATCCTTTGGGAGATCTAAGTCTCCTAGAAAGTCCAAGGCCTTGTGTTGGAACTGCAGCAAACCTGGTCACTTCCTCAAGGAGTGCAAGGAGGAGAAAAAGAAAAAGAAGAAGAATTCAGATTTAGATTCTGACAAGTCCTCTCAGGATGAAGGAGAAGCATTTGTTGATGCCTTGGCAATGCATGCATCTGAGGATGTGTGGCTTATTGACTCTGGTGCATCTTTTCACATGACCTCACATCAGGGTTGGTTTTTGAAGTATGAAGAATACGATGATGGATAGGTGTACTTGGGTGATGATTCTCACATAGATATTGTTTGTCGTGGAAGAGTCTTGATTCAATTCCCTGATGGATGAGTAAATGGAATCAATGGTGTTTTGAATATCCTTGGTTTGACACAGAACCTTCTTTCTGTAAGTAAATTGAATGATGTGGGTGTGTAGGTTGTTTTCTCGAATGGAGGATGCAAGATGACTAGAGGATCTATGGTGTTGGCTAAGGGTGTTTGGATTGGCACTCTGTTTCAACATGATGCATGTGCAGTTTAGTGCAATAGTGCCTCTATTTCGAAGAAGAGAGCTTCAGAGTCTTGATCCTCACCATTGGAACCAGCAGCGGAGAAGACTTTTGCATCTACTTCCAATGGTCGTGCTTTCTGGGTACCTAAGGGTGCTCATTCTATGGAGATGAAACTTCCAGTTGAGAAGACAATGTTATGGCACCAAAGACTTGGTCACATTGGTGAAAAGGGTTTTAGGACCCTGAAGAATAAAAATCTTGTTGAGGGTATGAATGATTGTAACCTTGAGTTCGATTTCTGTGAACATTGCATTTATGGGAAAAAAAAACTATGTTTAGTTGTATTCCAGTTCTCACAAATCTTCTAAGGTATTGGACCTGATTCATTCTGATGTGTTTGGTCCTATTAATGTTCCTTCGATTTCAAAATCTATTCACTTTGTTTCATTCATTGACGATTACAGTAGAAGGACATGGGTATATTTCCTTAGAAGTAAATATGAAGTCTTTAATAGATTCAAAGAGTTCAAAGCTCTTGTAGAGAATCAAAAGGATAGAAAGATTAAGTGTTTGAGGACTGACAATGGTGGTGAGTTTTGTTCAGTAGATTTTGACAAGTTCTGTAAAGAACAAGGGATTGAGAGGCATAAGACAACTTTGTATACAACTCAGCAGAATGGAGTTACAAAGAGGATGAATAGAACATTGATGGAGGGGACAAGGAGTATGCTAAGTGGAGCTGGTCTTGAACAAAAGTTTTGGGCTGAAGCTGTTCCTACTGCTTGTTCCCTGGTTAACAAGTCTCCTACATCAGTGCTCATTGATAAGACACCTATGGAGGTATGGTCTGGTAAAAAGCCTTCATTAAGACACATTCGAGTATTTGGTTATGAGGCATATACACATGTGCCTAAGGAGAAGAGGTCTAAGTTGGAGAACAAGGCTGTAAAGTGTATCTTCATCAGTTATGGCATTGGTGTGAAAGGGTACAAGCTTTGGGATCCAATGGCTGAGAGAGTTTTGTATAGCAGAAGTGTGATCTTTAGAGAGCTCAATCCTTCTTTTGTTGTCTTGCAGCTAGAGAAAGAAGAGAAGAAAGACGATGTGGTTTAGCTTCCTTCCACCCCTGAGAAAGTTGAACCAAAAACATCTTCTGGATTTGAAAGTTTAGAAGAAGATGAAGAACCTCAACCTTTGAGGTGGTCCACGCGGATAAGGCAGCAACCTAATAGGTTTGGTTATTTATTGCATGATTCTAGTTGTATTTTTGCTTTGATTTCTAACCCTGATGAACCTAGAACTGTGAAAGAGGCTATGGGTATGAAAGATGTAGGTTCTTGGAAGGAGGCCATGGAAGAGGAGATGGCTTCTTTGGAAATGAATAATACTTGGGACTTGCTGCATTTTCTTGAAGGACGAAAACCTGTTGGATGCAAATGGGTATTCAAAAAGAAATTTGGTGTAGATGACAGTGTTGAGAAATATAAGGCTAGATTGGTTCCAAAGGGGTATTCTCAAGTGGAGGGAATTGACTATGGTGAGATTTTCTCTCCTGTTGCAAAGCTAACATCTATTCAGTTCCTATTATCTCTTGCAACAACATATTATCTAGCAGTGGAATAGATGGATGTGAAGACAACATTCCTTCATTGTGACTTGGAGGAGGAAATCTATATGTCACAGCCAGAGCACTATGTGGTGAAAGGTAAAGAAAATCTGGTTTGCAAGTTAAAAAAGTATTTTTATGGTTTGAAACAGTCTCCTAGGATGTGGTACCAGAAGTTTGATGCCTTTGTGTTGAGTATTGGATTTCAGAGATTGAAATCATATCATTGTGTTTATTACAAGTTTGACAATGATTGCATTGTATGTAGATGATATGTTACTGATAGAGAATGGTAAAAGTTTAATTTCTGATTTGAAGTCTCAGTTGTCAACACAGTTTGAGATGAAAAATCTAGGGGCAGCTCGGTACATTCTGGGAATGTAAATCAGAAGAGACAGAGCAAACAAAAAACTTTGATTAGGCCAGAGTAAGTATGTTAACACTGTATTGGAGAGATTCAACATGATGGATTGCAGACCTTTGACTATTCTTGTTACAATGGGGACAAAGTTATCTATTGAAGATTGTCCAAAGTCTCCTTCTAAGATAGAGGATATGATCAGAGTTCCTTATGCTAGTGTGGTTGGCAGTTTGATGTATGCAATGGTCTGCACAAGACTAGACATTTCCCAAGCAGTGGGAGTCCTTAGTCGATTTATAGCTAATCCTGGATGGGTACATTGGGATGCAGTGAAGAGAGTGTTCAGATATTTATGGGGTACTTCTAAGTATTACTTATGTTATCATGGTTATCCTACAGGACCTTAACAATCACTTTGTATTCGTGGATTTGTCGATTCAGATTGGGTAGGTGACATTGACAGCAGGAGATCCACCAGTGCTTATGTGTTCACTATGTTTGGTGGTGCTATTAGTTGGATGAGTAAGTGGCAACCTGTGGTCACTTTGTCCACTACTAAAGTTGAGTACATGGCAAAAACTCATGCTTGTAAAGAAGCCATTTGGCTTAAGAGGTTGTGTTCTGATGTTGGGTTTGATGTAGGGAAGATTACTCTTTGTTGTGACAGTCAGAGTGCCATATGTTTGGTGAAGAATCCTACTTTCCACGCAAGGACTAAGCATATTGATGTCCAGTACCATTTTGTTTGTGACATGGTAGAGGATGAGAAGGTAAACTTGGAGAAAGTTGATACTTTGATGAATGTTGCAGATTCCTTGACAAAACCTGTGAGCACAGAAAATTTTAGATGGTGTTCAGAGTCTATGGGCCTCTTGGCCCTTAGCAATTAAATCATGCTGTTGATACTCCCTTTTCTCTTGCAAGGTGTTTGACAAGTGGGAGAATGTTAAGAAAAGTGTCTCAACTTTTCAACTTCGAAAGATTACTAGTCTTCCCAGTTTTGGTCTTTTTGAATACCCTTTATCTTGGATAATAGTCTAGAACTTTCAAAGTTTCCAAACGAGCTAAAAATAGAGAGACTTACTATTTTTAGTAAGTCCTTCAATTGAGCTCAGATTGACCTAAAATTTTTTCCAGAAGGTGTGGAACAACTAAGTGAACATCTTGGGTGAGTTTCGTCTGAAGATCATATCTGGATCGCGAGATATTAAAGTTTCTATTTTTTGAAACTATTAGAAAAAGTCTTTAAACTCAATTACTAGAATCAAAACTTCTCTAAATGTCTTGAAAATTATCATAACCAGTGTGGAAGGTTATAGGGTGACAGATATCTTCACAGGCTTTCTGACACATCAAACGGTCCGTCAATTGGACACCCAGATCAAAAGTTATGGCCTCCGGAAGTTAGACCTTTTATTTTTGGGAAATGTAAAAATGTATTGGACACATAAAAGAGATGTAAAGGGGAGAGTTACATGTGTTGGTGTGTGGTTTGGTACATCACAAGGCATCTTTGATTGGAGATAATTTGGGTGCCACTTTTAGTGGTTTAGGCTCATGGTTTTGTAATTACCATTGGTGGTATATTGTATTGTATCTCCTATATATCAGGAACTTGAGATGGAGGTTGTATGTATGAATCTTATAGATGTCGATTTACCTCCTAGATCTCTGGTTGGATATACTCTTGTAAAAACTTGCTCTACAAGTATATTGTAATCTTCTTGATTCCTGAATAATATATTGGGCGGCTTTGGAGTGTAGGGTTTTTTACCTGAAAGGGTTTTCCCCACATATATCTTGTGTTGTGAGTTTTGTGTTTGCATTTGGAAGTTGTTATTATCTTTCTGTTAATGTGCATCTTAATCTGTAACTATAAAAGTAAAAATTTTCATAAGTCTTTCCTCAGTAGATCAGTGTAGGAAGTATTTCCGCATACCTTGCTTCCTTTCATCACCAACAAACATAGTAGAGAAACCACTAAAGAATTCCTCAAGAAAGCTACTATCAATTCATTCTAACAACCTTTGTCTAATGAAGCTCATTTCCTCAATATGAATGTAACAAATGAAATAATGCTTTCTTGATAAGTTGAAAGAGCTTGACCCTTAAGAGGGCTAATGTATTTTACTAGTATGTGAAGTGCTACATGAATGGTTGATGCATTGATGTTGAAAACAACCCAATTTATTGGGGTGAGAAATAAAAAGGATGATAATGCATGGAGAACATTTGCAGAAAGTGTTATCTTAATGTTCTCACGAATACTAATGACATTTCAAAGGCAAAAAGTTGTGACCCTTCGAATAGGAAAGACTATGACCCTATTATAATGAAGGGCAGTGACCATGCATAGCGTATATGTGCCCAACTAGATGTGTTGGCACTAACGGTTTGGCCCCATGAAGAAAAAAAACAAAAAGTAGCCTACCTTACAACTTTACATTATATGTTTCTAATTATTTTTGGAGTCGTAGAAAATCTTTCACCATGGGCAAATTCCTTAGAGATATCAAAAATTGAGAGAGGTTATTATAGAGGGTTTCTATGTGATCATGTAGCCTAAGACATAATGTTTCTAACTGACATATGTTCTGAGTAATAACTTGTCAAAGATTGCTTCCTTTTTGCACTTTGGACTCTTAAGGGATATCACCGATACAATGTAGTTCAGACTATTTCGGCATGTTTGGGTGCAAAATAAGATAATGCCTAGCCTAAACATACCCATCTATATGTGTTGGAATTATCAGTTTGGTCACATCAGGAGCAGGATGAAAGTTACACCCCTTTGCAAATTTACACTACATGCTTCTAACGATTTTTTGAGCAATAGAAAATCTTTCACCATGGGCAAATGCCTCAGAGATATAAATAACTGAGAGAGGTTATTGTAGAGGGACTCTATGTGATCTCGTAGCCTTAGATGAAATGTTTCTAAGTGAAACAGTTTCTGAGTAACATCTCGTCAAAGATTGAAGCCTTTTTACACTTTGGACTCTTAAGGGATATTGCCAGTACAATGTAGCTTAGACTATTTCGGCATGTTTGGGTGCGAAACAGGACCATGCCTAACCTAAACATACCCATCTAGACACGTTGGAACTATCGGTTTGGCCACATCAGGAGCAGAATGAAAGTTACACCCCTTTGCAACTTTACACTGCATGCATCTGATGATTTTTGGAGCAGCAGAAAAACTTTCACTACGGGCAAACACCTTAGAGATATAGAAAACCAAGAGAGGTTATTGTAGAGGGACTCTACATGATCCCGTAGCCTCAAACATAATATTTCTAAGTGACATGGTTTTTGAGTAACAACTCGTTAAAGATTGCTATTTTTTTGCACTTTGGTCTCTTAAGGGATATCATCGGCACAATGTAGCTCAGACTATTTTGGCATGTTTGGGTGCAAAATAGGACCATGCCTAGCTTAAACCTACCCATCTAGACATGTTGGAACTGTCAGTTTGGTCGCACAAGTTATTCCTTTTCATGATCGTGTTTCAGGTGAAATGATGGTTGAGGAAGGGTCTCCCAAGTTTGATCTAGGGCTATAAAGGTCAAGTTTGCAAATTGAGGTCTCTAGATGGTCAAATGGTGAAACCATAAATATACATATAATCTACCCAATATTCTCTATATATGTGTAAAAATGCAGTAGCAAAAAAAGACAAACATATGTAAACTTGGAACCAAAACATATGTAAACTTGAAATATATAAATGAAAGGTCTAACTAGCAACTGCAAAACATTAATATCAATAACATGACTTTACAAAATCAATGTGCATACTTAAAAATTAATCCAACGAACCATCCGGGTCTACTCTACTCTTTATTGTGTCAAGTATTGCCTCATGGTCAGACTCATGCACCTTCCACAAGGTCTTGTTCAAAGGTCTACCCTGATATTGTATCAAATGAACATTGGATGCCACGACAAGGTTCAAGTAATGAAGAATCTTACGATGCGTGTAGAAGTCCTGAAAATGCCAAACATTAACACTTTTATGTGGGTACCTTCTAAGCCATGTTCTAGCAACAACCACCAAGCCTGTAGTGTATTCGATGTTTTCGCCATCTGTAACTGGGGCCTCCAATTTCTTTTTGGCCTCAACACAATGACACCAGTAATAATCAATTCCCTCTTCATTGTCTTCATCTGCAATAACTGCATAAACATGCCCTACATTGATATGTGCAACAAATTAGTTGAAATTAGTCAACATTACAAAAACACTACAAAGTAGGATAACATTAGGAATTTCAAAAACTATGCAAGTAGATATAATACTTGGTTGAACTAGATCTAATATGTGGTCAAATTCAACTGATGATTCCATCTGTGTTAGTTCCAGTGTCGTCAGGGGCCGATACGTGTCAAGTGGGCTAAGATAACTTAACTGCCATTCGTCAACCCACTCCTTTGACTCATACTCATTCTAGGCTTGAATTGTACATGAAGAACAAAATCATGCCATCTTCCGCGTATGGGTACTCCATGAACCTGCAATTGAGCTTCTAAAAGAGTGTAGCTCACTTGATCCTGTCAGTGTACAACAATCCTCATATGGTGCAATGTTAGTATTGTCTATCAACCAAAAAAATCTACGAACTGAAGACTTACCTTCATTACCTGGACCCATTGAAGCATTACACCACTCGACGATTGATTTTGCATCTGTCAAATTTGTATTATCTCTATACTTTAACTCTTCTTGTGGTATGGCTCTTTTGATAAATGCTCCCCCTTTCCATGTTTGGCCTCACAAAAGTTACACATATGCTGAACACTTGTAATATTATGCCTCCTGCTCAACCAATTGAACATCTGCGAGTTCTTGAATTGTGATGCATAGTTATCTAACCATATGATATGCTAACTGAATGATATGCCCCTTCTAGCCAAATCATTGTAGAACACCTGAAAGCAACCTTGCACGAACTCTGTAGAATGTTGGTGATCATCACTAATATAAAAATGATACTCCCTTATGATCTTTCTTTCATCCTCTGTATTATCATTCGCATGAATGAATGCAATGTGCACAAATATAGAAACCTATGTGGAGTTGTAATATTGTGATTGCACCTCATGTTGTGGCTGTAGACTGTAGTTCTCTACAAAGTTGACAACTAAAATAATGCTACCAAGTGGAAATGTGCCCTTGCATAACGAATTGCAAGTCCAACCGTCAAGCTCTATGGGTATGCCTTGCATACTCATACACTATACTGTCACAAAATGTAGACATAAACTGATACATAGGAATATTTTGAATAACCAATTCACACCTCTTTGCTTCTTTACCATCTTTTGTATTGTAGGCCATTGTTTTATACTTGCCAAACTCTACTAGTTCATTTCCAACTGCATGTGTGCTTTCCATATGTTCACATATTGGCATACGTTGCAAGCTACTGCAATGCTGACATGTGCCATCCAAGCACAATTTCCTGTAGAATATTTGACCTTCCTCTCTTTGACACAAAATTGTTGATATGAAGCCTCTTGAAGATGTTGGCGGGGCACGTATGCCACAATCCTGCATAACATTGTTAGTATGCAAATCTAAACATATAGACCGATAAACATCAAAATGGTTAGAAAATTTAATATGTAATCTACAACAATAAGTAGTGCGTGTGTGATTTATTTTGATATAGAAAAGTTTTAGCATTTCAAAATATCTTTGAGAAATTTTAATTTGAAGGTACATCTCTAGAAATTTACCAAAAAATTCTGTTTGAGTCATATCCAAAAAATGCTTTGGATGTGGCTCATAGTTTTGACTACCAGTTCTCCTTCTTACCACATCCCTTTGATTTAGAGATAGCCTAGTGTAATTCTTTGAAAAGTCTTCAATTAGTGATCTCAATGCTTCAACAATTGGTTTATCTTTTCGTGGTAGTCTCCTCGAGAATGTGTTGAAATCAAGGAACACTAAGAGGGGGGGTGAATCAGTGTTCTGCAAAACTTATTAATATGTTTCTTTATAAATTTACCACATACATTCAAATGAAAGAAGAATGAACTTAAGAACAGCAAAAACAAGATCATAACACATGAAAACCAGAATTTTTACGTGGAAACCCGGTTAAGCAAAAAACCACGGTGGGGGTTAACTCACAAGATTTTATACTCTGTTAAAAGTGTTACAAAATGGGAAGGCACATGCCTTCGAATGCACTGCCTAGAGTTCACTGCTCAAAGGAGGCTCACTGCCTACAAGATTAATTACAAGAGTTCACTACAATACTTGAACTAAGGAATAACATCTAACAATGCAAGTTTACAGTTCCGGTTAGGCTCAGTATATCAACTTCACACACTTTATCTTTCACTGCCCTGTTTTACTATTCTGCCATGATCCGAAGGTCAAATCTCTACTTCTCACTTAATACTGCCACGCTTCCCACCTCTCACTTCATATTCACACATCCATGCCTCAAAATGCTCACACCCATTGATTATATATATCCGCAACATGAATAGTCAGCCTCAAGAAAACTTAGAGACTTTTTCAAGATCAATGTTCTGTCGGTTGAATCCATGCACAAACATCAATGCAGACCAAAACCTATGTATTCAAGTCATCACACATGTTAGCCAATACCAGTGGATCTCACAAATTACTCAACCAACCACTTCTCTTAATCCGCACAAGGATCAAACACCAAGTTGGCTTGTTCTTCATCAGACTGAACTGTCTCACCAAAACCTGATACTTAGATGCTTGTAACTTTCAATCCCTTCATCACTAGAGGCTAAAACTCTACATTTAGGTAGCCCTTACATCCCTTAACATTCCCTCATATCTGCAGTACAATATGATTTCCTATGGAGAAATGCAGACCAAAATGTTGAACCCTGTCATATGCCTTGTTCCTGTGTATCCAAACTTAGACAAATCTACAATCTGACTTCCGGTATGATCAGATGATACAATGCGGATGTGTAAGATAGATTTAGTTGACATCAATGACAACACCTGACATGCCTAGCAGTGTCTCTTGCCAACAATCGCCCCCTTTGGCATTGATGGCAACACTTAGTGAAAAATGACTAAGTGTTAGAACAACTCCCCTTACTATGTGCACTTGTGATTTCCAATGCTCCCGTTTTGATGAGTTCCTCATTTTTCACTGCTTTCCTCCTCCCCTTTGACATCAATGGCAAAGGTTGAGGTCCAGATCCAAACATTTACACAAAAACTTTCTATACATACTTCCGCATATGTACAAACAATCCTTATGTCTTATCTACATAAACTTGAATACATCACCAAAAATGTTTTTCAATAGGGCCAATTCACTATCCCAACTTTTCTTCATGCCATCCAAGACTAAAATATGACCACTGATTAAAAATGCTTGTGACTTTGCCTTCTGCAGATCAGTGGGATCACTTGTCAGAGCAACAACTTGGGCTTCTGTCAATGCATTGAACATTGTTTCTAACTTAGGGAGAATCAATCCCCAGAGTTCACACATCCTTGCCACAATGTTTTCTTTTTCTTTCACAAATTTCTTTATTTCATCAATCAAGCTAACTACTTGACATTCTTGACTTGTTGTAGATACTATCAAAGGATTAAAAGATTGAGATACATTTGATAGTTTTTTCTCGGACTCCTTTATTTACTTCTCAATGTCCTCTACAACTTTTGGCCAAGATAAACAAAATTTATACACATCTCCTCCTTCAGTGAGGGCATTTTGAATACTCTTTACACTAGTATCCAACATAATTCTATCATTGGCAATTATTCTTTTCTGTTCACTAAATCTTTTATCATTAAATTCATTCCGGACTTTGACTTCTGCTAACTTTTCAAAAGACTCAAAGTGAGTACTTACAGAGTTTGTCAGACTCTTCAACTGACCAAAGGGGGATGTTGATGAATCCTTCTGAAATGTAGGCATGATTTTCTCCAAAATACCGGATGCAAGACCAAGCAACTCACTGTCTTCTACATGGAACTTCAAAATTTCCTCTCTGGCCTTAGCTTGTGCAAAAGAAGCCAACTTCATCTTCTATACTGGAGAGAGAGTATCAAAATTGATTGGACCTTGTATTATATCCAGATCTTCTGTAGCTTGTTTGTCTTTCTCCAAGATTTCTTTCATTGCTTCTGCAGTGTCTCTTACCCAATATATATGATGTTTTATTTTTAGGGCCTGCATTGTCTTGCTTATTTTCATTCTTTTTCTCTACTTTTGCTTTCTCTGCATCATCATCAGTAGCAACATTATCATCATTTTTATCAAATTCCTCAACATTTAGAATGGAGGAATCAATTCCATCATTAGTTTCTTCTTCTTGATCTTCCTTGTTTTTAACTCCTTCTACTTTCTGCTCTTTATTCTTCTCAGAATCACCTTCAGTAGGATCATTTATTTCTATATTCATTTCTACATTTGCCTCACCAGATTGGTCCAGAGGAGTTTGAGTATTATCTACCTTCATCATTTCTTCATCTTCTTTATTTAGTATTTCCTCTTCCAGAACAAAGGAATCATCTACCTCAGCTTGTTGCTCTTTTTTCTTCAACTCTTCATCATTTGGAAGGGATGTATCATTAGCATTAGGTTCCTCAGTGACCACATAAAACTTATTCTTGTCCAGGGCTTTCCTCAAAATTTACGTAGTTTCTTTGACCACTTCATCAATGTCTCCAATCATTAGCTTATTCATCCTTTTCTTACTTCTGAACTGATCTTTAACTTCTTTGAAAATTTAATCTGCTTCCTTTCTAGAGATGACCAGACATAGACTGGACAACACATGTTCCCTTAACTCCAAATCCTTTGCTTTAGCAGCTTCTTTTCTCATCTCCAAGATATCACTTAGACTCTTAGGGATATCTGACAAAATTTCCACAAGTGCTCTTTTGAATATGTTCAGGTACTTAACAGTAGCATCCTCCAAAATTTTCTTGTTAGCATCATCAAAGCTGTCATAATATTCTATTATGGGCTTCAAATTCCCATAAATAGTTATTGCATTCACAATGTCTTCAATTGACAAGGTAGATTTTTCAACATGGGTTTCAGTCTTTTGTCTTTTACTCACCTTTACACTTCCGGAGGGCTTGTCTTGGGCAGTCCTTGATGCTTCTTCTTTCTTTGACTTTATACTTCTGGAGGGGTTTTCCTTTGATACTTTAGCAGCCTTGGTGCCAGAGGCCTTCAACTCTGTAACCTCATCATCTGAATTAGTTTTTTCTTCATCCTCCTTCTCCACACTAACATATGACCTTTTGGCCATTGCCTTTCTTCTTTTTCCCTCCTTATCGGCAGATTTTTCTTTGAATTTCTCTACAATAGGAGAAGGTGATGCACCAGAGGATAAACCAAAACTCCTTGTAGTCCTTGACTTAGAAGAGGATTCTACCTGAACACTTTTCTATTCCCTATCCTGCTTCTCCTTCTCATCTTTCTCTATTCTTTCCCTATTTTGTTTCACAGCTTCCTTTATTATTCCAATACTTTCTGCATACCTTTCAACTTGCCTTTGAACATTTCTCTTGATTTCTAGTTTCTGGAGCTCAACAAACAATTTCAAACTAAGCTCACTATATGTACTAAATCTCTCAATTGAGGTATCTTTTGGTTTTCTCAGAAGGTGTTGAGCATACATTTCCAGTATTTGTTCATCAACTTCATACCCCATGGGCATGATCCATATAGTCCTTGGTTCAACTGCTTCCATTAGACATTGATCTATTTCCACCATGAAACAAATTGTATCCTTGTACTTTTCTACCACTTAATTTGGGATTCTTTCCCTTTTTTGCATCATATTTTGAAAATTCTTGAAATATCCCTAAAGAGCAGTCCTTTGGGTATTGGAGTCACCAAGATTGTGTAGGTGCTCTCTTATTTGTATGGCAATAGGCTTATCACTGGTCCAACACATGCTCTTCTTCCCGGGTAACTCATTCATGAAATAGAAGAACAAACACAATATCAACGTACCATACTTGAATGTATTCTTCTTGTCCTTCTTGATCTTGTTTAGATTCTCCATTAACTAGTTTTACAGCAGCTCACACATGTCATAGTCAGCATTCTCTCTTAACATCTAATAGGCAACATAAATGGTTGTACTAGATACAGAGTTTTCCCTGCTGGAGTGGTATATCTTATACCCAATCACCATAGATACAAATTTGACATCCAGATTAGTTATATCATTTATTGTCATTGCCCTCTTATCAAATTTTGATCTGGTAGCTTCAGTTATAGTCTGATTCTTCACTAATTTTAGCATTGGTAGTCCACTGATGAGTTCAATCCTGTCACGGACTGGATAGCATCCTTGGTGATCTTAAAGGGTTTCAACAACCACATGAATTCAACATGCATCTGACTCAATACATACCGGACCAATTCATCCTCATTGAAGGATGGGAATCCAATAACCTGAATGAAATGTTTATCTTGCAGTGCCTTATACTCAGGTTTAAGACCATGAATCTCACCCCTCAAGTGATTCTTAAACAAATCCACTAACTTCGAATCCTTGAACTCATCTATGCTAACATGAATGTAAACCCTAATATCTTCAATGTGTAGCACACCATGCAGAACATTTGAAAAGGAACCTAATGGATCAACCTCTACAGATTTGTGTGGATGCTTTTTGAATTTAGTTTGGGGCCTTTTGGTGATGTCAACAACCAACAGAGTAGCCATATCCAGAGATTGTAAATTTAGAGAGTTTCATAGAGGATACCTTGTTTCACCGATTAGGGTTAGCTGTTGAATTCCTTTTCGCACTTCAAATCTTTGAAATCTCAGTTCAGACACTCTTCTCCTTGTTCTATTTGAATGCAAAGTGATTCAAATGTTGAGTGAATGACCTTTTATGCTCCACAAAACCTAATTCACCATTGTAATAAATGCTTTGTCCTAATTCATCTGGTTACATTATTTCTGCATACAGTTGATCTTCAATTGCTCTGCAATCAATTACATTAGCTTCTTTTCTTTTGGAATTTGCTTCAATAGATCTACAATAGGCTTCTTAATCTTCATTCATCATGCCAGATTCAGGCAGCCACTCACTGGCAGGGGGAATTGGATTTTTAATGCAACTCTCCTGAGCTAGAGCTCCTATTTCAATTATGGGAGGAGTTATCAACACCAGATTCTGGTGCGGATCCATCACCTTCATTCTTTGCATCTTTCTTCACCCATGTTTTATTCATTTCATTCTAGATCTCATTCACATCTACTTTGCCCTTGCCTTTATCTTGTTTCTGTACATTCTGGTTTCTGTTAGTTGGACCTTTTCTACCATCATTCCTGCTTTTGCAGAATCTTGCAATATGACTGGATCTGTTGCAATTAAAGCACACAACATTCCTTTGCGCATTTACTTGATTTCCTCTTGCTCTACACTGATTAGACATGTGTTCAAATCTATTGCATGAAAAACATTTCCCATTGAAGGAATTGACATTTCCTCTATTATTAGAGTTATTCATTATCATACTTCTACATTCATTAGATCTATGACCATACCTTTTACAATTGAAGCATTGACCAGAGAAGGATGGACCACTTTGATTCACTTTACTTCTGCACTGAGTAGCTCTATGACCAAACTTATTGCATTTGAAACAATTACCATTGAAAGATGGATACCTTTGAGCATTAGGTTGTCTTACTGGAGGCCTTCTAGGATTCCTTCTTTGATTTCTTGCTTCAAGATTTCTTTGACCAGATCCAGAGCTTTCACCTTTTTCATATCCCAAACCATGCTTATCATCTGCCATCTTTTGATTATCAAGCAACACCTCAAGTTTAGTTGAGCTTATCTTGAACTTCTCTTTATATTCATTTGCAATTTCTAGGTCATGTTTGAGAATGACAATTTGCCTTTCAAGTTGTTCCTCATTATCCCTGGTTTCTTGTAAATCAGACTCTAGATGGCCAATTATTCTGTCCAATCTGTAGCACTCTTCTCTTCTTTCTTTCAGAGATTGATTCAGGTTTTCCTTGGTTAGCCTCATCACCCCAGATTCCATCTCATGTTTTATGACAACAACTTCTTTTTCCAGCTTCTCACATTCCTTTGTCTTTTCCTTCAGATCCTCATCCATGCCATTGTCTTCATTCTGATTTGCGAACTGCTGAAGTAGCTCCTTCCTCTTTTCATTAGATTTGATCAATTGACTTTTTAAAGTCTGAATGAAATCGTCAGCATCTTAAAGGTTCTCTTGCAGTTCTTTGACTTTTGCTCTGGACTGATCAAGATATTCTAAGGCTACTTGAAGTTGTTGATTGATACCATCAGAATACCTGAATGAACCCATTGAAACTCCTTCCCATATCTTCCTCAAGCTGTTAAACTTCTTCCAAGGAACCTTGCTCTGATAGCAATTGTTGAAATTAAGGAACACTAAGAGGGGGGGTGAATCAGTGTTCTGCAAAACTTATTAATATGTTCCTTTATAAATTTACCACATACATTCAAATGAAAGAAGTATGAACTTAAGAACATCAAAAACAAGATCATAACACATGAACACCAGGATTTTTACATGGAAACCCGGTTAAGGGAAAAACCACAGTGGGGGTTAACCCACAAGATTTTATACTTTGTTAAAAGTATTACAAAATGGGAAGGCACATGACTTCGAGCGCACTACCCAGAGCTTACTTCTGAAAGGAGGCTCGCTTCGTACAAGATTAATTACAAAAGTTCATTGCAATACTTGAACTGAGGAATATCATCTAACAATGCAAGATTATAGTTCCGGTTAGGCTCAGTATACTGACTTCACACACTTCATCTTTCACTACCTTGTTTTACTATTCTACCATGATCCAAGGCTCAGTTCTTTGCTTCTCACTTAATACTACTACGCTTTGCACCTCTCACTTCATATTCACACATCCATGCCTCAAAATGCTCACACCCATTGATTATATATATCCGCAACATGAAATTACATCAACTGTAGTCGGCCTCAAGAAAACTTAGAGACGTTTTCAAGATCACTGTTCTGTTGGTTGAATCCATGCACAAACATCAATGCAGACCAAAACCTATGTATTTAGGTCATCACACATGTTGGCCAATACCACTGGATCTCACAAATTACTCAACCAACCACTTCTCTTAATCCACACAAGGATCAAACACCAAGTTGGCCTGTTCTTCACTGGACTAAACTATCTCATAGAATCCCGATACTCATATGCTTGTAACTTTCAATCCCTTCATCACCAGAGGCTAAAACTCTAGAGTTAGGTAGCCCTTACATTCCTTAGCATTCCCTCAAATCCACAACACAATATGATTTCCTATGGAGAAATGTGGACCAAAATGCTAAACCCTGTCATATGCCTTGTTCCTGTTTATCCAGACTTAGACAAATCTGCGATCTGACTTCCAATATGATCAGATGATACAATGCAAATGTGTAAGATAGATTCAGTTGCCATCAATGACAACACCTAACATGCCTAGCAATGTCTCTTGCCAATAGAATGCTCATAATTCATTGGCATCAATGTCCTTGATTCTATGGCGCCTTCCAACGGCTCTTGATAAAGTTTTCTATTAATTCTCAATGCTTGACTCGTCTTTCTAATGAGACGAGCTTTCCTCATTTGATTACTTACTATTGTTGATGTTGATGGGCTGTAGAATTAGTCTCTTTTATGCTACTTTTTATACTTCAAAGACTTCTTTCATAGAATCCTTTAAGACATTTATCCATGTTTGCACTATGACATGTTGACCTTCTTTATACTTCTAAGACCTGAACTTATAATATTAATATGGAATGTGATGATCATATTATCTAATGAATGAATTAGATATATATATGTATAAAAGTATAAATGAGATGTTTTTATGGTTAGTCATGGAGAATGCTTGTGGTATATGCTTTGGGAACTAATTCTATGTACAGAATTAGACGTGTCATGATGAGATCGAGCATTTGTAGCATGTTGCAGACAAAGGAGTTAATAGAAGTGTGAGTTTCAATGCTAAGAATGCAGAGACAACTGAAGACAATTATGGAGCATCATGGATAGTAATAAATTAAGGAGTGGATTTGTTTGAAATATGATTATGGATGTTGTTCATGCATCAGACTTCTAATTTGATTTGAATTCTTCTTCTCATAGTTAGTTAGAATAAGAATGTTATCTTGACTCCATGACCTAGTATCTAGGTGTGGTAAATGATCAGAGTCAGTTAATTAATAAATAAGGCTCTCTCTCCATTTTTGTATAGTAAGGGGAAGATGAGATATATAAGGTAGCAGAGTCAAGTTGTTGAGAGTTTAGTTATCATTTCCTTTTCTATGTGTAAAGACTCAAGCATGTTACATTTATGGAATACAATCTGGATATGACAGAAAAGATTTCATTGTTGAACAATTTGATATGAGTTGATTCTGTGCATGGAATAAGTTAAGCTTTGATATGTGTTACAAAGATATGTAGAATCTAGATTAGATTTGGTTTCAGTTAAGGAAGACAATCTCTTGAGCTAGCCACTCAAGGTACTAATTCTCTCCTTGTTTATTTCATTTCAGTTAATGTTGGTTTATTAGTTTTCTGTTAATCATAATTTGAATTCAAGTTAGTATTATGTTTTGATCAAATAGATATAGTTCATGAACAAATGCCTATTAGTGTGTTTACAAATCCTCTGGAGGTCAGGAGTTAGTCATTTCATTCTTGTCAATTCATTAAGTTAATTCTACATTTTCCTTGTTATAATAGTTATCTACAGACCTCGTTGTAGGTACTCGTAGCAACTAGGATTTATAGTTGTTTTCATTGTTTTGTAATTCTGTCAATTCCAGCAAGGTGGATTTGTTTGTTTAAAGTTAAGATAGAATGATTTAGGAACCATATGAGCCCTGAAGGCATATACTTTGCAAGTACCATCATAAGCTTCCATTCCTTGGTTGATAATTCAATGTAGGAATGCATAGTGATAGAGTGGACTGTTCAGATAGGTTTCCCCTGAATTAGTTAAGTCTACAACACATTAGTTTTCCTCTACATTTTTGGCACCATTGCCGAGGATGGTGCTAACTTCTTAGGCTCATTTTATTTTTACATGTTTTCATGGTTTAATTTTTTTTTTTGATTCCAGCATTAGAGTTAATCAAAACACCTTTCAGGAAACACCAGAAAATACACTGACATTGTGCAAGACCGCTAGATTATAAAGCCAAAAATACTATATGCAGAGGCAGAGAGATAGCCAAGGTAGATTCCTTCCTTCAAGTTCACCAGATAGAAAAGAAGCAACTGAATTTATCAATTATATAGTGGAAGGTACCAGAGAAGAATTTCCATTGACATCTTCCTCTACATCTTCACCAGCTTTTTCCACATCCATAGGAAGAACTTTTAGAACCATGGTAGATGTTGTAGTAGATGATCCACCAGAACAAGTGACGTTTGAGTTTCCTATCCTAGACCTAGCATGGGCTGCCACTCTCAAGAACATACCACCTTATGCATTGCCTGACTTCTATGGTTTGATGACTGAAGACCTAGATACTTTCTTGTTTGAATTTGATGTTCTGTGTAGAAGCTATGACTACACCACTGATCCCTATAGACTCAAACTATTCCCTGCTACATTAAAAGATGCTTCTCTATGATGGTTTATGGGATTAGGGAAAGATGTCATTCCGGATTGGGATACCATGAAAACAAAATTCCTGGCAAAATATAAAGACTACTGCAGAGGACATGATAGAAGGAGAGATGACATCTTCAGGATGTCACAAAAAGAGGATGAGCCACTGGAGGACTATGTTGAAAGATTCCAGTTTGCCTTAAAGAAAAACCCTCAGAATAGATTGTCTGAAGAATCATTGAAGATGGTCTTTTTGAGGGGAGTCAATGAAGACTGCATGGGTGCCCTAAATCTCATTGGAACACAGGATATATCTCAACTTCCCTTTGAGGATGTCTATAAAGCTTGCAGAAATTATTCAAGGACCTTCACAAGAAGACCAAGGGATAGAGAAACCATTGCAGGCAAGGTAACCAATGGAGTTTCAAGAGTGGAGATTAGCAATCTGCTATCCAACATGAAGGAAGACATTATAAGTCATTAGGCTACACAGTTGGACACCCTCCACATTAAAAAGAAACAAGAAGAGGCAGATGCAATGCTCACTGAATATTGCCCAAGCTGTAGACAAAGGAAGGCCAACTGTAAATGCAAAAGGGTAGCCAGTATCCAGCAGGATAAGATTGAAAGGCCAGAACTTCAACCATTTGAAGGTGATGATGGGAAACTATTCTTTATTGCTCAAAGAAGACCTTGACAGCAAAGGCAAGGTATGCCCCCTGATCCACTTAATTATAATTCATCTTTTCCTGCTACCAATCAAATTTTTTCTTCTTGGAATAACCAGCCCTGGCTTGCTAATCCAAATGCTTGGCAAAACCCACCATGGTCTACTCCACAAGTAGGGTGGAACCACCACCAACAATGGCCTCAACAGACTTTCCAAGGCCCTACCTATAACCCCCAATGGCCTACTCAACAATAGCAATGTCAACCTCAATGGAACAAGGGCCAACCATGGTAGCCAAACTCTGAATATCAGCAACCCTTGCTTCCACCTCAGCCATAGCAACAAGCCATCATTCCTCCACCAGCACCTCCAAATCAACCTCCTCGACCTACCCAAATTCCTGCCCAACCTACAACTAACCCTAACAATAAGCTTGTTCAACATGATTATACTAATGAGGTGATGCAGTACCCCACCTATGGAGTTGAGGTAAGTAATGTTCAACTCAGATTAGGGAAACACCTTGCAAGTCCATCTCTCCAAATCATAGAACTAGAGGATGGAGAACCCATGGAGGAAGCCTTAGATGAATCACCTTTGGAATCTAAACCAGTTCAGGAACCTCAATCTATATCAAACCCTAAGCCTCCTTTCCCTGAGCGCTTGGTTATCCAAAAACAACCAGAACAGCCTACCAATGACCTTATAGGATAGTTGCAAGATATAAACATAAAAATACCCTTGATTTAGGCCATCAAAGATACTCCTATCTACACTAAGACAATCAGGGATCTTTGTATCATGAAACTAGGGAGAAAAAGAGTAGACCCAAAAATAGTCCATGTCTTAGGTAACCTTGCAGACATCATGTTGGGAAATATCACTGTTCCTAAGTATATCAATCCAAGAAGTCCAGTGGTCGATGTCAAGATCAATGGAGCCCTAATCAAGAATACCTTAATAGACTTGGGTGTAGCAATCAATGTCATGACTAAGGACACAATGCAAATGTTGCAATTAACCAATCTTAGACCTACTCAGACTGTCCTGTAATTGGCTAATAGGTCCATAGTAAAACCTGAAGGTATCATTGAAGAATTAGTCATTGCATTAGATTCCTGGGAATATCCTACTGATTTCATTGTATTACAACCTAAAGTCAATCTTGCTAGTTACCCTCTTATACTAGGTAGACCATGGCTTGCTACAACTATTGCATTTATAGGTTGCCGGTTAGGAAACATGATTATATCTAATGGAACCATTAACAAGAAATTGGTGTTGTATCAACCAGCCCAACTGTACCATGAACTGGAGCAAACTATTTGGCCTACTCTAGAAGAAGAGGATAGTTATTCTTTGCAAACCTTGATATCCATTGAACGTAGTCCTTTGTTGGATATCCAAGATGAAGATGAGTTACTGGCACACATTATCCAAAATGATTGTGGGAGGCACCCACAATAGCAAGACTGCCTATCTTGTTTGTAGGATCCACTGAGCAGTATAATACCTAGCAGCTCCACAGAAGAAATCTTCCAATTGTTTCATGGCTTACTACCCCAACAGCATCTACTGGTCTTTCCTAGCCTTGATGTGTCTTCCATTCAACCAATGACTAAACCATTAGAGATACAACCTAGAAAGATGTTGACTATCAATAATGCCTTGACTAAAGAACATAAGCAATCCCTCCAAAATGTCCTACAGTCCAATTCAATAGCTTTTGTAGGGGATTATAGTGATATGAAAGGCATTGACCCAAATCTATGCATGCACAAGATCAAATTGATGTTGATTTTAGACTTATCAAGCAACAATAAAGACGTATGAACCTTGCTCTAAGGGACATAGTCAAGGCTGAGCTTCAAAAACTTCTGGATGCAGGTTTTATTTACCCCATTTTAGATAGTGAATGGGTTTCACCATTGGTGATAGTTCCTAAAAGGGGTGGCAAGTGGAGAGTTTGTGTTGACTACAGAGAGCTCAACACTGCCACCAAAAAAGATCACTTTCCATTGCCCTTTATTGACCAAGTTCTAGATTCTTTGTCAAGAAAGAAGTACTTCTCATTTCTTGATGGTTTTAGCAGATATAATCAGATAAAGATTGCTCCAGAAGATCAGGATAAAACCACATTTACCTGTCCCTGGGGGACCTATGCATACTCTGTTTTGCCATGTGGATTGTTCATGCTCTAGCTACCTTTCAAAGGGTAGTCCTTAGTATTTTTTCTGATTTTGCTCATGATAGCATGGAGATCTATATGGATGACTTCACTACATATGGTGAAGCATTTGATGAGGCTTTGTAGAATCTTGAAAAAGTTTTGAAAAGATGCACAGAGCACAATTTGTCCTTAAGTAATGAAAAGTGTTTCATGATGATGACCGAAGGAGTGGTGTTGGGACATTTCATTTCATCTACAGGTATCCAAGTTGATCCAAAGAAGATAGAAATAATCTCTACACTGCCTATTCCACAAAAATTGAAGGATGTTAGAAGTTTCCTTGGGCATGCAGGTTATTATAGAAGGTTTATTCAAGATTTTAGCAAAATTGTTGCTCCCTTGTTTGCACTTCTATCGAAGGATATTGAATTTGCTTGGACACTTGAATGTCAGCATTCTTTTGAAAAATTGAAAGCAGCCCTGACACATGCCCTAGTCTTGAGAGGTCCAAATTGGAAACTGCCCTTTCATATTCACACTGATGCATCATATTTTGCCATTGGGGCAGTTTTAGGCCAATAAGAAGGCAACAAGGAATATGCAATTTACTACATCAGTAAAAACTTGCAAGGAGCTAAGCTAAACTACATAGTAACAGAGAAAGAAATGTTGGCAGTTGTTTATGCCATCAACAAGTTCAGACACTACATAACCAACTACAAATTATTCATTCATACTGATCACACATCCATCAGATATCTGATGAACAAACCAATAGTGGGTGGCAGGTTGGTCAGATGGTTATTGTTATTTCAAGAATTTGATATCACAATTGTTGACAAGCCTGGTAAGGTTAATGTGGTTGCTGACTTTTTATCTAGATTGCCCACTCAATCCTTAGATGGTGTGGTTGATGATTCCTTTCCTGATGAGCATCTATTTTCTCTCACTATACACACACCATGGTATGCAGACATAGCAAATTACTTGGTTATAGGGTAGATTCCAAGATATTTTTCACCAAGAGAAAGGAGACAACTTGTTCACAAATGCTTTCCTTACTCTTGGATTTTAGGTTTTCTCTTCTATATTGGACTAGACAACATCATGAGAAGATGCATCAGAGCAGATGAAGTGTTTGATACCATGAAGGCTTGTCATGATGAACCATATGGGGGACACTTTGTAGCAAAATGAATAGCCTTCAAAATTTTGACAACAAGGTATTATTGGCCAACACTTCACAAGGATGCTATCAATTATACAAGAGGCTGTGATACATGTCAAAGAATGGGCAGACCAACTAAAAGTGATGAAATGCCATTGCAACCACAAATCTCATTAGCTCCTTTTGACAAGTGGGGACTGGACTTTGTTGGTCCTATTTCTCCAACCTCCAACAATAAGGAGTATATTCTGGTATGTACTGATTACCTTACAAAATGGGTTGAGGTCAAAGTATTGCAGTTTGCAAGAGATGGGAATGTAGCTAAATTCTTATATGAGGATATTTTCACTAGATATGGTGTGCCAAGGGAAATAGTAATAGATCAAGGTCCTCAGTTTACCTCTGATCTAATCACAAAGTTAGTGGAGGAGTATCAAATAAGGCATAAAAAGTCTACCCCTTATCATCCTCAAGCCAATGGACAGGTTGAGGTAACCAACAGAGAAATAGAAAACATCCTGACCAAAATAGTATAACTCCATAGGTGAGACTGGGTTACTAGGTTGCTAGAGGTTGTTTGGGCCTATAGAACCACCTGGAAAACCACCACAGGGTTTACCCCATATGAATTGGTTTATGTAAAAATAATAGTCCTCCCAATTGAATTTGAACATAAAACACTAAGGACAGCTGTTGAACTTGGGATGGATTTGATAACAACACAACAAGATAGGCTTTAATATCTTAATGCTCTGGATGAAATAAAGCTAGAGGCAATCCACCATACTGAAGTTATCTAGAAACAGAGGGTCAAATGACATGATAGTCATATCAAGAACAAAGCATTTATAGCTAGTGATTGGGCACTTTTATATGACTCCAGGTATAAAGACTTCAAGGGCAAGCTCCAATCTAGGTGGCTTGGACCATATGAAATCATGCAAGTTTTTCCAAATGGAGCAGTTCAGTTGCAAACTATAGATGAGGTCCGATTTTCACTCTTGGTAAATGGACATAGGCTAAAGTTGTATAAGAAGCCATTACAGAAGGAAGACTTCATTGTTTCCTTAGCTACTACATATGGTGCTTCTGGCACTCTTGATGAGGATCCTATGACACCAGTTGATACAACGTCAGAGGATGATCCACATGACCTAACTAGTGATGCAGAGGTTGAGTTGGAATACTCAACCCCTATATTTGAGGCATAATTTCTTTTGCTTTCCAAACACATGCACTCATAGAACCACATGCACACACATCACCTTTCCCATGATATTCACAACCTTCAGCTGGGACCTGTTTACAACCTTCAGTTGGGACTTGTTTACCACTTTCAGCTGGGACCTGTTTACCACTTTCAGCTGGGACTTGTTAATTTTGCACCTGTTCTGATCACTATCATAATCTACACTTTCGAACAATGCTGCAAGAACCTACATAAATTATAGATGTCTTCAATGTAATGCACCGCCAATCCACTCAATCTGTACACTATGCCTTGCTTCATCACCATGCCTGTACCTCACACGCTAAATTTCAAGCAATTCAATCAAATCACACATGCTGACATGCCACCTCACCATTCATCCACATGCATGACCTTACAGTTCTGGTGAATTAATTGCATCATACACAATATCTCCTGTCAAAAAATCCTCCCATATTTCTTTCCGAGGCATTGTCCCAAAGGTAACTTTTCATGATCACCATTAAATTTCTTTTTTATGCATTTATCATTATCCCTATTTACTTCATGCATGCGATAATATTTCAAAACATTCCAGTTAATAATTGCAACTTCCTACCACTTCCTTTGCCACATGAGTGAGGTCACTTCACGTTTAGTTGGGGGGAAGGGTTGTCATTCTTATTTTTTGACTGGTTTTCAAATGAGTTGTCATCCCTGTGTACTATGTAAATAACCAGTGAGAGTTACCTTCCTAATATCTTTGCTTAAGTCAAATTGAGTTGACAATGATATGGCCACAGAATTTGCAATTACATTGCAAAGTGACGAAGCAGTAGTGAAAGGGTTAATAGTTGATGCTTCTGAGGTAGCTATAGCCCAAGTGACTGGACTGCCATGCATCGAGTTAGAATACCCAGCCCGTGCTAATGCAGCCGCTGCCAGAGAAGAATTCTATGAGCGAGGCGAGCATTTAGACTCAACAACTCAAGGTACAAAATGCCTATCTCTACCATTTTTCTGGGGCAAATGTGCTACCTACATTATCAAGTATTTCACATTTGATGGGAGGTATAATATGCTATACACTGTACACTTTAAATTGTTAAACCATCTTCATCATGAGAAATTGGTGAATGTTCTAAACTACCTCTACAACTTCCTAAAGAGAATGGGTTCAGAATACCAAAAGAAGCCAGTAGATACTTCAGTGTCTCATCATTGTCTAAATGCACTACTTGTTAAGAGGAGTTTGCAGATACAATACCCACAAATTGATTAGGGGGGCTTTAAGGATTGTGTTGATATTTCTACCTTGTTGGAGCAACTTCATGAGGAGGAAGAAGAACCCCCATACAATGCTGAACCTGAAGATGAACCTATTCATGAAGAGCCGAAGGAGGAAATCTCCCTAAAAATAGACCTGAAGAAATAGGGGAATCTTCATTCTCTCCTCCTGAACATGTGACCCCGAAACTTGTAAGCAAGAAAGGAAAGAAGAAGAAGGCAGGAAAGGATATCAATATAAAAAAGATAAAAAGGAAAAAAGAAAGAGAAAAATGTCAATGCAGGGGAAGCAAAGGAGAAATAGAAGGGGAAAGGTAAAAAGCATATAAAAAGGGTTGTTGAACAAGAAACCACTACCCCAAGGAGATCAGGCAGATTGAGGAAATAGATGGATTAAGAAAAGATTGTTGAGCAGGGACAAGATTTTGAGGAAAGGGGAAATGCTCCTGGGAATGTTCCTATTGATATACTTGAAGGTGATATCTCTGCAAATAAGGATGATGTGAATGTTTCTTCAAAGAAGAAAAGGTATGTTTCTTCTTCTGACTTTGACTCATAAGACCCATTTATTGCCAAAGAGATGAGAAAAGCAACCCTTGGTAGCCTTGTTAAAGAAATTTTTAATGCTTCTGATAACAATGATAGTGGTGATGTCAATTTTGAGCAAAGAAATGAATTGTTAGAAGAAAGAGACCTCCAAAAAGAACTTTAGGAGGCATTGAACAAAATCAAAACCCTAGAGGATCAGGTAAAGAGGTATGAAGAGAAGGAAACAAAAAAAGAAAAGAGGAAACAAGAATTAGAGGAGAGGATTCAGACACAGAATCAAGGGTCTAAATTGGACTTGTTAGCACAATTGGCTGTTAGCAAGATCAACTCAGATGAGGAGAAGGAACCCCCTCCATCATTTCTTGAGGTAAGAACTCCAACATACCATACTACTGTTTCATTGGGTTTTGAGTTGTTGAAAGTTACTAGTAGGTCAAAACAAGACACAGAGAATTGGGATAAAGAAAGAAAAAATTTTAATGAAATAATTGAAAACCAGAATCTTGAAATTAAGAAATTAGAGGCAAAGATGGCAGGCATAATTGACAGGGCCATGGAAATCATTGAATGTAGACCACCTTTAAGGTTTTATGCATTATTTTTAAAGGAGAAATTTTTTAGTTTTGAATTCAATAGATTTGTTAGTGACCAACCAGCTCTACAGTCTAGACACAATTTCTTCAGTTATTTTCAAGAGGTTGGTCTAGAACAACAAGATCAACTATGTGAGTTCTGTTTGCACAACTTCTTGATGGAGGAAGATACAGAATGGAATCCCTCCATAAATGTTGGAGATTTATAGCTGAGAGTAGTAGTATCATACCTAAATAATGAAAAGTTGAGAGGAGAATTAATGGATAGGTATGAAGAATATGAGAAGAAGGTATCACTACCAATTAGAAAAGAGGCACTTAACCTTGAAGATATCCTTACAAAATGGTTCAAACTTCTCTCTCATAAGGGCCTAGGCAAAATCATTATGGACTTAAGAATAAGGGATCACAAAAGGATACGGAGAATGATGGGATCCATGTTACAAGGTTGTGTTAGATATGTGCAAAGCAGATGGGTCAGTTTGACACCTTCTCTTCAATAGAAAGAACCTCATTCCTTACATAACTTTATGAACATGTCTGAAAGATTACACAGGTACATTCAAATTTTAGAGAATAAAGGTGTGGCATGGTTGCCTCTTACCTACCATCCACCTCTACTCTTATATCCAATTCCATATTGGATAGGAGAAAAGGGAGAGGAATGCAGGACTATAGAAACTATCAGACTACAAAGGCTTTCATGCTACAATGGGTTCCATTGGAAATAAGGTGAGGTTGTCAGGGTAATTATGGACTTGAGGAAAATAGTTTTACATTATAATTCATTCTCCTAGGTATCTATTTGAGTAATTTTGCTTGAGGGCAAGCAAAAGGTTAGTTTGGGGGAATGATGGGCTATAGAATTGGTCTCTTTTATGCTACTTTTTATACTTCAAAGACTTCTTTCATAGCATCCTTTAAGACATTTAACCATGTTTGCACTATGACATGTTGAACTTCTTTATACTTCTAAGACCTAAACATATAATATTAATATGGAATGTGATGATCATATTATCTAATGAATGAATTAGATAGATATGTATAAAAGTATAATTGAGATGTTTTTATGGTTAGTCATGGAGAATTCTTGTGGTGTAGAATTGGATGTGTCGCGATGAGATCGAGCATTTGTAGTAGGTTGTAGACAAAGGAGTTAATAGAAGTGTGAGTTTCAATGCTAAGAATGTAGAGACAGCTAAAGACAATTATGGAGCATCATGGATAGTAATAAATTAAGGAGTGGATTTGTTTCAAATATGATTATGGATGTTGTTCATGCATCAGACTTCTAATTTGATTTGAATTCTTCTTCTTATAGTCAGTTAGAATGAGAATGTGATCTTGACTCCATGACCTAGTATCTAGGCATGGTAAATGATCAGAGTCAGTTAATTAATAAATAAGGCTCTCTCTCCATTTTTGTACAGTAATGGGAAGATGAGATATATAAGGTAGCAGAGTCAAGTTGTTGAGAGTTTAGTTATCATTTCCTTTTCTATGTGTAAAGACTCAAGCATGTTACATTTATGAAATACAATCTGGATATGACATAAAAGATTTCGTTGTTGAACAATTTGATATGAGTTGATTCTGTGCATGGAATAAGTTAAGCTTTGATATGTGTTACAAAGATATGTAGAATCTGGATTAGATTTGGTTTCAGTTAAGGAAGACAGTCTCTTGAGCTGGCCACTCAAGGTACGGATTCTCTCCTTGTTTATTTCATTTTAGTTAATGTTGGTTTATTAGTTTTCTGTTAATCATAATTTGAATTCAAGTTAGTATTATGTTTTGATCAAATAGATATAGTTCATGAACAAATTCATATTAGTGTGTTTACAAATCCTCTAGAGGTCAGTAGTTAGTCATTTCATTCTTGTCAATTCATTAAGTTAATTCTACAGTTTCCCTGTTGTAATAGTTATCTACAGACCTTACTATAGGTACCCATAACAACTAGGATTTATAGCTATTTTCACTGTTTTGTAATTCTGTCAATTCCAACAAGGTGGATTTGTTTGTTTAAAGTTAAGATAGAATGATTTAGGAACCATATGAGTGCTAAAGGCATATACTTTGCAAGTACCATCATAAGCTTATGCTCCTTGGTCAATAATCCACTGTAGGAATGCATAGTGATAGAGTGGACTATTCAGATAGGTTTCACATGAATTAGTTAAGTCTACAACACATTAGTTTTCCTCTATAGATGTAATGAAATGTGGTGTGACATTACTATCTTTTGTACATGAGGTGTTACCCACACTCTCATATGCACTCATTAGATTTTTGACAATAGATTTTTCACTTGAAGCCTCCGATGTTCTCAACCCAAGAATCTTCATGATGGACCTATACTTTATACTTTGCATTGTTGATAACTGAGAGGGGGGGGTGAATCAGTTAGCCTTAATTTGCTTTCAATTCAAACACTTAAATCCACTTTGTTAATCAATAGCATAGCAATTAATCATTCATGAAAGCATAAGGCATAAACACCAGAGCAGATACACATCAACACATGAGACACCAAGATTTTGACGTGGAAAACCCAGTTAAGGGAAAAACCACGGGGTGATTAACCCAAGGATTATTCTTTGTTAGAAGAATAAGAAAAATAGATGGCACATGCCAATTAGGGCTCACTACCTGAGCACACTACTCACAAGGAGGCACACTGCCTATAAGAGACACACTGTCTACAAGATAACAAGTATTACAAACTTGAACTAGAGATTGACATCTTTACCATGCCTGGATCAGTTCCATTTAAGCCCAAAACTCCTGCTCTGCCTTTCACACTTCTCTTCACTATATCACTCTCATCACCACAAGACACACTTCAAAATGAATTCACAAACCCTTATTTATACAAGGCATTGACTTAGGAACAATCATCTAAGTCGGCAAACACCTACAAGATCATTCGCAAGACGTGTAATACATCCGGTCAGCTAGTCTTAAGAAGAACACTAAAATCCATGGTTATTCTTCGAATGCAAACTCTAACTTCAATGTGGACTGCCAATAAGAATAGAACACGATCCAAAGATCACCAAAACCTTTCCTGAGTCATCAATAACATCCGCACTTTATCAGCTTACTCGAATTCTTCTGTTCTTCATCTGGAACTTCAAGAACACAGTCTGTCATCACTGTCATAATGAAAAAGGTTCTTTTAGACCTCCAAATCATTCAAAAATCTATTTGTCACTTCACACTGACTTCTTCAACACTCCTTCCAATCTGTAGAGTGAGATAATGTAATTCTGGATCTCACCGGACCAATCTATGACACTCTGTCTCCACTGAACACCTGCCAGAACCGGTTCTACACAAGCAGTCATAACTTCTTCAGATCTTTATGCGGACCTCTAAAATATTAACTGGAACATCTCAAGACTCATATCTACAATCCCTTTAAACCGCATCCTCTGATCCTCAACCTATTGAGTACTTTTGCCTTCTTCTCATCACTGTTCTTCACTGTTCCTGATGGAGACTAGTTTCCTCAATAACCTCAGCACACAGCTCATCCAATCCTTCTTATCAATGCAATATGAGTATGTTGACATCAATGACAACACTGGTTAACCTCATACTTGCAACAATCTCCCCCTTTGTCATTGATGGCAACATATGATGTGAAAAACCATCAAGACAAGAACTTCTCCTTTCTGTCACAGCTCCCCCTATCAGTAACAACTCTTCACATGTCTTCTCTTCCTTTACTGCTCCCCCTTTGATCATCAACCACTTGTTTTTCACATGTCTTCTCTCCCGCTTTGACATCAATGCAAAGGGCTCATACTTGCAATTCTAACACATCAGAATCATACCAGCTGCTCCCCCTTAGTAGCAGCTCCCCATCATCAATCCAGATCACAAGATATGACTGTGATATCCACCGGACTGATGCACATCAGTGCATCCTAGTTCATCACCAGAGGGGCCATGACCCCTAACTTCTCCCTGAGATACTCAAAAGATTCCTTGGGAAGAGGTTTAGTAAAAATATCTGTAAGTTGATCCTTGGAGGGCACATACTCCAATTTGACTTCACCCTTGTTCACTTGTTCTCTCAAAAAGTGAAATTTGATAGATATATGCTTGGTCTTAGAATGCAATACCAGATTATTAGAAATATTTATTGCACTTGAATTATCATAGAAAATTGTGATAGGCTCCTCATATTCTACTTGAATATCTCTTAGCATTTGCTTCATCCACAAAAGTTGAGTGCAACTACCCACTACTGCAATGTATTCTTCTTCTATTGTAGATAGGGATATTGCTTCTTATTTCTTGCTTAGCCAAGAAACCAACCTTTTTCCCAAAAATAATGCTCCTCCACTTGTACTCTTCCTATCATCCACATCTCCTGCCCAATTTGCATCTGTATATGCATCAAGAGAAAAGTCATGATCTCTGGGATACCATAGGCCATACTCAACTGTTCCTTTCAAGTACCTAAAAATTCTTTTGATTGCCATGACATTAGATTCTCTGGGATCAGCCTGGAATCTCGCCACAAGACCAACAGCCTACATTATATCTGGTCTAGTCTGAGTGAGATACAGTAATCCTCCAATCATTGATCTGTACTTTGTCTGATCTGTCTTAGGAGAGTCATCATCTTTGCTCAACTTACATCCGGTAGCCATAGGAGTGTTCATTGGATTTGAATCTTCCATTCCAAATTTCTTCAATAGTTCTTTCACATATTTGGTCTGAGAGATGAAGATTCCTTTCTTTGTCTGAGTAATTTGCAGACCCAAGAAGAAATTCATTTCACCGGGCATTGACATTTCAAACTTACTTTTCATTTGGTTTGCAAAGGTTTTACACATACTGTCTCTTCCTCCAAAGATGATATCATCAACAAATACTTCAACAATCAAGATGTTTTCATGATCAATTTTAAAATATAGGTTACTATCAGCAGTACCTTTGTTGAAACCAATCTTCAAAAGATGTTTGTCCGGCCTCTCATACCATGCTCTTGGGGCTTGCTTTAGACCATACAGTGCCTTCTTTAATTTACAGACCATATCGCCATACTCAGATAATTGAAATCCATCCAGTTGTTCAATGTACACCTCTTCTTCTAGGTCACCATTCAGGAAAGCAGATTTGACATCCATCTGATACACTTTGAAATCTTTGAAGGCAGCAAATGCAAGAAATAGTCTGACTGCTTCAATTCTTGCAACCAGAACAAAGGTTTCCTCAAAATCAATCCCTTCTATTTGAGAGTAGCCTTTGCAGACTAATCTGGCTTTATTTTTGATTACTTCACCAACTTCATTTAGTTTGTTTCGGAAGACCCATTTGGTTCCAATCACATTCTTGTTACTAGGTCTAGAAACAAGATCCCAAGTGTGATTTTTCTCAATTTGCATAACTCTTCCTCCATTGCTTTGGTCCAATTTTCATCATTGCAGGCTTCATTTATTGTCTTAGGTTCAATCTTTGAGATCAGACAACATTCATCTGGATTTTGAGCAACATTCCTTCTAGTTTGCACACCTTTGCTTTTGTCACCTATGATTTGATCTTCAGAGTGGTTCAATCTTACATACCTTGGAACTTTGGGAGTTTCTTGCACTTCTACTTCTTGATCAGGCTCATCCAGACCTATCTCTTCTTCTTGATTTACCGGATCAGTCTGAATCTGACCTTCAGGAGAGGATTGAGTTCCTTGAATTAGAACACCATTCTAATCATCTTCATCATACTCAAAAAATCTTGAGGGCTTTTCAATACCTTCATCAACCTTCACATTTGTACTTTCTATCATCTTTCTCAGTCTCTTATTATAACACTGGTATGCTTTGCTTTGAGTGGAGTAACCCAAGAGAATTACTTCATCACTTCTAGCATCAAACTTTCCTATATCTTCATCTCTTTTAATGTAACATTTGCTACCAAATACTCTGAAATATCTCATAGTAGGAGTGATGTCAAACCAAAGTTCATAGGGAGTCTTACTAGTATTGCTTCTGATTTGAACTCAATTGAGAGTGTAGACTGCAGTGCTGACAGCTTCTCTCCAAAACATCTGAGGAACATTTGCTTCCATCATCATTGTCCTAGAAGCTTCCTAGATGGTCCGGTTCTTTCTCTCAACTACTCCATTCTGCTGTGGAGTTCTAGGAGCAGACAACTGTCTCTTTATACTATGCTTCTCACAAAAGTCTATGAATTCACCGGATGTGAATTCACCACCTCTATCAGACCTCAAACATTTCAGTTTCAATCCGGTTTGATTCTCTACCATAGCCTTGAAGATTTTGAACTTCTCAAAAGCTTATGATTTCTCTTTCAGAAAGGTAACCCACATCATCCAGGAATGGTCATCAATCAGTAACATGAAATATCTATCACCTTGCATACTCTTGATTCTTGTCGGACCACATAGATCAGTATGAACTAATTCCAATAATCTGGTAGAGGACTGATCCTTGCTTTTGAATGAGACTCTGCTCTATTTACCTAGCTGACATTCTTTTCACAAACTATTTGTAGGTTTTATCAACTTTGGAAGATCTCTTATAGCCTAAGTATTACTTATCTTGATGATGTTATCAAAATTTACATGACACATCCTTCTATGCCATAACCAACTCTGATCAACTTGAACAAATAGACAACTTTTACCAGCACCAACCAAGTGGAAGATATTACCTTTAGTTTGAGTACCGGATGCAATCTCTGTTCTGGATCTTTCAAATATTTTGCATTTTCCATCCTTGAATCAGAGATCATAGCCTTTGTCCACCAACTGTCCAACACTGAGAAGATTGTGCTTCAAACCTTCAACATACAGCATATTACCAGTTTTGTTTCTTCCATTAAAAGAAATAGTTCCTCTTCCTCTGATTCTACCAGCAGAGTTATCACCAAACTTTACCACTCCTCCTTCATACCTTTCCAAATCTAAGAACTTGTTCTTGTCACCTGTCATATGGTGAGAGCATCCACTGTCAATAACCTAATTATCCTTTTCTTCAACTTGGGCAGCTAAAGCTCTTTCTACAACCTTATGATTGATAGATATTGGATCTTCTTCCTTGATGACAATAAACACCCATTCATTTTTGGATTTATCTCCTATCTCTGATTCATCATCTGTTACTCCTTCATTATCAGCTTCTTCATGAACATAATAACAATTCTTTTGGAACCTTTGTCTGTTAGAATTTGATCTTGTGGATCTTTCTGGACATCTTGAGGCAAAGTGACCCATCTTATTGCAGTTGAAGCATTTAAAAGGTAATTTTCCTTCATACTTACCAGATCCTCTTGGTAGTCTTTTTGCAATGAGGGCTTCAAGTTGAGTTGTTTCTGCTTCTTCCTCTTCCATGTCTTTTCTTGCTTGATCATACCATGACAGCTTCCTTGAAGAGTTTTCTCCTGGATCAAATCTTTGTTTGCCTTTCACATAGGCACTGGCTTTGAATGTAGATTCAGTCTTGGGGGGATCATCTCCAAACTCGGTCATTTCAAATGCAGCTAGTTTTCCAGCCAATTGATCTCTTGTAACAGTTGTATGGGCTGTGAATTCATCAATGGCAGCAACCTTGATTTTGTAGGCAGCAGGAAGGGATCTAAGAATTTTGCAAATAATCTCATTTTCATCCAAAACTCCACCAGCATTCCTAATTCCACACACCAGCTCATTTACTCTTGGCATAAAGGTAGTGATGTTTTCATCATCTCTCATCTTCAATCTTTCAAATTTCCCTTTGAGACTCTGCAGCCTTGCACTCTTAACATACTCATCTCGTTCATGCAGAAGTTCCAGTTTAATCCATATCTCATAGGCAGTTGGTAGGTCAATAACATTTGAGAGCTCAGAGTCAGTTAATGCACTTAGAAGAGCCTCTTTAGTTCACAGATTGTTTTCAACATCTGTGATTTCATTTAGAGTTGTCGGACCACCCTGTGGAGGTACATATGCTTTTGTGACCATGGACAAGTAAGCTTTTCCCATGCACTCCAAGTGACATTTCATGCGACCTTTCTAGAGAGAGAAGTTGGTTCCATCAAACTTCGGACTATCCTTCTTGTATGATGACATCCTGGATCTCCTCAAGCGGTTAAGCTCCTTTTAGAGGAACTTGGCTCTGATACCAATTGTTGATAACTGAGAGGAGGGAGTGAATCAGTTATCCTTAATTTGCTTTCAATTCAAACACTTAAATCCACTTTGTTAATCAATAGCATAGAAATTAATCATTCATGAAAGCATAAGGCATAAACACCAGAGAAGATACACATCAACACATGAGACACCAAGATTTTGACGTGGAAAACCCGGTTAAGGGAAAAACCATGGGGTGATTAACCCAAGGATTATTCTTTGTTAGAAGAATAAGAAAAATAGATGGCACATGCCAATTAGGGCTCACTACCTGAGCACACTGCTCACAAGGAGGCACACTGCCTACAAGAGACACACTGTCTACAAGATAACAAGTATTACAAACTTGAATTGGAGATTGACATCTTTACCATGCCTGGATCAGTTCCATTTAAGCCCAAAACTCATGCTCTACCTTTCACACTTCTCTTCGCTATATCACTCTCATCACCACAAGACACACTTCAAAATGAATTCACAAACCCTTATTTATACAAGGCATCGACTTAGGAACAATCATCTAAGTCGGCAAACACCTACAAGATCATTCGCAAGACGTGTAATACATCCGATCGGCCAGTCTTAAGAAGAACACCAAAATATGTGGTTATTCTTCGAATGCAAACTCTAACTTCAATGCGGACCACCAATAAGAATAGAACATGATCCAAAGATCACCAAAACCTTTCCTGAGTCATCAATAACATCCGCACTTTATCAGCTTACTTGAATTCTTCTGTTCTTCATTTGGAACTTCAAGAACACAGTCTGTCATCACTGTCATAATGGAAAAGGTTCTTCTGAACCTCCAAATCATTCACAAATCTATTTGTCACTTCACACTAACTTCTTCAACACTCCTTCCAATCCGCAGAATGAGATAATGTAATTCCGGATCTCACCAAACCAATCTGTGACACTCTGTCTCCACTGAACACCTGCCGGAACCAGTTCTACACAAGCAGTCATAACTTCTTCAGATCTTTATGCGGACCTCTGAAATCTTAACTGGAACATCTCAAGACTCATATCTACAAACCCTTTAAACTGTATCCTCTGATCCTCAACCTATTGAGTACTTTTGCCTTCTTCTCATCACTATTCTTCACTGTTCCTGATGGAGACTAGTTTCCTCAATAACCTCAGCACACAGCTCATCCAATCCTTCTTATCAATGCAATATAAGTATGTTGACATCAATGACAACATTGGTTAACCTCATACTTGCAACATGCATCATTTCAATGAATAGTTGACATCTTGCGGTCTCATTTAAATTTTCAAAGAACACTCTCCAAATCTTATGAGCATATCTTCTACAAGTGCATTTTGGAATCCTACTTTCCATTGGCTACAAAATATTCTCATCAATATCAATCAAATACTTTTTCTTTCTATGCAAAATTCTAGGTGGCATTAAGAAATGTAAATTCATCTCAACATTAGGAATTTCATCAATATTTAAACGAGATGGGCTAGATGGCATACCTTCAATTGGAGATGGAATAGATGACATACCTTGAGGTTGAGGTGGGAACGATGGCATACCCCCTTCCTCACATGTGAGTGATAATGTACTCTCAACTTGAGATGCGGTAAATGGTGTCCCTCCATCTTGACTTGCGATAGAGGACGTGTCTCCAACTGCAGTATTCAAATCTCTCTTAGCACGAAGTTTTTGCATTCGTTCCCTTTGTGCCCCCAATACCATATCTCTTGTTGATGGTTGGGGTTCCTCTTCAATTGGCATGTCTTTGACAATCATGTCCAATTTCCTCTTCTCATGAAGTTCCATCATAGCCATTGCTTTCTTTGCATTCTTAGCTTCTTTCTCTTCCTGTGTTGGTTTAATCCTTGACCATTTCCTCAACATGACAGATAATTTATCTATAGCGTTATAAAGAAACAAATATTGGTTCCTAAGAAATGAATATGGTTCCAAATTTTAGGTCTGCTGCCCTCAACATTTCCAGCACTTCCCACACTTTCCTTATAGTTAAAGAAGAGTTTTCAATCACATGGTGGAGGATTTTTCAGCCCATTACCATTGTTGAAGTGTTCTCAGCTAGTCAAAGAAGAGTTTTCAATTCAATTTTAAAGGGCTCTTGCTAAAATGCAAGGTTAAAGCACTTTACATAAGAGGCCCTATAAATTGGTGCTACTTTTATGTCTATAAGATATCAACATTGCAGGTGCATACTCAACTAAGTAGTAGATTTTATGGTAAAATTTTGGGTGGACAAAGAGCCCCATATAGCACCCTAAAACCATCAAACCAATTCTTGCATTGGAATATAGATATTCATAAATAAGATATATGCCTCATTAATTTTATGCATCTTTTAAGGACCTTATAAATTCCCCTTCCAAATTCACGGTCAAATTGTGACCATTTTTATCTTTCAAGCCCTATAAATCAATTCCATTATGATGTTTTTTGGGCTCTTAGAGTTGATCATGGTGAGTGTACTAATATTCCCTATGCCAACTTAACTTCTCTTTTGAGCTTTAAGTTAGGGTGTGTAATGCAAGTAATGACATTAATTGTAAAGCTCGTGATATTTTCTAAAAATTAAGGCACTAATTTTTTTTTAATGGTGGTTTCAAATTGGTTAGTTGAGTAGTGGTTGTTGAGGGTGGTGCTTGTGGCTTATTATTAGGTGGATAATTGTAATGGATCTTAAGTCTAATGAAGGTAGACTTGATGACTCTTTTAGGAAATGTGTAATGTCAAACAATAAACTATCTTTAATTTTTAATTGCTCCTCTCTAGCTGCCTTAAAGTTTGTCAAAGCAATCTAAGGAAGGGGTGTGGATGATGAGTGCATTGAAACTTAAATCATACATTAGAAGTAATTTTGTGGAAAATAAAGGAACTTAGTTTTGCAGGTAGGATACTATGTTCCTATTGATCATTTTGATAAATTCATGTTATGGATTGATGATATCTTTCATGAGTAGCTACAAGTTTGAAGGTATAAAGAAGATCTATTTTCTTCATGTTGTGTGTAAGAGGTCTCATCCTTTGGGGATACTAGTTGCCAATAGGAATTTACAACCGTTTGGGAAGAAATTCAGAGCTTGGACTGCAAATTTCCTATTAGACATGTATGCAAAATGTGGAAGCATAGACAAGGGACATGCACTATAAACACAAAATATATACACAACTGATATAAACACAAAATATATAAACCATACAACTGATATAAACATGTATGATAAGGCATGATAAAGTAATTCAAATAGAATTAAGGAAAATGTAACTTAGAACATGTGTAATGACTTGACATACCTAAAAAATGGAGATTCGAATGGAGAGAGTACCCAATTATGAAGTCTTTTTTTCTTCTTACATCAAACTCCTCAAAAATTTGAGTTTTTCACCACTTGCTTCCTTTTCAATGTTCAATTGAATAACACTCAAATAGAATTACTAACAACAATACAATTAACCAATGTACAATGTTAAATTCCTACAATTCAATCACAATTAACATTGCAACACTACAAAAATTGAAACTTGAATTGATATATATCAAATTCGATGTGAAAAATATGTTATTTCCTCCTCCTTAAGTTGGCAAACTAGAAAAAGGTGGTGGAAAGTTCATGCAAAGGTGGTAGAATGTGAAAAATGTGCATGTGCACTTACCAACAACATGAACAAACTTTTTGTTTGTCAGAACACACACATACTAGAAGAAAATAGAGCATGTGGGCCTAGATCATGCGTATCCTAGCCTTTTTACCATTTCAGTAGAAAGAAAAAATGTGCTCATGTTATAACACACTCGCGTTGTAACAAGAGCATGTTTTATCTTCATATACAAAACTCTATATTATTCATTTCTCAACCTCCTCCTTAACCCATCTTTCCCTCAAGTTATCAACTTCACAGAGCTCTCATGTATTTCTTTTATCTCTTTCCTCACCTCTCTATCTCTAACCTCTTTATCTCTCACCTCTCTCTCCCCCTCACCTCTCTACCTCTCCCCTCTCTATGTCTCTCAATAACTCCTTGTCTACCTCTCCATTCGTCCTTAGCCATCTAGGTCTCTCACTTAACCCTCAACCCTCAACACAATACCTTAAACCCTAATCCCTCAACCCTAAACCCTAATCCCTTATCCTTAAACCCTAAACCCTATCCCTAAAGCCTCAACCCTCAATCCTTAAACCTTAAATCATAAACCCTATCCATAAACCCTCAACCCTTGACACTATACCTTAAACCCTAATCCCTCAACTCTAAAACCTATCCCTAAACCCTCAACCCTTGACATTATACCTTAAACCCTAATCTCTCAACCCTAAAACCTATCCCTAAACCCTCAACCCTCAACACTATAACTTAAACCCTAATCCCTCAACCCTAAACCCTAATCCCTTAACCCTAAACCCTAATCCCTTATCCCTAAACCCTAAACCCTATCCCTAAAGCCTCAAACCTCAGCCCGTAAACCTTAAATCCTAAACCCTCAACCCTCGACACTATACCTTAAACCCTAATCCCTTATCCCTAAACCCTAAACCCTTATCCCTAAAGCCTCAACCCTCAACCCTTAAACCTTAAATCCTAAACCCTTTTCCTAAACCCTCAACCCTCGAAACTATACCTTAAACCCTAAACCCTTATCCCCAAAGCCTCAACCCTCAACCCTTAAACCTTAAATCCTAAACCCTATCCCTAAACTCTCAACCCTCGACACTATACCTTAAATCTGAATCCCTTATCTGTAAACCCTAAACCCTTATCCCTAAAGCCTCAACCCTTAACCCTTAAATATTAAATCCTAAACCCTATCCCTAAACCCTCAACACTCGACACTATCCCTTAAACTGTAATCCCTTATCCATAAACCCTATCCCTAAAGCCTCAACCCTCAACCCTTAAACATTAAATCCTAAAACCTATTAGTAAACCATCAACCCTCGACACTATACCTTAAACCCTAATCCCTCATCCCTAAACCCTAAACCATATCCCTAAAGCCTCAAGCCTTAACCCTTAAACCTTAAATCATAAACCCTATGCCTAAACCCTCAACCCTTGACACTATACCTTAAAACCTAATCCCTTATCCCTAAACCCTAAACCCTATCCCTAAAGCTTCAACCCTCAAGGTCCTTAAACCTTAAATCCTAAACCCTATCCTTAAACCCTCAACCCTCAACACTATACCTCAAACCCTAATCCCTCAAACCTAAACCCTAATCTCTCAACCCTAAACCCTAATACCTTATCCCTAAACCCTAAACCCTATCCCTAAAGCCTCAACCCTCAACCCTTAAACCTTAAATCATAAACCCTATGCCTAAACCCTCAACCCTCCACTCTATACCTTAAACCCTAATCCCTTATCCCTAAACCCTAAACCCTATCCCTAAAGCCTCAACCCTCAAGGTCCTTAATACTTAAATCATAAACCCTATCCCTAAACCCTCAACCCTCAACACTATACCTCAAACCCTAATCCCTCAACCCTCAACCCTAATCCCTTATCTGTAAACCCTAAACCCTATCCCTAAAGCCTCAACCCTCAACCCTCAAACCTTAAATCCTAAACCCTATCCCAAAAACCTCAACCCTTGACACTATGCCTTAAACCCTAATCCCTCAACCCTAAAGCTTTAAACCATCAACCCTTATCCACCCCTCTCCTCCCCTATCTACCTCACCCCATCTCTCCCCTATCTCTCAAACCTTAGCCATCTAGGTCTCTCACTTACCCCTAAAGCCTCAACCCTCAACCCTTAAAGCTTAAATCCTAAACCCTATCCCTAAACCCTCAACCCTTGACACTATACATTAAACCCTAATCCCTTATTCCTAAACCCTAAATCCTATCCCTAAAGCCTCAACCTTCAACCCTTAAACCTTAAATCCTAAACCCTATACCTAAACCCTCAACCCTCAACACTATACCTTAAACCCTAATCCCTCAACACTAAACCCTAATCCCTCAACCGTTAATCCCTTAATACCTCAACCCTTAAACCCTAAACCCTTGACACTTAAACCCTAAACCCTTAAACCCTCAACCCTTATCCACCCCTCTCCTCCCCTATTTGCCTCACCCCCATCTCTCCCCTATCTCTCTCACCCCTCTCCCTAGGTTATAGGTCTCTCACTTGTATACCTCTCATGGCTCTCTAGATATTTCCCTTCCTCTCCACCTCTCTCCCTCCTCCTTACCCATCTTTCCCTCAAGTTGTCAACTTCACTCTCTTATTTTATTATATCTCTCCCCTTACCTCTCTATCTCTCACCTTTATCTCCCTCTCACCTCTCTACCTCTCCCCTCTCTACATCTCTCAATCACTCCTTGTCTGCCTCTCCATCCATCCTTAGTCATCTAGGTCTCTCACTTAACCCTAAACCCTAAACCTTATTCCTAAAGCCTCAACCCTTAAACCTTAAATCTTAAACCCTATCTCTAAACCCTCAACCCTCAACACTATACTTTAAACCCTAATCCCTTAAACCTTAGCCCTAAACCCTATCCCTAAAGCCTCAACCCTCAACCCTTAAACCTTAAACCCTAAACCCTATCCCTAAACCCTTTACCCTCAACACTATACCTTAAACCCTAATCCCTTAACCCTCAGCCCTAAAGCCTCAACCCTCAATCCTTAAACCTTCAACCCTAAACCCTATCCCTAATCCCTCTACCCTTAACACTATGCCTTAAACCCTAATCCCTCAACCCTTAAACCCTTAATCCCTCAAACCTTAAACCCTTAAACCCTAAACTCTCAACCCCTAGATACCCTTAAACCCTTAAACCCTATACCCTATACACTTAACCTTGGACACTCAACCTTGAACATTATCCCTCAACCTTCAAACCTCTACCCTATACTTATTCCCTAAACCCTCAACCCTCATCCATAGGCCTTATACCCTCAACCTTAAACCATAAACCATATATCTTAGACATTCAACCTTGAACATTATCCCTCAACTATAAATTCTCAACCCTCTACCCTATACCCTCAACCATATACTTAATCCCTAATCCCTCAATCTTCAACCCTATACCTTAAACCATGAAGCCTACACCCAAAAACCCTCTTCCCTATACCCTATAACCTCACCCTTATACCCTAAACCCTGAATATTGTGCCTCAACCCTATACTTAAAACCTAAAACATATACTCTCAACCCAAGTCACCCTATGCTTTATATACTCTCAATCCATATCGTAAACACTAAACCCAATATCCTAAACCCTAATCCCCATGCTTTACACACTTAATCTTATACACTCAACAAGCTGAATATTATCCCTCAACTGTAACCCTCAACCCTCAACCCTCTACTCTCTACCCTCTACCTATTACTTAAGCCCTAATCCCTCAACCCTCAACCCTATACCTTAAACCCTAAACCCAAAAACCTCAACCCTTGACCCTAAAAACTATACGGGCTTAGGTCCTTATATACCCTAAACCCAAAACCCTTGTAACATACATACATACATATAGGCATACATACATACATACATACAAAAATGCATACATATATACATACATACAAGCACATCATACATGTACATACATACATACAACCATACATACATACATACAAGCATACATATATACATATATACACACATACATATAAGAATACATATGTGTATATATAGGCATATACATACATACATCAATACATACATACAAGCATGCATACATACATTCATACATACATACATACATACATACATATATAAATACAAATATATACACAAACATACATACATCAAACATACTTGAAAACCTTGAACATAAATCATTCCAATTGAGACATAATGCGAGCATGTTATAACGCGCTCACATTATGTCAAACTGGGCAAACATCAGGCAAACTTGAAAAAAAAGAAAAAAATGCAAAACATAACGCGAGCATGTTATAGTGCGCTCACATTATATTTTGATTTGGGAATCCCAAGCCTTAGGATTGGGATTTGATTTGGATTTCCAACCCAAAGGCTTGGAGTGCCTTCCCAATGTCCAAAGATATGTTTTTGCATATTCTACAACATTTCACATAATTTCGTTCGTGCTAACCCTCAAATTTACATGTGTTTCAAGGTTGAACAAATCAAACACCTAGGTAATGTTAGGCTTTCTCTTAGCTATTTATCGATGTACTTTTCACATTTTAACAATGTTGAGCCTTTCATCTTTAATTTCTTTTGTTTGTGTGTCCGTTTTTTGGCAAAAACCAGTGTTTGGTCTTTTTTTCATTATAAATTAACCGTTCATTGAAATTTCAAATAAATTACATTTTTATAAACTAGATTCCATTCTACACATTAAAAAAAATTCAATTAGTTTTCAAAATTTATAGGGGTAGCATGGCCAAAATTCTATTTTTTAGGATGTGTCCACTTTGAAAATTAGTAAAAAATTAAATACTCATTAAAAAATTATCACAAAAATTGGGCATAAACTATATGATGTTAGCTAATTTCTCATCGAAGCGATTTTAAAAATACCAAAAAAAGTTAACCTTTTGAGGGAGCCACAAAACACACTATGTTATGTTTTTTTGACAGAAACAACACCAATTTCTATGGCTCCCTTTTTGAACCCCTTAATCTATACCATTTTAAAGAAAAATAGTAGTTTAGAAAGTAGAGTTGGAGCACTATGAACATTGTTTTTGTTGCATCTTAAAATTTTGAGTGTAACTATGCTCAATTTCTCATCCAAGGTCAGTATTTCTTGATTTAAAAAAAAAGTGGCCACTTATGACCCCCTTTTGGCCCCCCATATTCTTGCACTTACCCTTGTTGCATTTGTAGAAAACAACATTATATTTCGGAGTCACCATTTCTAATCATGTTAGTTTTGCACTCAATATCCATGTGACAAAACTTATTGCATGCAAAGCAATAGTCATAAAAAGAATAAGATGTTCTAGCATCATGCTTTGGAGGCACAAATGACTTCTTCCTCATGTTATTATCTCTTCTAGAGTTGGTTCTATAGTCAATAGCCTTATGTCCAAATTTATTGCAAGAATAATAGTAACCATAGAAGGATTGAAAGAACCTGAGATTAGTAGCTGATCTAGGAGGAGACCTCTTGAGGTATTTCTTCTGATTACTGACCTGTATGAAGTTATCATCATCCAACTCTTGTCCCTCATCTTTAGTTTCCTCAAAGTCTTTAGTGTTAGGCTCTTTCCTTCTCATTTCAAACATGCCTTCAGGTATATCTATTTTAGGACTTTGACATTTCTCAAATCCAATACCACCTTTATTCTTTGGAGGTCTTTGACTACTGATTATGTCATCAAGAATATTGGTACTTTTCTTCAGTTTTAGACCTTTGTCTATCAGATCCCTTACAATTTCTAATTCTTTCTTTAGAGAGACATTTTCTTCTTCAAGTTTGGAGCATTCAAGTGATTTGTCATTCAACTTAACATTTAGACAATATGCAACCTTCTTACCTTCTTCAACTTGAGCTTTCAACTTGGCAATTGCTTTTAGCTTGATCTTATATTCTTCATTTTTACTTTTTGCTGCATCCAGATCTTCTAGGGTAGAAATGAGTTCTCTCTCTCTCTAAACCCCTAAACCCCAAATAATGACTCTAAACCCTAACCCCTAAATCATAAACTCGAGCAAACCTAAACCCCTAAACCCTAAACTTCAGTAACCCTAAACTCATAAACCTGAGCAACCCTCTCTCTCTCTCCTAAAACCCCTAAACCCTAAATAATGCCTGTAACCCCTAACCCCTAAACTATAAACCCTAAACTCGAGCAACCCTAAATCCCTAAACCCTAAATAATTCCCCTAAACCCTAACCCCTAAACTCGTAAACACGAGCATCTCTCTCTCTCTCTCAAAAACCACAAAACCTGAGCAACCCTGAACCTCTATCTCCCTATCTCTCCCTTATCTCCCTATATCTCTATTATCCCTCTACCTTTCAATCTCTCTCCCTATCTCTCTAGACATCTTATTCACTCTCTATCTCCATATCTCTCCCCTCTGTCTCATCTATCTCTCCCTATCTATCTCCTCTAGATATCTCTACCTATCTATCTCTCCCTATCTCCCTATCTCTTGTCTCTCTCTCCCCTATCATTCCTCTATCTCCCTATCTCTCCTCTCTATCTCTCCCTCACCCTTATTGATGAAGGAAATGAAAACAAGAAAATTAAGACTCTCTCTCTCTCTCATCATATCTCTCCCTCTCTCTTCCCTCCATCTCCACCCTCTCTCCCTCTCCCTCTTCCTTATCGATAAAGAACATGGAAACAAGAAACTTAAGACATGCAAAGAGGGATGAGGATATAAATCGGGAGGATGAAATGGAAACAAGATAAAATGAAAGTTGATTGGATGGGAAGAATGGTGAGGAGAGGTGGAAAATAGTAAAATAGGGAAAAATTAGTGGGATCTAAAGGGAAATTAGAAAGGAAAAGGAAAACTAAGAAAGATAGGAAAAGGAAAACTAGGAGGTAGATAGGTTAGAGAGAGAGAGAGTAGGACATAGAGAGGGGAGGGAAGTAGAGAGTGAGAGAGAGGGTAGGAGGTAGAGAGGGGAGGGAAGTAGAGAGTGAGAGAGAGGGTAGGAGGTAGAGAGGGGAGGGAAGTAGAGAGTGAGATAAAGGGTAGGAGGTAGAGAGGGGAGGGAAGTAGAGAGTGAGAGAGAGGGTCTGAGGTAGAGAGGGGAGGCAAGTAGAGAGTGAGAGAGAGGGTAGGAGGTAGAGAGAGGATGGAAGTAGAGAGTGAGAGAGCTCGGGTAGGAGGTAGAGAGGGGAGGGAAGAAGAGAGTAAGAGAAAGGGTAGGAGGTAGAGAGGGGAGGGAAGAAGAGAGTAAGAGAGAGGGTAAGAGGTAGAGAGGGGAGGGAAGTAAAGAGTGAGAGAGAGGATAGGAGGTAGAGAGGGGAGGGAAGTAGAGAGTGATATATAGGGTAGGACATAGAAAGGGGAGGGAAGTAGAGAGTGAGAGGGTAGGAGGTAGAGAGGGGAGGAGGTAGAGAGGGGCTGGAAGTAGAGAGTGAGAGAGAGGGTAGGAGGTAGAGAGGGGAGGGAAGTAGAGAGTGAGAGAGAAGGTAGAAGGTAGAGAGGGGAGGGAAGAAGGGAGTGAGAGAGAGGGTAGGAGGTAGAGAGAGGAGGGACATAGAGAGTGAGAGAGAGGATAAGAGGTAGAGAGGGGAGGGAATTAGAGATTGAGAGAGAGGGTAGGAGGGAGAGAGGGGAGGGCAGTAGAGAGTGAGAGAGAGAGGGTAGGAGGTAGAGAGGGGAGGGAAGTAGAAAGTGAGAGAGAGGGTAGGATGTAGAGAGGGGAGGGAAGAAGAGAGTGAGAGAGAGAGGAAGTAGAGGTAACAAAGAGTGAGGAGGGGAGGGATAGAGAGAATAGTAGAGAGAGGGATAAGGAGGGAGGGAGTGAGATGTTTTATTTCAGCATAATGTGAGTGTTTTATAACGCGCTCACGTTATTCTTTGCCTTGGTAATTTCCAAGCCTTAGGCTTGGATTTGCCTTAGAATTCCAACCCAAAGGCTTGGACTATGTTTAGGACGTCCACAGATGTATTTTTCCATATTGTAACAAAAATCACATTATCTAGAGTGTGTTCCCCATCAGGTAAAAAAATAGCACCATAATCTTAAGCTCTCTGTTAGCTTTCTAGCCGTATAATTTTGTTCACATTTTGAGTATGTTAAGGATTTCATCTTTAATTTCTTTTGTTAGTGTATCTATTTTTTGTCAAAAACTAGTGTCTAGTATTTTTGACTTTTTTTTAATCGTTCTTTGAAATTTCATATAAATTACATTTTTAGAAACTAGACTCCATTCTACATGTATTAAAAAAAGATTTTGATTAGTTTTCAAAACTTTTAGGGGGAGCATGCTCAATTTTCTATTTTTCAAGATGTGTCCACTTTGAAAATTAGTAAAAAATTAATTATTCATAAAAAAATTATCAGAAAAATTAGGGATAAACTACATGGTGTTAGACAATTTCTCATTGAAGCGATGTTTGAAATACTAAAAAAAAGTTAACATTTTAGGGAAAGCACACCAGATGCTATGTTATGTTTTTTTGAAAAAAACATGACCAATTTGTGTGCTCCCCCTTTTTGAACCCCTTAATCTCAACCATTTTTTATTTAAAAAATTAGTAGTTTAGAAACTAGATTTAGAGCACTACGACTCTTGTTTTTGTTGTATCTTCAAATTTTGAGTGTAACTATCTTCAATTTCTCATCCAACATCAGTCTTTCCTAATTTCAGAAAAAAGTGGCATCTTAAGACCCCCTTTTGGTCCCCCATCTTTGTGCACTTACCCGTACACCTAAAATCGAAAGAAAATAAAGAATATTTTCTAAATATTTTCTATTTTCTCATGATTTTGTCCAAACAATAAGTGATTTTCTTACATTTTCTAGCACCTAGTTGATGAGTATTGATGAGTTTGTGATGTGTTTCATATCACTGGTTGTTTGTTGAGTGTAAATAACTTTGTGTGATTAACCTAAATCTCACACCCCAAACTTTGACTATGTTTTACTTTTTACTTTTAAGTAATTAGTAGATAATCTGGCATGGATTAATGATTTGACGTTATATGGAAATGTTAGGATAAATCAACGACTTCATGAGTTTATGTTTATATGTTTAAAATTTAGACATGTGATTATATGATGTTATGATTATTTATTCATAAGGTATATGGATTGATTAACGATACACTAATCCCAGTTTGGTGATTGCAAGTTGTAACCGGGAAACAAGTTTTTCCACCCTCTAAGAAAGAGAGGGAGAGCATCATCAAAGATAAGATAATAAATGTATGGATAAGAACATGTTGTTGCCATCTAAGTCTCGTGTTTTCACAACTTAGTGAACCTTTGTTGAGTTTGGTAAGTTGTGTTTGACCAATTGGTCTAAGTTTGGTTTTTAACTTGACAAATCATTGATTGTCAGCTAGATTTATGAAGATGAGGTTTTTGTCTAAAACTAAGTCAGTGTAGATTTGGATCGTCAACAAGAAAATAGTCAATAGTCATCTTTTGTCTTTTCATAATACAAATATATATAGTTATATTACTAGAGCAAGTAAATGCTAGTAGTTAATTTGTTTTATTATTGGAACTTCTGATTGGTATGCCATTGTGATAATTTGTCTATTTGGACGTTAAAATGATTTTGAGAGGGGGAGAATACCTCGACCCCATTCTCATAGTTTATTGCGTATTTAAAATAACATATGTATACGTTGTATACAATGATATTATGTTGTTAGATAATTATTTAATTTAAACTATTAGTTATAATCAAATGTTTGTAGTCGATGTGTTTTTATTGAGGACGTGGTGTTGATTTCAAATTTAATCCATCACTCAACTCCTTTCTCCCATGATTGATAATTGAGAGAAAGAAGGGGTTTTGAACAAAGTGTTGGAGTGGTCTTTAGGATCAATAGCACCATTGTCTCTGTATGCCACCATGGAGTATTCTTAGGTTAAGATGCAGGAGAAAGTTTTGCAGTTAAGGAGAGTAAGTTGTATTATTTACCACTGGAGATGCACTCAAAACAATGAAAGAGAACACAAGAAGTATCTCTTTTTGGAGTTTCTTCGATGGGGGAAATATTGAAGAAGGAGAAGGATTGGTGGCTTATTGTGGAAAGAAGGAATAAGTGAAATTCATAAACCTCTATGCTCTATTGAACTTCGATCAGGTTCCATGCTTTCTCCTTAAGAAAATATTATATTAGACTAAAATTTTTGCTATGATATTGGCTCGGTAGTATGTTCTATTTGAGGCCGATGGGCTTGATCATCTTCTATATTGAATGAGGTCGTAGAGTCTTTTACTCTATGTTTTTGATGAGGTTTTAATTTTTTTTAGTTCTTGTAGAAGTCGTATCTCTGTTTCATGGTAAGAGACTTGATTCTCTTTTCTTTTCACACCTATAAAAGGTTGTGGTATATATATATATATATTATCTATAGCATACAATGCATGTGGGTTGAAAGGCCAAGTTATCTCTGTATATCATATGTAGAGAATTTATCTTTGTATTTCATATGCAGTGAAGTTATCTTTGTATATCGTTTGTAGAGAAGTTATCTCTGTATAATGTATGCAGTGAAGTTCTCTGTATATTGCATTTAGTAAAGTTATCTCTGCATAATGTACATAGTATAAACATCTTAGTATATTGAAACCAGTATAGGCATCTTTATATATTGTATACAGTATAAACATCTCAATATATTGAAACCAGTATAGGCATTTCTATTTATTGTATTAGGTCGAGTAAGCTATGTATTTTATCTTTAGAAGGTTAAAATTTAATGGTATACTATTCATAGTATATTGTGTAGCTTTAAACTTTAACAGTATACTATCTACAATATACAATATAGTATTAATCTAGAGAAGGCCGAATGACCATGTTGCTGGTGTATAAACACCAAGCATAATTTAAGAGATTCAAGTTTTGACCGATAGTGTATTCTTGATATGGCTAAGCCAATATATGAGATTTTATCTCTGCTAAGAAGCCGTGGCAAGGCTAAGGTATGTTGCTATAACCTTTATCAACTAGTTCAATTGTCATCTTTATATTAATATTTATGTAATTCAGAGATAGATCTATTAAGAAGTCTGATGACAATACAAAAGTTGAGTGTGGTTAATGAAAGTATAGACAAGTGTTTGATTCACATTTCTTAGTAGAGTATATGTTCTAGTTTTGATGTTTTTATTCAAACATTTTTGAGAAGGATATTCTCATGTATACATAAATGCTTTGAATATCATTGTAAACACTAAGTCAAGTGATATAATGTCACATTAAAATTCTTTAGCAATGATAAGTGTTATCATTATATTTACAAGACGTTATTCAAAGTTCATAGTCTATTCTATATTGAAAGTCAGTGAACTCAAGAACAAGAGGTCAAAATTATCCTTTTATTATTGAAGATTCAACCTACCTAGGTTAAAAATATTGTACTTAATTAATGATTATCCATGATAATGATAGTACTCATTGTGATCTATTATGAATGAGGATATACCTCATGTACCTTATTTTTACATGTTTTGAGAAACAAGAATTTGATTAATACCCAAGTGGTCAAGAGGAGAATAGTGGTTATTATATTCATGATTACACCTTATTAACTGTGGAAATCAAGTGTTTTTGATATACTAATGTATTGGGTAAGAAACGTAAAAACCCTAGAATCAAACCTGAGAGTTTAGAAAAACTTAAAACTCTCAAGTTAGTTATGACATTGGTTAAGTTTAATATATGTTATGGTCGACAGTAATAAGGTTGATAATACCATAGATCAAGACCATATAAAGAGTCTAAGAAACACTTTGATAAATCTTAATAATTTCTTGATAGAGTCAAAACTTGACATATAGCACAAGAGTGCTTAATCTTTTATAGTCTTTGTGTAGAATGACAGGAAGTCATAGACCCTAAAATTTGCAAGAATGCAACTAGGGACTCTCTGAAAAGTTAAAATCATCTAAATCTACGCATTGTGTATATATATCCTAGATTAAGGATTAAATTCTAAGTCAAATTGACTAGAATTTGAGTTTAGCCAAGACAATTCATGTCTAGAGTTGCTAGTCAAACTAGTTAAACTGTAGGATGAGGTAGTTTTCAAGTCGAGTTAGAGGTGTGTAGACACATTACTATGTTTATTGAAAACATCTATTTATATAGAAACTTTAGCCAAAGTGATGCATTTGTCTCTGCATGCATTAGTCGGTTCACTGTGTCTAGATGATGTGATCTATCAGAATGATCATACTTAGCTACAAGATTGTCTAGAGTCGTATGGCCGATTGAGTTACCTAAGACACAACACTAGAAATCAGATGGAAACTTGTTGGTTCCTTATGTCTATACTCTTCGTGAAGGGTAGGGCCACTTCCAGGAAGGAAGGTGTGCATGGGACCACCTTTCTGTGGTTGGAGGTAAAGCACTCAGATGATGCTCTCCCTCTATAGTAGAAGATTCACCGAGAATTGTGAGACAGATATCAAGATTCCAGATATAGTGTACTTCATGATTGACTTATGATGTAAAATTATTCTTTTTTCGAAGGGCAACATATTTGTAATGTAAAGTGAAAAATTTTCACTATGATTTATCTTTGAATATATTGTATTTCAAGGTTGGAAAGATATTCAAAAAAGATATGCATTTAGTTTTATGTGATTATGAAAATGTTAAAAAAAAATTCTCTCATGTTTATTATGTTCTTTTACTTTCTTAGTAATTTGTGTGTGTAATTCCTAGTAATATGAGATGGCATGTTACACTAAACACCCTCAAACTAGTTATGTGAGATCTCTTCAATCTATGTTGAGGATCAAGTGTTTGTTGTAATAGATTGCATGGATGGTACTATTTGGAGATTGTACCCTATTGAACCTTGGTTATTGATTTTCATGATCAAATCAATAGATGTTATGTTTGCAAACCTATCTATTCACTATTAGTGTTGAAGTGTGGAATAAAACTTAGATTTTTAGTTTGTTTCCTTTTTAAACCCTCTCCTTTCCTCCCTTAATCTTTTTCTCAAGTTTCTTTTATAGATATGACTAGTTTAGGATTAGTTTTAGGATTCTAAATTTGCAAATTGCTAATGTAGTGTTAATATTTCATGTTTACAAATTATTTTGTAGTTGGTTATGAGCTAAAAGGTTATACTTTATGGAAATAAATGTTTAGGATCAATTTTCTATTATTTGTTAAATCTAAAATGTTGAACATATATGTGAAAATTAACCTTTGAATGTTGGAAAGCTTGCCAAGAACCATAGGTTATTGATTGTAAAATCAAAGTACATGGTCATTAAGTTACCTTGCAATAGGCCAAGACCTAGTTACAAAGACCTTGGGGATAATCAGTTTTCTTTTGGGAATTGATTTCCTTTCAGGAGAGGCAGAGTCTATCTTGGATTTCACCTGAGTTGAGAAGTGTGTCAAAACACCCATCAACACCTCCTTCTTCTTAAATGTCCTCACATGTAAAACCTCTCTCATGTAGTCATGGTAAATATCGAAGTATTCACACATAATTATACTCTCTCTACATATCCATAATAGGGATTTTCTAAAATATAAGGTCAAAAGAGAAGTCACACCGATTAAAGAAGTTATCAAGACTTTTCATAAGAAAATCACTATTTAATTAACAAAATTAATTAGTAGTGAAGATATTTTTTCATATTAGTTAATTATCATTTATAATATGCTAAATGCATATTTATATTATAAGGTCTACATAATTCTCATAGGTCTTACATACAATACAATGCCCTTATGTTTTACCAATTTCTGAAGGTCTTACAAGTGCTAAGTTAGGTCTCACATTTAATATATTGATTTACAAGGAAGAAGAAATATAGAGGAAGAGATTACATGATGTCCATATGTCTTACATATAGAACAATAGTTGACTACTAGGAGGTGTCATTGTTATGCACACTCCCTCTCAATGGCAACTCCTTGAGGCACAACATTATCTTGAATCTAGGGATTTTTACATTGCATAGAGGCTTTGTAAATGTGGCTACTAGGATTCAATCCCAAGTCTTCATGGACATTAGTGGCCACTAGGATTTAATCTTAGATCTCCATATCCATAACATAGAATATATTTTCCATGTGATCATCAACAATTTGATAGAATTAGAGAGTGATTTCACTATTAAGAAGTTTTTCTTAAATGAATTATGCACATGGACTTCAATTTGCTTTGTTCTTTGATGTTGAATTTTTTGACAAGAGTAATACAACTTTGGCTATTACGTAAGACTATGGTTCTCTCATTAGTACCCAAATGAAGCCCATCCAATGACTTTTCTAGCCACATTGATTCCTACGTTATTTCTATTGTACTTCTATACTAAGCCTTTGCGGATAAAAGAAACACATGATGTTACTTTTTATTAATCCATGTGATAGAATCTACACCATATTTAATGTTCTTTTTTCTATTTTCCAATGATTCATATAAGGTTCCTACATAAATATAGATATAATATCTATTGTATAGGTAATATCTAGTCTCTAGATATGATTAGGTATATCAAACTTCTTACAAGGTGGGATTAATCTTTTCACTTGATGGTTTTAGGATTAGTACTCACCTCAATAAGTATAACAACTAGTTTAATATCCATCATATTGGACATTTCTAAGGTAAATCATGTAGAGACTTTGCTTGGGGTACTAGAATAGAATATTGGTCTTAGAATAAAGTCATTCCCAAGAAATCATGAACAAGACCTAGATTAGTCATCTCAAATGATTTAACTTTTCTAATTATGGATTAGAGAGTTAAGACTACTTGTAATATGTAATATATTCACATATAACATAATTATAGTACTAATCTAATTATTTCTAGAGAAATTGTAAAAAATGAGTGAAATTAGGGTTTCCAATTCCTTTGGGAGCCTAGAGAAAGTGCCTGGTGTAGAAGATCACCGTTGGAGCTTCGGAGCATTTTGAGACCTAGGAGATCAAGCCACTATTCCTCCTTTGCCACGGAAGGGTAAAAGGGATATGGCTGGGCATGGATTGGAAAGGAAACATGCTATACAGTCGTGGAATGCCCCCCAGTTGAGGGAGAACAAATCTTTTGACGGTAGGTTCCCGACATCACGAGAAGAAGGTCAGGGGTGAAATTGGTTGGGATGGGGGACAAATGCCCTTCCCTACAATGTGAGGGCTTTCAAATTGATTGAGGGCAAGGTTTAGCCCTCCATCGTAGATGGTCCTGCTTGCGCCAATAAGGGCTTCAATACCAAACCTTTGCAATGCTCTAGTATGTCGCCAATTTTAGAATTTGATGAAGCAACTGATAAAGAAATTATTGAGAATGAAGTTTTTTTTGCAAAGAATGGCCTAATAGGTAGATTTGTGAAGCTCTGGCTCATCCTTGTTGGTCTTCATAAATGGGTCAAGGAAATGTGGAGTCTAATTTTGAAAGGAAGTATGGAAATTTACCCTTGCACTCATGGGTTTTTCATTGTTGCCTTCGATAGTGTCGAGAATAAAAACACTATCCTCTATGATTATTAGTGGTGTTTTGGTGAGCATTTGCTCATGCTAAAGCCATGGTACCCTACCTTCAACCCTCTTACAGAATCTTTTTCGATTACTCCTACATGGGTACGTCTCCCAAATCTCTCGCTCTATTTTTAGCTGGAGACTTGTTTTGCTGCAATTGGGAATCAAGTGGGGAAATTCATACATACCATTCTAGTTGACATAGAAATTTCTAAATAATTACTGGTTGAAATCACTCTAAAAACCTTGAGCCAATGTTGGAAACAATGTAATTATGAAGGTTTACCCTTCCACTATCGCAATTGTTTCAAGATTGGTCATTTGGTAGTTAATTGCTCCAAACAGAAGTTGGTTGGTCAAGCCTCCTAGTGGAAAGATACTTCTCCCAACCATTACTCAGTGGACAAGGAAGCTCATGCCCCATCTTTGGTGGAGACTAGTAGTAAGTCACCCTCTTTTGAGTCAAATGTGCTTGAGTCAAACAGGCTGGAGTCTGGTTCACTTTTTTTGAAGGGTTTAGTTTTGGATCCCTCTTAATGTACTACGAGGGCTGATAGTGGTCTAGGATCTAAGATGAAGTCACTTGAGCCTATTGGTTCTCTGAATAGGCTTCTAGAGACTCATTTAGTCTCCATCAGTGCTTCCGCTCCTCCTCCCTTGGAGGGTGTGGCCTCTGAGGTTAGAGATATGAATGGCATGTGGACAGTGGTGTAACACAAAAAGAAGAAGTTATCTACAACACATAGTATGCAGTTACGATCTCATCACAAGTAATTGTGCTCCTAAGGGGTGGTTTTTGAATCGCTATTAATGGGGTTGTTGTTATTCTATGTACATGGATTATGTAAGTTTAGGAGCTATAATTTGTTCTCAGGGAAGATGTTAAAAACTTATGGGCTAGGCCCTCTTTTTGATCGGTCCCTAGTCCCTAACCAGGGTTTATATATATAAAAAAAATATTTCTAATAAATTTTAGTCAAAATAACACAACTTAGAGAATCCAAGGGATTGAAGGGAGCTATTAATATTTTCATACGAAGATCTAGGAGTTTGTTTAAGACCATATAAATAGTTTCTAATCTTACATGTACATAAGTTTATTTATTTGATTGTTAAAAACCTTTTGGTTGGGTCATATAAATTTTCTCTTGAAAATCACAATTAAGAAATGTATTTTTCACATATGTTTTGTGTATCTCCTAACCATTTTGGGATGCTAAAATAAGAAACATCCTAATGGTGCTCATTTTTACCTTAGGGGAAATTTTTTCATGACAATCTAGATCATGCCACTAAGTAAAGCCTCTAGTGAATAATCTTTCCTTACATTTGTCTATTGCACCATTAGAATTATATTTAACTTTATATAACCAATGATAATCAATAACATTTCTTTTTTAGGGTGCATGTTCACAAGATCCCAAGTTTTGTTCCTAATAAGAGAATTATACTCTAATTGCATTGCATCCCTCCATCTCTTATCTATGCTAGCTTTCTCAAAAGTTGGAGGTTCACTTTCATAAAAATTTGTTAAGGCATAATATGTATGATGACTCCTAATTATTTTTAGATGAAGAAGGATTCTCTACTTGGATTAGGGTTTGAGTCCATTTAAGTATTTTAGTATGAGGTTTATCAAAAGATTCCTCCCCCTTAAATTCATTTGGTTATATTTATCTAAGATGGAAGATTCTTCAAGATTTTCAATTTAAGTATTTTGGATGGATGATAGAAGTTTTTTCAAGTATGAATATTTCTACTTAATATGACATCCTTTTTTGAGGGATCATAAAGTTTTAAACTTTTTGTACTTAATTTGGATATCTTACAAAGACAAATTTTAAATTTTGGATTAAGTTTATTTCCTTTATTTTTAGGTTGTAGGAAAAGAAATATATTTAAAATGAAAATGATTAAAATCATCTCCAATAATTTACACATTTTATGCAAAAACTTGTAAATATATTAGGATAAGAATAAGAATAGTACATACATTTTCTAATGTAGTCATGAATAGAACTACACCTAAAGATCATAATATCAAAATAGTACTAAAACTATATAACATGAGTTTAAAGAATAAAGAATTCCTTAAAGCATTGAAATCTATATGACCAATTTACCTCCATAACTACCACTCTTATTTGCATGCATTTTTGTCAAGTAGTCTTTGCAAAACATGCAAACTATAGTACTAAATCATTTTTTGGATTTAATGAATTTTCCTGCAAGATTAATAAAGTATGTCAATAGTGGACATATTTACATAGATTGATGTCCCATAGACTACGCTATATCACCTTCACCTCAGTAGCTCAAAGTCTACTAAAATTTTGAGAATAAGGATATTTATTCATCAATGGAACACCTAGATCTCTCTAAATTTCTTTGTAGATTTGAAAGAGAACAAAAAATGTGCTTTATTAAAATTATCCGTCAAGAATTTGTGATTATTGGAGGAGATTTCAATGCCATCTTCAATGACGAGGACAAAAGGGGGGTGAAGAAGAAAAACCAATCATAGCTAGACTTCATGGATTTTGTAATTAGAGCAAACTTGCAAGATATTTAATATTGAAAAATGGTCTTTATACTTGGACCAACCATTGATTGGGCTTTGATAATATAGCTAAAAGATTGGATCAATTCTTGTGTAGATGTGACTTGTCATATTTTCCACTCACTTCCGAATGTAGCATTCTCCTTGTCCCTAGATCTAACCACTTCTTGATTTGACTACTCCTTAAAGAGGAACAAAAGCCAAATAAATGCCCTTTCAAATTTGAAAATATGTAGATCAAAGACCCATATTTTGTTGCCAATATGAAAAAATGGTGGACTAAAGCTCAATTCAAAAAAGGTTAAAAAATATACATACTTAAAAAAAACTACAATATATATCAAAGGGTGCCTCAAGAAGTGAAACAAAGAACATTTCAAAAACATCTTTGAGGAAAAGGAGAGACTAGAAGAAGATTTGGAGATCCTAGTTGAGGAAGTGATACAAAAAGGCATCCAGACTAAGAAAGTTATAAGAAAAGAGAAACAATTAAGGGATCAATATGAAGAAATTCTAGCTAGAGAAGAGATATACTAGAGATAAAAGTCGAGAAATATGGCTTAAGGATGGTGATAAAAATACCAAGTTCTTCCACAACTCAACAAAACCTCAAAGGAATCATAATATAATTTTCAATATCAAATTAGCATTTGGGGAACCCATAGAGGAGGTTAAGTAGATAAATGAGGAAGCAATCCTCTACTTTCAGAGGCTCCTTAGTAATCTGGAAGGGTCAAATTTGTTGCATCAAAACAAAATTCTAGAACACATCCCAAATTTTTAATGGGTTCTTTCATGGAGGAAGAGATAAAATCTATAGCCTCACAATTACATCCAAACAAAGCACCTAGTCTAGATGGTTTCCCTGCTAGTTTTCTCATAAATGTTGGAACATCATTGGAAAAGATGTTTGGTTAGATGCAGAAGAGTTAAGGAAGAAGCAAAATTTGTTGAAGGACTTAAACAACACATTTATAGCTCTTATTCCAAAGAATGAGGTGGTTGTTACCTTTCATTATTAGGTTGGCCTATATCTCTTTGCAACATAGTCTATAAAATCTTTTCAAAGGAAATGGTCAATAAACTAAAAGTCATCCTACTGGAAATCCTTGTAGAAGAACAAAGTAGATTTGTGTTAGCTAGATCCATCTTAGATTGGGAGATAATAGCCCAGGAAGTAATTCATTTCACCAATAGCACAAAAAGGAGTAGTGTGTTATTGAAACTTTGTCACATCTCATTCTTTTGCCTAGTTTAAAGACTTGATTAATATTGAACAATTAGGGAAGACAATTTGATTATGTTAATTATCTTTTGAATTTTAATTAGAAATGATTTCTAGTGATGATTAATCATCTGATACTTACATGAAAGTTGAATTACAATATAATTATCATTTATATTTAAATGTTGATTCATGGGTTTTGATTATGACTATGTATTTCTATTGATGACTGTGATAGAAAATGACGACACTTTCTCAAGTTTGAGAGAGAGTATCATTAGGGAAGAGATTTCTAATAGTTTAAAGGCAACATGCCATGATGGAATCTTTGCAGACACTCACTTAGAAACATGATGTTTAAAATTACATTTTGTGTGTATAATTATACAATGAAATGTGTGATCATATCTTTATGCATTATTAAATAAACTAATTATATTTTAATATTTAATTATTACACTTAAACTTACATTTTTCATGAGATAATAAGGATGAATTATCTATTAAGTTTTTTATTATTAATTTCCACTTTATAATCTTAAGAATGTAAACTTGTGATATGTATAAAAGAATTTTAAATAAAAAATTTATAGTTTCCTCCTTTCTTGCTTTAAATGATATATATATTATTAAATCATTAAAATATCAAAGAATGATTTGTATTTAAAATCATCTAAGCTTTAAAAAAAAGCACGAGAGATTTTTTAAAAGTTTTTCTAAAAAAAGAAAGAGAAAGTTTCATGTTTTTATAAGAACTTCTGTATAAAGGAAGATAAGAAGAAATTTAAGAGGGAGGAGGCCGCATTCTTCTTTTTATGAGAATGGAAAAGGATGGAAGAAAAAGAACAGAGAAAGAGAGGAAGCCAGAGCTGAGTAGCTGAGTAGTAGAAGAACACTGGCATATATTAGTATGTAGACATATATTTTATTTTCTAGAATGTAAATTGTGTAAGAAAATATGTTTGGGTGCAGTATAATCTGTTGCTTAAAAGTCTTTTTAATCATTTGTTGGGAAAACGTCCCTTAATTGTTCCAATCTTCCTTTTAGGATGCATGCCAAACATTATTTCCTTCTTGTGATATGTTAGACAGATTTTTGTGTTTCTATTTTACTATTTGAGGTTGAAAATCAGTGTAACAGCAACATCTGTAGAAGTTATTTCGGTTCTCTAAATCGAAGGATGTTCTTTTTTTTTTATGGAGTCCCCATGCAGGCTGAGAGGCCACGATAGGATCTGGATTTTGTTTTGTTTCGCCTGTCAATTTCAATGCTTGAAAGTTTCTAAAGCCGTTTTCAAGAAATCCAATTTTTTTAGTATAAGCTGTTTTCAATGCATTCCATGAGATGACATCGTTTTGAGGAATTTTGTCAAACAGTTCATGTGTCTTTTCCATGCTTTAATCTGTTCTTCTTTTATGTCTACCAGAGACGTTCCAACTAATATCTTGGAGAGGAAAATAAAAGAAATTGATTTCAAATATTACTTATGCAATGGTACGCATACCTTCACTATGCTTTGGTTTGTGACTGTTCCCCATTTTCTGTGGTATAATCCATCTGATACTTACAAGTAATACCATTAAGAGGATAAATTATAAGTCTACACTAATGGGTATGAATATGGGAGTTAAGCCGGTGTACATTGCATTGACTCAGCCGTGAGTATTTGTATTGTGCCAATTCTTATGGAGTTAATATGTTGCCTTAATGGAATGATTTTGGTTGAATATTCAGTTTCCAGTGAGTATTATAAGAAAGGAAGGTCTTGATTTTTATAATGTCGAAATAGGTTAAGAAGGGAATCTTTGAATTATTTTTGGGGTTGTGGACTAGTAAGGGTAATCTTTGACCATGGACAATGTGTTGATGGATTTTTTTTCTTATCCTTGAGAATAGGATAGGATATCTCGAAATATAGTTGAGTTATGGAATATAATGTTCTCACGATGATTGTTTATGAAATACTTAGATATTTATATCTTTCTATTATAGAATGATGCTTGGTGTCAAGACATTTAACCCCATAATTTTACGGATTAATAGTCATTCATAGATTTCACAACCATCTTGATTCTTCAATTGCCTTATTCTTCAATCCTTGATGACATTTAAATTATAACTCTGCTTGATGATCCACAGGTGTATCCTTTCAAGTGAAATTATTCCTTCTCATCAGATTTACGTTCATTGGTATTTATTAGTGAGTTAAATTATAACCAAATAATAATACTCATAGATCATTATATAATCAATTGCTTGAAAGATTATCATGACTTCTATTGTCATAACCAATGAGAATTTTGGTTAACTACTAATAATATTGGTGAACTCTTCCTTATATATATATTGATTAGTGGCATGAAGAATAATTGATTTTAATTGTAAGTTTGTTTTTGATGTGTTTGTGGACACCTTAAGGGAAAAATAGATTACGGAAATAGAAAGATGATATTGTGTGCTTGTTGACTTCCAAATAAGTTTTATAAAACCTTGTGCGGTTCTATGTGAATGTTAGGTGAAATTCTAATTCTAACTCTATTTGATGAGGTAATAAGACCTTTGTCCATTGTTCCACGCAATATTAAGTAGAATTTGGGAAGATATGTTTTTATGATTGTGATGTGGATTAGCTATTAAATTGGAATGTTCAGTAGAATTTCTTCTTTGGAAAAGTATTTTATTGAACTATAACTAAAGGACCATGTAATGTTAGATAAGGACTTTGTCTTCTAGACATATTTTTCCATCTTGTTAAATGTCAAGATATCATATATGATTGGACATTATGCTAGGCATCGTTAGTCATTGCCTAGTGTTTGAGGCATTTGAACTTTTTTGACTTTATGGATTAGTTGTTATTCAACTATTCCAACTAGATGTTGTATCATATATTTAAGTGTAGTTTTGTATATAGAAATCTTGAGAGATGAGTAGATGGGTGCCGAATATGGAGTAATAAAGAATAGTAATTTAATTATTTAGCTTACAACTTGTTAACACAAATGCAAAGTACTACGTGAAAAAGATGTATGGCCAAGATTTATAATTAAATATAAGTAAATCTTTAGTTGATTTTTATTCTCTATCATATCATGTATTCTAAGGACAAGTGCATTAGATGTAAGTATACACGCATAATGCATTAGATATATGAATGCTAGATTGTTAGAGATTATATGTTGCGCTAGATTCTTTATGCATGTTGGCTACATATTGCTAGATCCTTTGTGAAGGTTCAAGATTCTCTAGTGGAGTAGCACGAGGAAACTTAATGCTTCATGGCTAGGTGGATAATTGCCCTAATGATGCTCTCTCTCTCTCTCTCTCTCTCTCTCTCTCTCTCTCTCTCTCTCCACCCTTGCAGATTTTGAGTATGGCTTCAAGAAAAAATGATCCTACAACAATAAATGTAAATATTTTTAAAGTTTAGTTTTTCTTGGCTTAAACTATTGTAAAAGGACTTAGTCCTTAGTTGTAAATGATTGTTGAATCATTTTTATGTATTTAAAAAAAATTAGTCAATTGTTTGACTCGCTTGTGAATAGATAAGCATGTGCTTAATTGATATAAAGAAATACATTTTATTGTTGAATAATTATCTTATAGTTATGTATTATTTAATTTCAATTGGAGGGGATTTTACAAACATGATACAAGGAAAGAATATGATAAGGTAGAATGGATGTTTTAGATGAAAGTAATGAAAAACTTTGGATTTTGTAAGCATTAATGGTTGGATTGGACATTAAATTCCATAGCCAGTCTGAGATATTCCATATTGGTGAATGGGAGCCTTTAAGGCTTCTTTGGGGCTTCTAGAGGATTACACAAAGGAGATCTAATATCCCCCTTCTTAGTCATAATAATGTTGGAGGCACTAGAGAGATCTATTCAAGTAGCCCATGATATTATAGATTGGGAAGGTGTCCCAGTGACCAAGGATATTAATTCCCTCTCCCATCAATAATTTATAGATGACACACTACTCTTTAGAGCATCTAGAAGAAAAGAGGCAAGAATAATAAAAATGACTCTAAATAACTACATGAAGGAATTTGAGAAGGAGGTAAACACCACCAAATTAGAAATATTCCTCTTATTCATGGATCCAAAAATGTTATAGAGAATAGTGGAAATCTTGGGCTTCAAAATTGGAAGCCCCCTGAACAAATACTTAGGCATTCCCCTCTTCAAGAGGTATTTCTCTGTAAATCTTTTGGATCCACTTATAGAAGCATGTACAAAAAAGAAGTCTACTTGCAAGAGAAGGTGGTTATCTTAGATAGGAAGGATACTTATGCTAAAAGCTATCATTTCAGCTCTTCCAATTTATTTGATGTTCTGTCTAAAGTTTTCATAAAAAACTAGCCACAAACTTGATCAGAAAATGAGGACCTTCTTTTTGTTAGAATAACCAAGGATTCTCTGCAACACTTGATATTCACTCTCACAAATATGGAAATTGACAAATAGAGATAAGAAATCAATGATATTGATGAACCTAATTTGAGCATAAACATATATTAATATCACTTAATAATTTACATAAGAATGCCTTATTATATAGGCATGGATGAGGCAATCCACCTTGCATGTGGATCAAGACAAGTGCCCCATGATGTGGCACATGCATGTAGACAAGTGTTCTATAAGTGTCAACCTTTGGATCACTTAGAATGTGCAAACCAACAACCTTGTGTGACAAGTGTTGGATGACTACAAAGTACCTTTTGAGGTGAGATAGAAAGTCTTCCAACCTCAAAATGTATGCACATGAGCTTTACCAAACAACTAGGTAACCTCCAACCTCTAAAAGGTTACACATTCAGTTAGATAAGTTGTTGTCTAACCTCATCAACCTTAGTACACTTAATCTATAGTGAATAGATAAATTATTCACTCTAACAACCCCCTTAAGTGATACTTAGGGAGATCATAAAAGTGCAAGAGATACATAAATATGGTTCCTGGCTACTAGGCCATGTCAGGTACCCATGTTCAAAGTTTCTCATGAAGTGGAGTAAATGAGAAAACCCTGAGGGAACAAAACTCCTCTCCAAAAAGAGAAACAAAATGCATGAAAAGAAAATAAGTGAAGAAGAAGGAGGACTTATATCATTACCCCCTAGGACAACTTCTATCACATGTGTACAATATATTTCCCCAAAATAGGAGATACAAAGAGAGACTTGGAAGCCCCCCATAAGATATGATGCAGTGTGTGTAGATGCTTGATGAAGTATGCTGAACAGAATCCATGAATGTTAAACCACATTTCTCCCCTTAAGAAGAAATCAAACCAAAGAAGTGTGCAAGTAATCTTCCCATTCCTGATAGGAACATACAGGAAGTAGGAATGTCTCTGAATTCTGCACATGATTCAAAGACTCAGATGAGGCCCATGATGTCTTCAAAAAATACTCAAGAATCTCCAAGCCAATGATGTCATGTGATGAATACTGATGGAATAAATTAGGTATCATAGAAGATTCTGTAATAGGAACCACATGAACCATAGATGTATGGTGATAACTAGAACCATAAGAATCTGATATTGTCACTATAGAAGCTTATGTAGGTGAAGGAAGAGCAATCATGTCTGAAGAAGACAAGGGTGATGCAACTTCATTGAAGTTGTCATCGAAAAGAAGACTGATGTCCTCAATGTGTGCTTCCATGTCAATAATGCAGGACTCTACAAATAGACATGAAATGTCATGTAGATATACATCCCAATCAGCAATGCTAGGAAGACAAATGTGATCCTACTACAATGAAGTACTCGAAGCTTGTGAAGAAGTGACATTGACGTCTGATGAAGCAATAGTAGGTAGAGGAGGAATGATGATTTCCTTTATGTGAACTGGATACTTTGTATCTAAATCATGATGTGGGATTTGAGTTTTAATCATAGCAGGATCATGCGGGAAGGGAGAAACATTGGAGTCTCCATATATGTCACAAATGTTGATCCATAATGCATGTGGATATTTAATATCCATGATGGCATACATAGCGTCATCTGGTATATGTAAGCTGAGTAATCCAACAATGTGATCATGATTATTAAACCATTATTCTTCTTAGATTGGTTACCTAGTTTAGGGACAAGTCCATATAGATAGGGTAGGAGATGAACCAATTGTTGGCCAATCAATCAATATTCCTGGATTTACATTAGGGTTATTTACCCACGCATGGATTAATTCCATCTCTCTTTGAGAATTAGGTATTTTGGAAGCCATTGATGTTGTGTGATCAATGATATTTCCTTCATCCATCTCCATCAATTGACCCACAAATATAATTTCATTTGCAGAATCAGACTCCATATGCACTGAATTTAGTTGCTCAAAGATATTTTCATCTAAGTTTGGTGAAAGTTCACTGAGAGTATTTTTATCAATTTGAACATTAGAATAGAACTTGTCATGTTTAATTTTGTATTTTAGTGTCTTATATAGTCACTCTCTATTGACTGTAAAGTTGTAATTTGTCCCAACTTGATCCCTCCTTCGAACAATAATGATTGACAAATCTTTTATTTGATGTGGCGAAACCTTTGAAATATCTTTTACATCTTGTGTAGAACTTATTGTGTGTACTTTGTATTTATATTGCCCATAAGTTGCATGTGTCACTTATAGGATTGGATTGACACGTGCTATCAACATTTATTTTACCTATGTCAAATTTTCAAACTATTGTGGTTGTGGGCCAGAATCCATATTATTTGATGCTAAAAATTGATTATTTCCTTTTTCTTGTTCACATCTATTACATATAGGACCTTTAGGTGTGTGAGAAACCTTTATTCCAAGGTAACATTTTTGACAAGTATAACACATGTTTGGTGAAACAAAGCTATCTATGCCATGTCAAAAATGTATTTGGAATAAATTGAAATTTATGTGAATCATTCAATTGGGATTTGATATATTTTCTACATCACTTCCAACAAATTGATTCATGTCATGTCGAGGTGCATTTTTTAGTGTTTCAAGTACATAATCTATTGATCTTGAATTTTCATCTTCAACATTAAAATCAATATTAACATTTGACTGATTAGGTTCTTATGTCTTTTTCTCTTTCAGGGGCATTGAATTGTTCAGATGTTTGTGCATGACTTATTCTCATCATATTTGGTTGTTGTCAATTTTGTAATTTCAATTCTTCAATTGTTAATTTAGTTCTACATCTATTCAATATCTTTATTTATCAACTTCTTTTGTTGTATCATTTGTTCTTCTCTTTCTGCATATGTCATTATTTGGCATTGTCATCTTTGATATTCCCTCTGATATTGTCTTTATTTCCCCTCAAATTCAAAATTCAACCTAGGTCGAGCCTGTACGCTCAAAATCGTGACTTCGGTTGCCTAAGACCGTCGGGTCTGATTTCGGCACACACATGGACCCTTTCCTCCTTGCCACAGGGCTATCTGCCATGTCATTTTCACTCTCGTGGAAGTAGCCAATCGAGAGGAGGTGAGACAAGACGAGGGTCTGGCTCATTGGAGAGCTTGAGTTCGTGGAGAGGGGTCAGCAAGTTCTATGGCCTTTGTTGTTGTGTGCTAAGTTGAATATTTTGTTTGATTGTAGTTTTGTTGAGATAACCCTATGACTCGAAGGGTCACTAGTTTCTCTTCTCTTGTTGGGGTTTCTTCTATTCCACCTTTATGTGGGTAAGCATTTTTTTTGTTTATGTCCTCTTGTCTCTCAATGCATTGAATGTCTTCTCGTTGTATTTGGAGTTGTCTTTGTTCTTCTATCAATAAGAGGAGAAATGGGTCCTGTTGTGGTAGAGTAAATGTCTCTTGTTGTTGTCATGGATTGATCTCCTCAATCTCGTCACAAACAACCCTCAACCACTCTCCTCTCACTCCTAGGCACATTTGTGATCCAAGATAGAGGTAAACGTATGATGACCACCCTTAACTAGACTTAGGGTTTTGACCTAGGGTTTAGTTTTGTTTTGACTTGTTTCTACCTTGTGATGTGATCAAGGGTTTGATGGAATTGTTTAATTATGGTTTACCTCATGATGATATCGAGGGTTTGCTAGTTTATCTATTTCTAGGGTTTCTATATACATGCAAAGCTAAGTGATATGCAAACGTATTTTTGTGCTTTTTTAGTATTTTGGAAATGAAAAGTGCTATTTAATCTATGAAAGGGAAATATGAATGCAAGTTAATATGACTTTTCCTAATGCAATCTTAATCTATGTTTTTTGGGTTTTTGATTGTTTTAAAGTAATCTAATCTAAAAAAGGGAAATTGCTTCTTCAAATAATCTAGATCTAAGAATATGAAAATAATTATTCTAACATGCAAGATCTAACTATCAAGGAAAAAGTAAAGATTTACTGTTCCCAAGAGCAAATTTGGTTTTGTAATTACTATGAATTGAATAAAGCAATGAAGGAACCTAAAAGAAATGAAGATTTGTGTGACTCCACTACCCTCAGAAATCCTTGATATTGGCAATCTCGAGTCCCTTTGAAGCAACACGAGATCCTCTTGACGAAAAAATGACACAAAGAAGCAAGAAGAAGCTTGTTGAAGCTTGAAAGAGCTCAATGAGAGCTTTGGTTGAGCACAATGACGTTGACTAAAGCAGCTTAACGAGGCTTGGTTGAACAATAAATAAAGAAAAAGATACCTTCATCCTGTAAGAGCATTTGAATGCTAAGTTGGAGAGCAAAAACTAGCAAGAGTTGTGTGCACAATGAATTTCCCTCCCTTTGTGCTTAAGGGAGGGGTGTATTTATAGGTTTGAGGAATGGGATTGATTGAGAAGTTAACTCATGTGATTTATGAGTTAACAAGGATGATTGGGGAGTTAACAAGGTTGATTACCTAGTGAACTCAACTAACTATGGAGTGATAAATCAATAATAACTTATCATTAAAGAACAATTGGAGATGTGAGGATGCATGGGATTGATTGAGTTGTTAATTTTAGATCAAATGGAGTTAATTATGCATGTGTGGGTGCATGAAATAGTCAACTCCATATTAGGCATAAAAAATCATGCAAACTGGAAGAAAAATGGGTGAAAATGGAGCTAAAACGAGTGAGAAACTCAAGTTTTTCCACAGCTAAAAATACGACAGGGTCGCCCCTTTTTCCAATAGGGTCGCTCGAGATGGACAGGGTTTTCTGAAGAATTGCACAGGAGAATGAAAGAAGAGAAGAAAAGGAGGGGCTCTACCTCCAGAAATAGGTTAGTCATGTGCAAGAATCCAAATATCCACTTGCACCTGCAGGATCTCCCAGGGGAGATCTGGAAATAATAGGGAGAAATTTTGATTGGTTGAGTGGAACTAAAAACTGAAAGCAGGAGATGGATAGGGGCGACCTCTAGAAGGCTTCTAGAGAGTGCAGAGGATGAAAAACATAGGGGAAAGGTGAAAACTCACCTACAAGATGCTTATAAGGCTTAGGAGCAAGGTTGAAAGCTCAGAAAACACAAATCGACAAGTGTTGCAAAAAGTGTCAAAAATTGTCAAAAACGAGGAGAGAGAGAAATCGACAAAGAGGAAACAACACAAGACAAGAAAGAAGACACATCATCAAGAGGTTTGATGCTTAAAGGACATTATTTCATGCTTACATGTACGTGACAAGGATTTGAATCATCATAGGGATCCTCGTGGAGGCTGTGGGTGATTTTTGGGTAAGTGCAAGAAGATGGTGTTAGACTAAGGGCATACAACTGAGAGGGGGGTGAATTAGTTGTGTGAAACTTTCTTTTTTTAAACACTTGAATCTTCTCTAATGATTAGCATAATATTAATCATGAACCATAATGCATTCAAATCAAAAGCAGAAACATATCAACACATATGACACCAAGATTTTGACGTGGAAAACCCGATTAAGGGAAACAACCACTGGGTGATTAACTCAAGAATGTAATCTCTGTTAGAAAAATAGAAAGAACAAAATGGCACATGCCAATTAGGGCTCACTGCCTGAGCACACTGCTTATAAGAGGCTCACTGCCTACAAGAGACACACTGTCTACAAAGGAATAAGTATCACCTTTATGAACTGGAGAATAGCATCTTCAACATGCTTGAATCAGTTCCATTTAAGCCCAATACTTCTACTCTGCCTTTCGCACTTCTCTCTGCTACCACACACTTATCACCACAAGGTACACTTCAAAATGAATTCACAATCCCTTATTTATACAAGGCATCGACTTAGGAACAATCATCTAAGTTGGTAAACACTTATAAGAACATTCGTAGGACGTGTGATACATCCGGTCGGCCAGTCTCAAGAAGAACACCAATATCCGTGGTTATTCTTCAAATGCAAACTCTAACTTCAACATGGACCACCAAAATTAACTGGACGTGCTCCAACGATCATCATAACCTTCCCTGAATCACCAAAAACATCCGCACTTCATCATCCTACTGGAATTCTTCTTTCCTTCATCCAGAGCTATAAGAACACAGTCTGTCATCACTGTCACAAATGAATAGGCTCTTCTGGACCTTCAACCCATGAACTAATCTAGTTGATACTTTACAGGGATGTCCTCAACACTCCCTCAGATCTATAGAACTGGATAATGAAATATCGGATCTCACCGGACCTATTTGTGGCACTCTGTCACCTCTGAACACCTGCCGGAATCGGTTCTACTTGAGCGACCCTAACTTCTTCAAATCTTCATGTGGACCTCTAAAATCTTGACTGGACCATCTCAAGACTTATATCTACAAACCCTTTAAACTGCATCCTTTGATCCTCAACCTATTGAGGACTTTTACCTTCTTGTCATCACTATTCTTCACTGTTCCTGATTGAGACTTATTTTCTCAATATCCTCAACACACAGCTCATCTAATCCTTCTCATTAATGCAACATGAGTATGTTGACATCAATGACAACACCGGTTAGGCCCATACTTGTAACAGATGGGGGGCTAAAAAGGGGTCTCAAGTGGCCACTTATTTCTAAAATTAGGAAATACTGACCTTGTATGGGAAATTGAGCATAGTTACACTCAAAATTTGAAGATATAACCAAAACAATGATCGTAGTGCTCCGAGTCTACTTTCTAAACTACTAATTTTTTTTGAAAATGGTATAGATTAAGGGGTTCAAAACAGGAAGCCATAGAAATTGGTGTTGTTTCTATCAAAAAAACATAACATAGTGTGTTTTGTGGCTCCCTCAAAAGGTTAACTTTTTTTGGTATTTTTAAAATCGCTTTGGTGTGAAATTAGCTAACAACATGTAGTTTATGCCTGATTTTTCTGATAATTTTTTAATGAATATTTTTTTACTAATTTTCAAAGTGGGCACATCCTAAAAAATAGAATTTTGGTCATGGTACCCTTATAAATTTTGAAAATTAATTAAAATTATTATTTTTTAAATATGTGTAGAATGGAGTCTAGTTTATAAAAATGTAATTTATTTGAAATTTCAATGAACGGTTAATTTATAATGAGAAAAAAGACTAAACAGTAGTTTTTGCCCAGAAACAGACAAAGAAAATAAATTAAAGATGTAAGGCTTAACATTGTCAAAATGTGAACAAATTTACATTGTTAAATAGCTAAGAGAAAGACTAACATTACCTAGGTGTTTGATTTGTTTGACCTTGAAACACGTGCAAATTTGAGGGTTAGCATGAACAAAATTATGTGAAATCTTGTAGAATTTGCAAAAACACGTCTGTGGATGTTGGGAAGGCACTCCAAGCCTTTGGGTTAGAAATCCAAAGCAAATCCCAAGCCTAAGGCTTGGGATTCCCAAAGCACAACATAACGTGAGCGCGTTATAACGCACTCGCGTTATGCTGTGCTTTTTTCCCTTTTTTTCATGTTTGCCGGTGTTTGCCCAGTTCGACATAATGCGAGCACGTTATAATGTGCTCGCGTTATGTCTTCCTTTGAATGATTTATGTTCAAGTTTCATAAGTATGTTTGATGGATGTATATATGTATATATGTATGCTTGTAGATATGTATGTATGGTTGTATGTATGTATGTACATGTATGCATGTTTGTATGTATGTATGTACATGTATGTATGTATGTATGTATGTATGTATGTATGTGTGCATGTATGTATGTAAGTGTTTTGGGTTTAGGGTATATAAGGATCTGAGCCTGTATAGTTTTTAGGGTTGATGGTTGAGGGATTCGGGCTTAAGTAATAGGTAGAGGGTAGAGGGTAGAGGTTAGAGGGTTGAGGGTTATAGTTGAGGGTTAATATTTAGGTTGTTGAGTGTATAGGATTAAGTGTGTAAGGCATGGGGATTAGGGTTTAGGATATTGGGTTTAGGGTTTACGATATGGATTGAGGGTATATAAGGCATAGGGTGACTTGGGTTGAGAGCACGTATGGTTTAGGTTTAATTTAAGTATAGGTTTAAGGCACAATATTTAGGGTTTAGGGTATAAGGGTGAGGTTATATGGTATAGGGATGAGGGTTTGTGGGTGTAGGCTTCAGGGTTTAAGGTATAGGGTTGAGGATTGAGGGATTAGGGCTTAAGTATATGGTTGTGGGTATAGGGTTGAGGGATAGGTTTTAGGGTTTAAGGTTTAAGGGTTAAGGGTTGAGGGATAGGGTTTAGGGTTTAGGGGTAAGGGATTAGGGTTTAAGGTATAGTGTCTTGGGTTGAGGGTTTAGGAATAGGGATAGCATTTAGGGTTTAGGGATGAGGGATTAGGGTTGAGGGTTGAGGGATTAGGGTTTAAGGTATAGTGCTAAGGGTTGAGGATTAAGGGATAGGGGATTAGGGTTTAATGTTGAGAGTTGAGGGTTGAGGGTTGAGGTTTTAGGGATAGGGTTGATGGTCAAGGGATTAGGGTTAAAGTAGAGTGTCAAGGGTAGAGGGATTAGGGATAGGGTTTAGGGTTGAAGGTTTAAGGATTGAGGATTGAGGCTTTGGGGTTGAGGGTTAAGGGATTAGGGTTTAAGATATAGTGTCAAGTGTCGAGGGTTTAGGGATAGGTTTTAGGGTTTAAGTTTTAAGGGTTAAGGGTTGAGGGATAGGGTTTAGGGTTTAGGGATAAGGGATTAGGGTTTAAGGTATAGTGTTAAGGGTTGAGGGTTTAGGAATAGGGATAGCGTTGAGGGTTGAAGGACTAGGGTTGAGGGTTGAGGGATTAGGGTTTAAGGTATAGTGTCAAGGGTTGAGGGTTTAGTGATAGGGTTTAGGGTTGAGGGTTGAGGGATTAGGGATTAGGGTTTAAGGTATAGTGTTGAGGGTTGATGGTTTAGGGATAGGGTTTAGGGTTGAGGGATTAGGGTTTAGGGTTGAGGGATTAGGGTTTAATGTTGAGAGTTGAGGGTTGAGGGTTGAGGGATAGGGTTGATGGTCAAGGGATTAGGGTTAAAGTAGAGTGTCGAGAGTAGAGGGATTAGGGATAGGGTTTAGGGTTGAAGATTTAAGGATTGAGGGTTGAGGCTTTAGGGATGAGGGTTAATGGATTAGGGTTTAAGATATAGTGTCGAGTGTCGAGGGTGTAGGGATAGGTTTTAGGGTTTAAGTTTCAAGGGTTGAGGGATAGGGATTAGGGTTTAGGGATAAGGGATTAGGGTTTAAGATATAGTGTCAAGGGTTGAGGGTATGGAAATAGGGATAGCATTTAGGGTTTAGGGATGAGGGATTAGGGTTTAGGGATAGGGTTTAGGGTTTAGGGTTGACAGATTAGGGTTTGATGTTGAGTGTTGAGGCTTGAGGGATTAGGGTTAAAGTAGACTGTCGAGGGTATAGGGATTAGGGATAGGGTTTAGGTTTGAAGGTTTAAGGATTGAGGGTTAGGGCTTTAGGGCTGAGGGTTAAGGGATTAGGGTTTAAGATATAGTGTTGAGCTTATAGGGATAGGTTTTAGGGTTTAAGGTTTAAGGGTTAAGGGTTGAGGGATAAGGGTTTAGGATTTAAGGTATAGTGTTGAGGGTTGAGGGTTTAGGAAGAGGGATAGCGTTTAGGGTTTAGGGATGAGGGATTAGGGTTGAGGGTTGAGGGTTAAGGGTTAAGGGTTGATGGATTAGGGTTAAGGGTTGAGGGATTAGGGTTTAAGTTATAGTGTTGAGGGTTTAGGGTTTAGGGTTGACGGATTAGGGTTTGACATTGATGGTTGAGGGTTGAGGGTTGAGGGATTAGGGTTAAAGTATAGTGTCGAGGGTATAGGGATTAGGGATAGGGTTTAGGATTTAAAGTTTAAGGATTGAGGGTTGAGGCTTTAGGGCTGAGGGTTAAGGGATTAGGGTTTAAGATATAGTGTCGAGGGTTGAGGTTTTAGGGATAGGTTTTAGGGTTTAAGGTTTAAGGGTTAAGGGTTGAGGGATAAGGTTTAGGATTTATGGATAAGGGATTAGGGGTTAAGGTATAGTGTCGAGGGTTGAGGGTTTAGGGATGAGAGATTAGGTTTGAGGGTTGAGGGTTGAGGGATTAGGGTTTAGGGTTTAGGGTTGAGGGATTAGGGTTTAAGGTATAGTGTTGTGGGTTTAGGAATAGGGTTTAGGGTTGAGGGATTAGGGTTTAGGGTTGATGGATTAGGGTTTGACATTAAGGGTTAAGGGTTGAGGGATAGGGTTGAGGGTTGAGGGATTAGGGTTAAAGTAGAGTGTCGAGGGTATAGGGATTAGGGATAGGGTTTAGGGTTGAAAGTTTAAGGATTGAGGGTTAAGGCTTTAGGGCTGAGGATTAAGGGATTAGTGTTTAAGATATAGTGTTGAGGGTCAAGGTTTTAGGGATAGGTTTTAGGGTTTAAGGTTTTAGGGTTAAGGGTTGAGGGATAGGATTTAGGGATAAGGGATTAGGGTTTAAGGTATAGTTTTGAGGGTTGAGGGTTTAGGAATAGGGATAGCATTTAGGGTTTAGGGATTAGGGTTGAGGGTTGAGGGTTGAGGGTTGAGGATTGAGGGATTAAGGTTGAGGTAGAGTGTTGAGGGTTTAGTGATAGGGTGTAGGGTTTAGTGACAGGGTGTAGGGTGTTGTGATAGAGGTGAGATATTGCAAAGGTGCTATCAAAGGTGAGATAGGCATAAATATTTATGGATCAATCTATAATAGGACATAACGCGAGCACATTATAACACGCTCACGTTTTGTCTTACTGTACAAATGGTAAAAAGGGCTGGACCCTCGTGATCCAGGCCCATATACTCTATTTTCATGTTGTTTATGTGCATGTTTCGACAAAAAAAAAGTGTTTTCATGTTGTTGGGAAGTTCACATGCACATTTTGCACATTCTACCACCTTTGCATGAACTTTCCACCACCTTTTTCTGCTTTGCCAACTTAAGGACGAGGAAATAACATATTTTTCCCGTTGAATTTTATATATATGATTTCAAGTTTCAATTTTTGTAGTGTTGCAATGTTAATTGTGATTGAATTGTAGGAATTTAACATTATAGATTGGTTAGTAGTATTGTTGTTACTAATTCTATTTGAGTGTTATTCAATTTAACATTGAAAAGGAAGAAAGTGGTAAAAAACTCAAATTGTTGAGGAGTTTGATGCAAGAAGAACAAAGCACTACATAATTGGGTACTCTCTCCATTTGAATCTCCATTTTTTAGGTATGTCAAGTCTTTACATGCATGTTTTTGTTGCAAGTATGAGGTTATCCAGTGTTGTCATTGATGTCAACATACTCATATTGCATTGACAAGAAGGATTTGATGAGCTGTGTGCTGAGGATATTGAGAAAATTAGCCTCAGTCAGGAACAGTGAAGAACAGTGATAAGAAGAAGGTAAATGTACTGTATAGGATGAGAACCGGAGGATGCGGATTAAAGGGTTAGTAGATATGCGTCTTGAGATGCTACAGTTAAGATTTCAGAGGTCCGCATGAAGATCTGAAGGAGTTGTGGCTGCCGGTATAGAACCGGGTCCGGCAAGTATCCGGAGGTGACAGAGGATCACAAAAAGGTCCGGTGAGGTCCAGAATTGTATCATCCTAATCTGCGGATTGGACTGAGTGTTTGGGATGTCCTTGTGATGTGTCATCCTGATTTGTGTATGATTTGGAGGTCCGGAAGTACCTCTTGCATTATGACAGTGGCGACAGACTGTGTTCTTGAAGTTTCAGATGAGGAAGACAAGAGATCCCAGTAAGTAGAGGAAGTGCGGATGTATCCGGAAATTCAGACAGGCTTGTGAAGGTTCTTGGATCATGTTTAGGTTGTGTTGTTGGTCCGCATTGATGGTAGAGCCCGGAATTGAAGTTATTCTTCCGGATGAAGTTCTTGCTCTGTTTAGCCGACCGGATGAGTTGTTCATCCTGCGAATGTTCTTGTGATGGCCAACCGGATGTGTTATTCATCTTGCGGATACTCCTATGGTTGTTTGCCGACTTAGATGTTTGTTCCTAAGTCGATGTCTTGTATAAATAACGGTTTGTGAGTTCATTTCAAGTGTGGTGTGAGGATGAGTATGGTATAGCGAAGAAACGTGCGAAAGGCAGAGCAGAGATTGTTGGGCTTAATTGGAACTGATCCGGACATGGTAGAGATGTCATTCTCCAGTTCAAGACTGTGATTTTCATCACTTTGTAGATAGTGTGTCTCCTTGTAGGCAGGGGGCCTCTTTGTGAGCAGTGTGCTCGGGTAGTGAGCCCTTATTGGCATGTGCCATTCATTTTTCTTTATTCTTCTAACAGAGAATAATTCTTGGGTTAATCACCCCGTGGTTTTTCCCTTAACCGGGTTTTCCACGTCAAAATCTTGGTGTTCAATGTGTTGATGCTTATCTGCTCTTGTGTTTATGTATTATGCTTCCATGGATGATTATTTGATATGCTGCTAACTAACAACAGAGAATTAAGTGTTTGAAAGAGAACAAGTTCTATACAACTGATTCACCCCCCCCTCTCAGTTGTATGCCCTAGATCCAACAATTGGTATCAGAGCCAAGTTCCTCTGACAAGAGCTTAACCGCTTGAGGAGATCCAGGATGTCGTCATACAAGAAGGATAGTCCTAAGTTCGATGGAACCAACTTCACTCTCTGGAAAGGTCGCATGAAGTGTCACTTGGAATGCATGGGAAAAGCATACCTGGGTATGATTTCAAAACCATATGTACCTCCACAAGGTGGTCCGACAACTCTGAATGAAATCACAGAAGCTGAAAACAATCTGCGGACCAAGGAAGCTCTTCTAAGTGCATTGAATGACTCAGATCTCTCGAATGTCATTGACCTACCCACTGCATATGAGATCCTAACTAAACTGGAACTTCTGTATGAAGGAGATGAGTTTGTCAAAAGTGCAAGGTTGCAAAGTCTGAAAGGGAAATTTGAAAGATTGAAAATGAGAGATGATGAAAACATCACTACCTTTATGCCAAGAGTAAATGAGCTGGTATGTGGAATCAGAAACGCTGGTGGAACTTTAGATGAAAATGAGATTGTCTGCAAAATCCTAAGATCCCTTCCTGCTGCCTACAAAATCAAAGTTGCTGCCATTGATGAATTCAGAGCCCACACAACTGTCACAAGAGAACAACTGGCTGGCAAACTAGCTGCATTTGAAATGACCGAGTTTGGAGATGATCCTCCCAAGACTGAATCTGCTTTCAAAGCCAGTGCCTATGTGAAAGGCAAACAGAGATTTGATCCGGGTGAAAACTCATCAAAGAAAATGTCATGGTATGATCAAGCAAGAAGAGACATGGAAGAAGAAGAAGCAGAAACAGCTCAACTTGAAGCCCTCATTGCAAAGAGACTGCCAAGAGGATCCAGTAAGTATGAAGGAAAACTACCCTTTAAGTGTTTCAACTGCAATAAGATTGGTCATTTTGCCTCAAGATGTCTGGAGAGATCTGCAAGATCTAATACTCACAGACAAAGGTTTCAAAAGAATTGCTATTATGTTCATGAAGAAGATGACAATGAAGGAGTAACAGATGATGAATCAGAACCAGGAAGCAAATCCGGAAATGAGTGGGTGTTTATAGCCATCAAGGAAGAAGATTTAATACTCTCTGAATCTGTCAATCACAAAGTTGTTGAAAAAGCCTTGGCTGCTCAAGTGGAAGAAAAGGATGATTGGGTTATTGATAGTGGATGTTCTCACCATATGACTGGTGACAAGAATAAGTTCTTAGATTTGGAAAGATATGAAGGAGGAATGGTAAAGTTTGGTGACAATTCTACTGGCAGAATCAGAGGTAGGGGAACTATTTCCTTTGATGGTAAGAGCAAAACAGGAAATGTACTGTATGTTGAAGGATTGAAGCACAATCTTCTCAGTGTTGGTCAGTTGGTGGACAAAGGCTATGATCTCCGGTTCAAGAATGGAAAATGCAGAATCTTTACAAGCTCCGGAACTGAAATTGCATCCGGTACTCAGACAAGAGGTAACATCTTTCATCTGGTTGGTTCAAATAAAAGTTGTTTGTTTGTTCAAATTGATCAGAGTTGGTTATGGCATAGAAGAATGTGTCATGTAAATTTTGATAACATCATCAAAATAAGCAATACTCAGGCTGTGAGAGATCTTCCAAAGTTGATGAAACCTACAAATAGTGTGTGTAAAGAATGTCAGTTAGGCAAACAAAGCAGAGTCTCTTTTAAAAGCAAAGATCAGTCTTCTACCGGATTGTTGGAATTAGTACATACTGATCTATGTGGTCCGACAAGAATCAAGAGTCTGCAAGGTGATAGATATTTCATGTTGTTAATTGATGATCATTCCCGGATGATGTGGGTTACCTTTCTAAAAGAAAAATCAGAAGCTTTTGAGAAGTTCAAAATCTTCAAAGCTATGGTGGAGAATCAAACCGGATTGAAACTAAAGTGTCTAAGGTCTGATAGAGGTGGTGAATTTACATCTGGTGAATTCATTGACTTTTGTGAGAAACAGGGTATAAGGAGACAGTTGTCTGCTCCTAAGACTCCACAGCAGAATGGAGTAGTTGAGAGAAAGAACCGGACCATCCAGGAAGCTGCTAGGACAATGATGTTGGAAGCAAATGTTCCTCAAATGTTTTGGAAAGAAGCTATCAGCACTGCAGTCTACACTCTCAATCGAGTTCAAATCAGAAACAACACCGGTAAGACCCCCTATGAACTCTGGTTTGGCATCACTCCTACTGTGAAATATTTCAGAGTATTTGGTAGCAAGTGTTATATCAAAAGAGATGAAGATCTAGGAAAGTTTGATGCTAGAAGTGATGAAGGAATTTTCTTGGGCTACTCCACTCAAAGCAAAGCATACCGGTGTTACAATAAGAGATTGAGGAAGATGATAGAAAGCACCAATGTAAAGGTTGATGAAGGAATTGAGAAGCCTTCAAGATTTTATGAGTTTGATGAAGATGACCAAGATAGTGTTCAAGGACCTCAATCCTCTCCGGTGAGACAGAGTCAGCCTGATCCGGTAAATCAGGAAGAAGAGATAGGTTTGAATGAGCCTGATCAAGAAACAGCAGTGCTGGATACTCCCAAAATTCCAAGGTATGTAAGACTGAATCACTCTGAAGATCAGATCATAGGTGACAGAAGCAAAGGTGTACAAACTAGAAGGAATATTGCTCAAAATCAGAATGAATGTTGTCTGATTTCAAAGATTGAACCTAAAACAATAAATGAAGCCTGCAATGATGAAAACTGGACCAAAGCAATGGAAGATGAATTGATGCAAATTGAGAAAAATCATACTTGGGATCTTGTTCCCAGACCTAGAGACAGGAATGTAATTGGAACCAAGTGGGTCTTCCGGAACAAACTAAATGAAGCTGGTGAAGTAATCAGAAACAAAGCTAGATTGGTCTGCAAAGGCTACTCTCAAATAGAAGGAATTGACTTTGAAGAGACTTTTGCTCCGGTAGCAAGAATTGAAGCAGTCAGATTACTTCTTGCATTTGCTGCCTTCAAAGACTTCAAGGTATATCAGATGGATGTCAAGTCTGCCTTCCTAAATGGTGATCTGGAAGAAGAAGTCTACATTGAACAACCGGATGGATTTCAATTGTCTGATAATAATGATATGGTCTGCAAGTTGAAGAAAGCTTTGTATGGATTGAAACAAGCCCCAAGAGCATGGTATGAAAGGTTGGATAAGCATCTTGTGCAGATTGGATTCAACAAAGGTACTGCTGATAGTAACTTATATTTCAAAATTGATCATGAAAACATTCTGATTGTTGAAGTGTTTGTGGATGATATCATTTTTGGAGGAAGAGATAGTATGTGCAAAACTTTTGCAAATCAGATGAAAAGTGAGTTTGAAATGTCTATGCTTGGTGAAATGAATTTCTTCTTGGGTCTGCAAATTACTCAAACAAAAGAAGGGATCTTCATTTCTCAGACCAAATATGTGAAAGAATTGTTAAAGAAATTTGGTATGGAAGACTCAAAGCCTATGAACACTCCTATGGCAACCGGATGTAAGTTAAGCAAAGATGATGATTCTCCAAAGGCAGATCAGACAAAGTATAGATCAATGATTGGTGGATTGTTGTATCTCACTCAAACTAGACCAGATATAATGCAGGCTGTTGGTCTTGTGGCAAGATTCTAGGCTGATCCTAGAGAATCTCATGTTATGGCAATCAAAAGAATTTTTAGATACTTGAAAGGAACAGTTGAGTATGGTCTATGGTATCCTAGAGATCCAGATTTCTCTCTTCATGCTTACACAGATGCAGATTGGGCAGGAGATGTGGATGACCGGAAGAGCACTAGTGGTGGAGCATTCTTTTTGGGGAAGAGATTGGTTTCTTGGCTAAGCAAGAAACAAGATGCAATATCTCTGTCTACAACTGAAGCAGAATACATTGCAGCAGCAGGTAGTTGCACTCAAATCTTATGGATGAAGCAGATGCTAAGAGACATCAAAGTTGAATATGAGGAGCCTATCACAAATTTCTGTGATAATTCAAGTGCAATTAATATTTCCAAGAATCCGGTATTGCATTCTAAGACTAAGCACATATCAAATTTCACTTTTTGAGAGAACAAGTAAACAAGGAAGAAGTCAGATTGGAGTATGTTCCCTCCAAGGATCAGATTGCAGATATCTTTACAAAACCTCTTCCCAAGGACTCTTTTGAATATCTCCGGGAGAAGTTAGGGGTCATGGCCCCTCCGGTGATGAACTAAGATGCACTGATGAGCATCAGTCCGGTGGCTATCACAGTCATATCTTGTGATCCGGACTAATGGGGAGCTGCAACTAAGGGGGAGCAGCTGGTATGATTCTGATGTATGAGAATTGCAAGTATGAGCCCTTTGCCATTGATGTCAAAGGGGGAGAGAAGACATGTGAAAAACAAGTGGTTGATGATCAAAGGGGGAGCAGTAAAGGAAGAGAAGACATATGAAAAGTTGAAGTTCTTGTCTTAATGGTTTTTCACATCATATGTTGCCATCAATGACAAAGGGGGAGATTGTTGCAAGTATGAGGTTATCCAGTGTTGTCATTGATGTCAACATACTCATATTGCATTGACAAGAAGGATTTGATGAGCTGTGTGCTGAGGATATTGAGAAAATTAGCCTCAGTCAGGAACAGTGAAGAACAGTGATAAGAAGAAGGTAAATGTACTGTATAGGATGAGAACCGGAGGATGCGGATTAAAGGGTTAGTAGATATGAGTCTTGAGATGCTACAGTTAAGATTTCAGAGGTTCGCATGAAGATCTGAAGGAGTTGTGGCTGCCGGTATAGAACCGGGTCCGGCAAGTATCCGGAGGTGACAGAGGATCACAAAAAGGTCCGGTGAGGTCCGGAATTGTATTATCCTAATCTGTGGATTGGACTGAGTGTTTGGGATGTCCTTGTGATGTGTCATCCTGATTTGTGTATGATTTGGAGGTCCGGAAGTACCTCTTGCATTATGACAGTGGCGACAGACTGTGTTCTTGAAGTTCCGGATGAGGAAGACAAGAGATCCCAGTAAGTAGAGGAAGTGCGGATGTATCCAGAAATTCAGACAGGCTTGTGAAGGTTCTTGGATCATGTTTAGGTTGTGTTGTTGGTCCGCATTGATGGTAGAGCCCGGAATTGAAGTTATTCTTCCGGATGAAGTTCTTGCTCTGTTTAGCCGACCGGATGAGTTGTTCATCCTGCGAATGTTCTTGTGATGGCCGACCGGATGTGTTATTCATCTTGCGGATACTCCTATGGTTGTTTGCCGACTTAGATGTTTGTTCCTAAGTCGATGTCTTGTATAAATAACGGTTTGTGAGTTCATTTCAAGTGTGGTGTGAGGATGAGTATGGTATAGCGAAGAAACGTGCGAAAGGCAGAGCAGAGATTGTTGGGCTTAATTGGAACTGATCCGGACATGGTAGAGATGTCATTCTCCAGTTCAAGACTGTGATTTTCATCACTTTGTAGACAGTGTGTCTCCTTGTAGGCAGTGGGCCTCTTTGTGAGCAGTGTGCTCGGGCAGTGAGCCCTTATTGGCATGTGCCATTCATTTTTCTTTATTCTTCTAACAGAGAATAATTCTTGGGTTAATCACCCCGTGGTTTTTCCCTTAACTGGGTTTTCCACGTCAAAATCTTGGTGTTCAATGTGTTGATGCTTATCTGCTCTTGTGTTTATGTATTATGCTTCCATGGATGATTATTTGATATGCTGCTAACTAACAACAGAGAATTAAGTGTTTGAAAGAGAACAAGTTCTATACAACTGATTCACCCCCCCCTCTCAGTTGTATGCCCTAGATCCAACAGTTTTTTACATTTTCCTTAATTCTATTTGAATTACTTTATGATGCTTTATCATATGTATGTTTATATCACTTGTATCCAGTATACATAATAAAAGACTATGTATACATATTTTGTGTTTATATAATAGACTATGTTTTAAATTAGTTCATGGTATGCATAATAAAAGATATCTCAAAGGTCAACATTAGTTAAAATAGACACAATCACGATCAAGAAAGCAATCTACAATCTCACATGGTACCATGTATATTTTCTACACTTGGGCTCTTTAATAATTATGTGAAATAATGAATAAGTCCTTACAACATATACATATACAATCCCTTAAGCATAATGAAATCATGATCCATGCTATGCTACATTATTCTTCATGTTGGAGGATGTGGAGACCTCTTTAGTGTCTTGGGCTAGGACATTCCTTATGCACCTATTCATGATGATTTGTATGCACATGACACAACAATATTTTAAAATTTCCTAATTGTCCTTTGTTAGGACATGATAGTGGTTACCTTGATCAACTATATACCTTTCAATACCCTAAATTATAGAGATTAGTCTAATGATTTTTATGACAGTCCTAGGTATGTCTCCAAATATTCATGTTTCCAAGATAGCTCTAGATAATGTCCACTTGTTTCCAACTTCTTAGACATGCAAGAAACAATTCCGAGCATTATATTCATCATAAATAAGTCACTTTTAGTCAATAGAAGCTAAAATACATCCATTTGCAATCATGGATTAGTTAAGGACAACTAGGTGGTGAATTTGTTGCCATTGGCAACTTCAGAAATTTGGTGTCTTATCTTGTCCTCCTTGGTTTTCTCCATGGATCTCAATCATTATCTTCATGATTCGTAAAATTCATCATATCATAGTGGCTTCATCATTCCATAATTATCTAATCATAATAACCCTAGATGGTTATCCCTAGGACTACTCTGTGAATTGCACACTATGTATTTCAGCAATTTAGATTTCCTTCATGTGTGTTTCAATGGTTTGCAGTGTTAGGACAATCGTATGTGAAACTTATTGAACATAATTAAACTCCATCATACCACATCAAATGAAATCAAACTCAATCTAAATTTCATGAATATGACTATCCTTTTGAATAAATCAGTTATGGCATGACAATCCTTTATGAGCACTTGGTCAATCTTCTTCAAACTTTCACCTTTTGTCTATATTGAAAAATCTCTAAAATAATCCTCTTAGAACCTTACGAATAAAGTTATTATCATGTGCATGAAGTGATAAACAATAATGGTTGTCTCTAGAACTAGGTGTGACAGTCTTAGATAGTTAGGACTGTTATGATTGCCCTCATAGTTGTGACAGTCTTATTTGCATTTGAATATGATAGTCTTGTCTCCATGCGATGAACTTGTCTGGGATATCTTTCTGTAACACCCATCCTCACCTTCATTCTCATTGCAAAAATCAATAATGCTTTGTATGGCTACAATAATGCTTTGTACCTATTTTGGTTGACTAACATTTACTCTTCTACAGACAAATTCTCCGCCATGCCGAGGAAACGATTAAGAATTAAACCAACACAGGAAGAGATAGAAGCTAAGAATGTAAAGAAAGTAGCGGCTATGAGGGAACTTCATGAGAAGAGGAAATTGGAAACGATAAATGAAGACATGCCAATTGAAGAGGAACCGCAACCATCAAAAAGAGATATGGTATTGGCGGCACAAAGAGAACGGATGCAAAAACTTCATGCTATGAGAGATTTGAATACCATAGTTGGAGACATGTCCTTTATCGCAAGTCAACATGTAGGGACACCATCTACTGCATCTCAAGTTGAGAGTACATCATCAATCACATGTGATGAAGGAGCTACGCCATCGTTCCCACCTCAACCTCAAGGTATGTCATCTATTCCATCTTCGATCGAAGGTATGCCATCTAACCCATCTCATTTAAATATTGATGAAATCCTAATGTTGAGATGAATTTACCTATCTTAACACCACCTAGAATTTCACATAGAAAGCCAAAGTATTTGATTGATATTAATGAGAATATTTTGCAGCCAATGGAAGGTAAGATTCCAAAATGCACTTGTAGAAGATATGCTCATAAGATTTGGAGATTGTTCTTTGAAAAGTTAAATGAGACCGCAAGATGTCAACTATTCGTTGAAATGATGCGAAGTATAAAGTATAGGTCCATCATGAAGTTTCTTGGGTTGAGAACATCAGAGGCTTCAAATAAAAAATCTATTGTCAAGAATCTTATGAGTGCATATGATAGTGTGGGTAACACATCATGTACAAAAGATAGTAATGCAACACGGCGTGTGATTACATTGACTATAGTAAGTAGTCAAATGAAGAAAGCTCGTCTCATTAGAAAGACGAGTCAATCATTGAGAATTAATAGGAAAACTTTATCAAGAGCCATTGGAAGGCGCCAAAGAATTGAGGACACCAATGCCAATAAATTATGGGCGTTCTCGGGGAGACTACCACGAAAAGATAAACCAATTGTTGAAGCATTGAGATCACTAATTGAAGACTTTTGGAAGAATTACACAAGGGTATCTCTAAATCAAAGGGATGTGGTAAGAAGGATAATCAGTAGTCAGAACCGTGAGCCACATCCAAAGCATTTTTTGGATGTGACTCATGAAAGGAAGCTAGGTGTACAGAAATCACTTCCTACACTAATCTAATGAGGTGAGGAGAGTGCAAATTCAATTTTATCCTTACTATTACAGCAATGTTAAACCCACTAACAGAGATAATAGAGATATTATAGCAAACACATAAACAAGATAGTGAGACAAAAGAAGAGAGACACAAGATATATGTGGGGAAAACCCTTATCGAGTGAAAAACCCCACACTCCAAAACCTGCACAATGTATTATCAAAATTGAAATGGTTTACAATATACTTGCAATGTAATCTCTTAGGAGTCTTTAACACTCGTATCTAGAGACAAACTAGCAGCATAACAGTACCTAGCAAACCTGTAATACATCTCCTCCTCCAAGCACCTATTTATATCAAAAATACAAGGAAAAATTGCCTCTATCTTGGAATGGGCGTCCAACTTGGCCTCATGGCCCAAAACCCACGCCTATGGACACTTGATCAACATTGTAAGATGCTTCTAACACTTGTCCACACACCCCATCCCAAAGAGGTCACCTATTTCTAAAATGGGCTATGATAGATGCTCTTATGACTCTTACGACTGTCATAAAATCTGTCATAGCAGTTACAACTTACAGTTGTACGAGAATCTGTCATACACATGCTATAAATAGCATATTCTCTTACAACATGTCATAGTCCACCTTGGGTTGCTCAAAGATGCTCTTCGACACATGTCTTCACCTGTCATAGAATCTCCTATTTCTGACTCTTACATGTCATAACTTTGTTATAGTCAATATTCCCTTACACAACATCCAAGATGCTGACACATGGCAAAATATTCATACCACAAAGTGGGATGCCTATCTCCTCATGTGAGGAAAAAATTACAAGTTGTCATCTTCCATGTAGGATGACACATCACCATGCCACATCCCACAAGATGACAATATGAATTTACAATTTAATTTTCAACATAGGCAATAAATAAATAAATATAATGAAAATAATACAAGGAATTACCAAGGTTGAGACACCTTAATTCCTAACATTCTCCTACTTGTCGAACACCTTGTAAGAGCCAATAGAATTAACATGATTTAACTGCTATAGGATGAGAGGCCCATAGACTCCGAACACCATCTGAACTTCTTTGTGCCCACTGGCTTCATCAATGCATCTGCAACATTCTTCAAAGTATCTACCTTCTCCAAATTTACCTTCCCATCCTCTACCATGTCTCATATGAAGTGAAACTGTACATCAATATGCTTTGTTCTGGCATGGAAAGTTGGATTCTTTGCAAGGTAAATCACACTCTAACTGTCACAACAAATCGTAATCTGTCCTACATCAACACCAATATCTGAACACAACCTCTTAAGCCAAATGGCTTCCTTACAAGCATGAGTTGCTACCATGTACTTATCTTCTGTTGTGGACAAAGCAACCACAGGTTGTCACTTACTCATCCAACTTATTGCACCACCAAACATTATGAACACATATGCACTGGTGGATCTCCTGCTGTCAATGTCACCTGTCCAATTAGAATCCACAAATCCATGAATACAAACTGAATGTGGAGGTCCTGTAGCATTGCCATGATAGCAAATGGAATGCTTGGAAGTACCCCTCAAATATCTAAACACTCGCTTAACTGCATCCCAATGTACCCGTCTAGGATTAGCCATAAATTGACTAAGGACTCTCATTGCTTGGGCAATGTCTGGTCTTGTGTAGACCATAGTATACATCAAACTGCCAACAACACTAGCATAAGGTACTTTGCTCATGTCCTCCACCTCACTAGGAGATTTTAGACAATCATTAATAGACAACTTTGTCCCCAATGAAATAGGAACACACAATGGTCTACAATCTGCCATGCTGAACCTGTCCAACACGGTCTTCACATACTTACTCTGGCTTAACCAAAGTTTTCTGTTAGCTCTGTCTCTTTTGATTTCCATTCCTAGAATGTACCTGGCTGCCCCTAAATCTTTCATTTCAAATTGTGCTGCCAACTGAGACTTAAAATCAAAAATCATATTCTTACCCTTCCCAATCAGCAACATATCATCAACATATAATGCAACAATGAGAATACAATCACCATCAAACTTATAATACACATAGTGATCCAATTTCAATCTCACAAATCCAATTGACAACACAAAGGCATCAAACTTCAAGTACCACATCCTAGGAGACTGATTCAAACCATACAAAGACTTTTTCAATTTGAACACCAAATTTTGTTTACCTTTCACTATGTACTGCTCTGGCTGTGACATGTAGATTTCTTCCTCCAAATCACCATGAAGGAAAGTTGTCTTCACATCCATCTATTCTACCTCTAAATCATAAGTAGCTATAAGAGATAACAGAAATCTAATGGATGTCAGCTTTGCAACGGGAGAGAAAATTTTGCAATAATCAATTCCCTCCACTTGTGAATACCCCTTCGCAACCAATCTAGCCTTGTACTTTTTAACACTGCCATCTACACTGAATTTCTTCTTGAACACCCATTTGCAACCAATGGGTTTTTGTCCATCAGGCAAAGGCACCAAGTCCCATGTTTTGTTCTTTTCCAAAGAAGCCATCTCATCCTCCATGGCCTCCTTCCAAGAACCTGCATCTTTCATGCCCATAGCCTCTTTCACAGTTCTAGGCTCATCAGTGTTAGTAAGTAAAGCAAAAGCACAACTAGAATCAAGTAATGAATAACCAAACCTATCAGGTTGCTTTCTTGTTTGTGTAGACCTCCTCAATGGCTGAGGTTGAGGTTCTGCTTCTTCTTCTGAGCTTTCAGAGCTGTTAGAGCTCTCCTCATCATTAGGTCTCATAGGGTCTATTTGTTCAGTCTTCTCAGGGGTAGAAGGAAACTGAACCGCATCCTCTTTCTTTTCTATCTGTTCTGGCTATAGAACAATGGAAGAAGGTGTTAGCTCTTTGAAGATAACACTTCTGCTATACAACACTTTTTTAGCCACCGGATCCCAAATCTTGTATCCTTTCACACTGATACCATAGCCAATGAAAATACATTTAACAGCCTTGTTCTCCAATTTAGACCGTTTCTCCCTAGGCACATGTGCATATGCCTCACAACCAAAAAACATGAAGATGTCTAACTAAAGATTTCTTACCAGATCACACCTCCATAGGTGTCTTACCAACAAGAGCTGATGTAGGAGATCTGTTCAGTAGATAGCAAGCAGTGGCAACAGCTTCAGCCCAAAACTTTTATTCGAGGCTTGCTCCACTAAGCATACTCCTAGACTTCTCCATCAGTGTCCTGTTCATCCTCTCTACAACTCCATTTTGCTGCGGGGTATATGGAGTTGTCTTATGCCTTTCAATCCCTTGCTCTTTGCAGAACTCGTCGAACTCTGCCGAACAAAACTCACCACCATTGTCAGTTATCAAACACTTAATCTTTTTACTAGTCTAATTTTTAGCAAAGGCTTTAAACTCCTTAAACCGACTAAAGACTTTAGTTTTGCTTCTAATAAAATAAACCCATGTCCTTCTACTATAATCATCTATGAAAGATACAAAAAATATAGATTTTGAAATCAAAGGAACATTAATAGGACCAAACACATCAGAATGAATAAGATCAAATACACCAGAAGACTTGTGAGAACTAGGGTAAAACTGAACACGGTTTTGCTTTCCATAAATGCAATGTTCACAAAATTCAAACTTGAGATTACAATCATTTAACCCCTCAATGAGGTTTTTATTTTTCAGGGTATGCAAACCCTTCTCACCAATGTGGCCATATCTCAAATGCCATAACATAGTCTTTTTAGCAGGGAGTTTAGCTTCCATAGCATGTGCACTACCATTAGAACTAGTTACAACAAATTTCTTCACTACTCCTTCAAATGGTGGGGATGAAGTGACTGTAGCTTGTTTCTTTGAGTTAGAAGAACTATTGCACTGTGAAGTGCATGCCTCCAGCTGAAATAGAGTACCTCTTCAAGTACCCTTCACAAGCACCATAGATCCTCTAGTCATCTTGCATCCATCCTTTGAAAAGACAACTTGCACACCTGCATCATTCAACATACTTACAGAAAGCAAGTTCTATGCAAGGCCTAGAATGTGCATAACTCCAGTGATCCCCTTCACTCGTCCATTAGGGAATCAGATTGAGACTCTTCCACGACCATCAATCTTTAGATGAGAGTCGTCACCCAGGTAGACTCTTCCACCATCAAACTCTTCATATTTCATGAACCAGTCTCGATGTGAGGTCATATGGTATGATGCACCAGAATCAATCAACCACACATCTTTAGATGCATGGGTGGCCAGGGCTGCGATGAAGGCATCACCATCATCTTGTGACTTGTCAGAATCTGAATCAGGAGCTTTCTTCTTCTTTTTCTTCTCCTCTTTGCATTCCTTTCAGAAATGCCTAGTTTTACCATAGTTCCAACAAAGAGCCTTGGACTTTCCAGGGGATTTGGATCTCCCACGAGATTTGGATTTGCCCTTCTTCTTCCCTTTTTCTTAGGTCTTCCACAAACCGCAAGAGCCTCTTTGGCTGCCTCAGAAGACTTCCTCTGCATTTCTTCAGATAACAGGGAGTACACCACATCTTCCATCTTAAAGGTGGTAGTGGTGCTTCTGATAGCCATGACAAGATGATCCCACGAATCTAGCAAAGAACAAAGTAGGGTCATGCAATGATCATCCTCCTCCATTTTTACACCCACAGATGTCAATTGTGCAATGATCATGTTGAAAGCATTCATGTGGTCCACAATAGATCCTCCATCTTCCATTTTCGGATCAAACAACTTCCTTTTTAGAAAAAGTTTGTTTACCAAGGACTTGGCCTGATAAACATCACCTAACTTCTTCCAAAGATCTTTCATGCTCTTCTCCTCATGGACATTCAACAAGACAAAGTCAGCTAAACAGAGTCTTGTGAGACCCTTAGCCTTCTGATATTTGAGGTCCCAATCATCTTGTGACATTGCTGTAGGTTTCACACTGGATACCGTTTCCCATAGGTCATGATCAACAAGTAGGTCCTCCATCTTGAGTTTCCACAACTCAAAATTAGTGCCATTGAATTTCTCAACCTCTAACCTTTCGGATGTGGTTGCCATCTCCTTGCTGCAAAAAAAAATAGAATACTCTGCCCAACACTCCCACTCAACCTGAGATTATTCAAAAAACCCCTACCCAACAACTAGGACCAAAGGTGATCAAGCTCTTATACCAACTAAAAGGAAGCTAGGTGTGCGGAAATCGCTTCCTACACTAATCTAATGAGGGAAGGAGAGTGCAAATTCAATTTTATCCTTACTGGTACAGAAATGTTAAACCCACTAATAGAGATAATAGAGATATTGCATCAAACACATAAACAAGAAAGTGAGACAGAAGAAGAGAGACATAAGATATACGTGGGGAAAACCCTTACCGGGTCAAAAACCCCACAATCCAAGACTTACACAATGTATTATCAAAATTGGAATGGTTTACAATACACTTGCAATGCAAGCTCTTAGGAGTCTTTGACACTCATATCTGGAGACAAACCAACAGCATAACAGTACTTGTCCAACCTGTAATACATCTCCTCCTCCAAGCACCTGTTTATATAGAAAATAAAAGGCAAAATTGCCTCTATCTTGGAATGGGTGTCCAACTTGGCCTCATGGCCCAAAACCCATGCCTATGGACACTTGGTCAACATTGTAAGATTCTTCTAACACTTGTCCACACACCCCATCCCAAAGAGGTCACCTATTTCCAAAATGGGCTATGATAGATGCTCTTACGACTCTTACGACCGTCATAGAATCTGTCATAGCAATTACAATTTACAGCTGTAAGAGAATCTATCATATAGAGGCTATAAATAGTATATTCTCTTACAACATGTCATAGTCCACCTTGGGGCACCCAAAGATGCCTTTTTCAAAGATGCTCTTCGACACATGTCTTCACTTGTCATAGAATCTCCTATTTCTTACTCTTACATGTCGTAACTTCATCATAGGAACCTGTCATGACCGTTATGGTCAATATTCCCTTACACAACATCCAAGATGCCGACACATGGTAAAATATTCCTACCACAAAGTGGGATGCCTATCTCCTCATGTGAGGACAAAATTACAAGTTGTCATCTTCCATGTAGGATGACACATCACCGTGCCACACCCCACAAGATGACAATATGAATTTACAATTTAATTTACAACATAGGCAATAAATAAATAAATACAATGAAAATAATACAAGGAATTACCAAGGTTGAGACACCTTAATTCCCAACAACTCAAACACAGTTTTTTGGCAAATTTCTAAAGATGTATCCTCAAATTAAAATTTGTCAAAGATATTTTGAAATGCTAAAACCTTTCTATGTCAAGATAAATCACACATCCATTACTTGTTGTTGTAGATTACATATTGAAGTTTCGAACCATTTTGATGTTTATCGGTCTATATGTTTAGATTTGCATACTAACAATCTTTTGCAGGATTGTGTCATACATGCCCCACCAACATCTTCAAGAGACTTCATATCAAGAATTTTATGTGATAGAGAGGAAGGTCAAATATTCTATAGGAAATTATGCTTGGATGGCACATGTCAACATTGCGGTGGCTTGCAACGTATGCCAATATGTGAACATATGGAAAGAACACATGCGGTTGGAAATGAACTAGTAGAATTCGGCAAGTATAAAATAGTGACATACAATACAAAAGAGGGTAAAGAAGCAAAGAGGTGTGAATTGGTTATTGAAAAGATTCCAGTGTATCAGTTTATGCCTATATTTTGTGATAGTATAGTGTATGAGTATGCAAGACATGCCCATAGAGCTCGATGGTTGGACTTGCAATTCAAGTTATGAAAAGACACATTTCCAATTGGTAGCATTGTTTCAGTTGTTGACTTTGCAGAGAACTACAGTCTACAGCCATAGCATGAGATGCAATCACATTACTGTAACTTGACACAGGTTTCTATATTTGTGCACATCACATTCATGCATGTGAATGATAGTACAGAGGATGACAGAAAGATCAGAAGGAAGTATAATTTCTATATTAGTGATGATCACACGCATTCTACGAAGTTTGTGCAAGGTTGCTTTCAGGTGTTCTACAATGATTTGGCTAGAAGGAGCATATCATTCAGTCAGCATATCATAAGGTCAGATAACTGTGCATCACAATTCAAGAACTCGCAGAATTTCTATTGGCTGAGCAAGAAGCATAATTTTACAAGTGTTTAGCATATGTGGAACTTTTGTGAGGTAGACATTGAAAGGGGGAGCATGATGGTGTAGGAGCATGTATCAAAAGAGCCATAGCATGAGAAGATATAAAGTATAAAGACAATGCAAAGTTGACAGATGCAAAATCAATCGTCGATTGGTGTAATGCTTCCATGGATCCAGGTAATGAAGGTAAGTCTTTAGTTTGTAGATTTTTTTGGTTGATAGATGATACTAACATTGCACCATATGAGGACTATCGTACACTCACAGGATCAAGTCAGATGCACTCTTTCATTAGCTCAATTGCAGGTTCATAAAGTATCCATACGCGGAAGATGGCATGCTTTTGTTCTTCATGTACAATTCAAGCCTAGGATGAGTGCGAGTCAAAGAAGTGGGTTGACGAATGGCAGTTAAGTTATCTTAGCCCACTTGACATGTATCAACCCCTAACAGCACTAGAACAATCAGAGATGGAATCATCAGTTGACTTTGACCACATATCAAATCTAGTTCAACTAGGTAATATATCTATTTGCATGGTTTTTGAAACTCCTAATGTTATCTTACTTTGTAGTGTTTTTGTAATGTTGACTAATTTCATCTAATTTGCTACACATATCACTGTAGGGCATGTATATGCAGTTATTGTAGATGAAGATAATGAAGAGGGAATAGACTATTACTTGTGTTGTTGTGTTGAGGCCAAAAAGAAATTGGAGGCCCCAGTTACAGATGGAGAAAACATCGAATACCTTACAAGCTCAGTGGTTGTTACTAGAACATGGCTTAGAAGCTACCCACATAAGAGTGTTAATGTTTGGCTATTTTAGTACTTTGACATGCATCGGAAGATTCTTCATTACTTGAACCTTGTCGTGGCATCCAATGTTCATTTGATACAATATCGGGGTAGACCTTTGAACAAGACCTTGTGGAAGGTGCGTGAGTCTAACCATGAGGCAATACTTGACACAATAAAGAGTAGAGCAGACCTGGATGGTTCATTGGATTAATTTGTAAGTATTCACATTTATTTTGTAAAGTCATGTTACATTAACTTGTAAGTATGCACATTAATTTGTAAGTTTACATAGGTTTGTCTTTTTTTATTTGTTGCTGCATTTTTACACATATACACATTTTTACATCATGGGAGAAGCCTATCACTACACAACTATCATTAAGGAGGATTCAATACTAAAGGAAAAATGGGACAAATCTCCCATGCCAATGAAAATGCCTTCCTTGGATAAGAACAATTCATCCACGATAGGTAAATGGTGTGACAAACATAAATCTAGTAGTAGCATGAAGAACAATGAAAACTATGCCAAATAATGCCAACTATTAGTCATTTTGGTGAGTTGTAGGAGATATCAAATTCTTGAAGTGATTCCATGAGTCAAAAATGTGTCATAGTCTTTGCATCAGATTGCACAAGTTTCCTTAGCACAATTAGGATGATTGTCTTACAAGAAGGGGTGAATGATATATGTATAATTGCACAATTGTGTGTACCACTAGATATTTGTTCCATAGTGTACAATCACATATGCAACTCCTTGCATCATGTACCATGCATGTAGCACCATGAATCATGTTGCACATCTTAGAAGACACTCCTTAGTTTGTGCATAACCCATAACATCATGCAACATCACACAACATAAGGATCATGTCACATAGCATTGCTAACAACTTTGCTTGCACTCTATGTTGCACTTGCATTAATATGTATACTTATGGTGTGCAATACAAAGCTCAACACAAAACATTGTGCTATATAATAGAGAATTGAGAAATAGTCTCATGCATTGTTTGGACCCATTTTATGACATGCCACCTATCAACAAAGTGTTGGGGAATATTCTTATTTGTGTAATGCTTATCTCCATATAGCTTTTGCATGCTTACAACACATCTAGGCTCTCGCCTAGAGCATTTTCCCCTAGACCACCTAGCATCTAGATTAGTTTTGGAGTTGTTTAGACTAGTTGTAGTTGTTTAGAGATGGTGTTGATCATTTTTAATCCATGTATACACCTTAAAGGAAATGTATCACTTGTAAAAGGTTAACACCTAGTGGCATGAGGAGCTTTACTCATACTTGTTGGAGTTTTCTCCTCATTTTAGGGTTTTTCTAGCTATAAGGTCTTGTGTTTCAATTGTTTTTGAGTCTTGTTGTATTCTATTTTCTTTCTTATGCTCTTATTTCTATGTTACAAGTCTATTGAACAAAAAATATCACATGTTTAGCCATTTTTATTGGTATAAATAATGTTTGAAGGTTATTGCAAGGCTTACTCAAGTGATATTCATAGTTGATGAAAAATACATGAGGGATATCCTCTCTATTTATGGATCAATCATAGAGTAGCATGTGACTTCATTTTATTGGCAATAAACTTGACCTTCCTAGGATCATTATCATCCAAGTTTTTGGTGTCAAAGTACCTTTTAAGATCCTTCACCAAACCACATAATGTATAAAATATAGGTGTCTCTAGGTGTCTTGGTTTCTAACTAGATAATAGGTGTCTCTACTTGTGTCTTAGGTATATACTATATGTCAACTAGGTAGATAGAGACTAGAAAAAATGTATTTAATCTAATCTAGGTGTCTTAGGTAGATACTATATATCAACGACCTGTCTAGAGACTAGAATAAGGTATAATCTAGAATGATCTAGGTGTCTTCTAGGTAGATACTATCTATCAACTACCTCTCTAGAGACTAGAATAAAGTATAATTTAATCTAGGTGTCTTAGGTAGGTACTATATGTCAACTAGGTCTACCATAATAGGTGTCTTAGGTAGAACTATAATCTAGGTGTCTAGGTGACTTAGGTCTAGACTACGATAAGGTATAAAGACTAGGTGTCTTAGGTCTATTATGTCTATAAAATCTAGATACATACTATACAATAGGTGTCTTATGTGTCCTACGTCTACTAGAATACATGTGTCTTAGGTCTTAGGTGAGGCCAGATGAGTTTCCACCTTCACGTGGTTGGCCTTGTCAGTATAGAATATTTATATTTATTGAAGCTAAGGGAAGCTCTTTTTCTTAATAGGAAAACTTTATCGACTTCAGTGTCCTCATGGTGTAGGGGCACATAGGTTGTCATGCCTCCAAGAGGGGTCAAAAAGTGACATTTTGTTTTGATTGAGTCAATTGTATGTAATAAGGTCTTCTAAGACCATTTCATATGTTTTTGAGTTAGTTTGAGTCATTTAGGGTCAGTTTGAGTCTTTGAGTCCTACTCATGATGTGACCAAACAGTTAGTTCCAATGCGTCCGGATGGGTACGTTTATGATAGACATGGTCTTGTTTCACACCTAAACATGCCAAAACAATTCGAGCTACATTGTACTGGCAATATCCATGGAGAGTCCAAAGTGCAAAAACAAAGCAATCTTTGATGAGGTGTTACTCAGGAACCATGTCACTTAGAAACACTATGTCTGAGGCAACACGATCACATAGGGTCTCTCTACAATCACCTCTCTCATTTTTTTATATCTCTGAGGCGTTTACCCATGGTGAAAGGTTTTCTACTATCCCAAAAATCGTCAGAAGGAGGTAGTGTAAAGTTTCAAAGGGGTGTAACTTTCATCTTGCTCCTGATGCGGCCAAACTAATAGTTCCACTGCATCGGGATGGGTACATTTAGGCTATTTATAGTCTTGTTTCACACCCAAACATACTGAAACAGTCTGAGCTACATTGTACCAACAATATCTCTGAAGAGTCCAAAGTGCAAAAATGAAGAAATCTTTGACGAGCAGTTACTCAGAAACTGTGTCACTTAGAGACATTTCATCTAAGGAAATGTGATCATGTAGGGTCCCTCTACAATAATCTCTCTCAGTTTTTTATATCTCTGAGGTATTTTCCTGTGGTGAAAGGTTTTCTGCTGCCCCAAAAATTGTCAGAAGGAGGTAGTGTAAAGTTACAAAGGGGTGTAACTTTCGTCCCACTCATGATGCGGCCAAAATGACTATTCCAACAGGTTCGGATGGGTATGTTTAGGCTACGCATGGTCCTATTTTGCACCCAAACATGTTGAAACAGTTTGAGCTACATTGTACTGGCAATATCCCTGAAGAGTCCAAAGTGTAAAAAGGCAGCAATCTTTGACGAGCTGTTACTCATAAATGGTGTCACTTAAAGACATTCAGTATGAGACAACGTGATCAGTAGGGTCCCTCTACAATAAACTCTCTCAGTTTTTTATATCTCTAAGGTATTTTACCGTGGTGAAAGGTTTTCTGCTGCCCCAAAAATTATCAGAAGGAGGTAGTGTAAAGTTGCAAAGGGGTGTAACTTTTATCCTTCTCCTGATGCGGCCAAACTGACTGTTCCATCACGTCTAGATGGGTACGTTTAGGCTAGGCATGGTCCTGTTTTGTACCCAAACATGCCGAAATAGTCTGAGCTACATTATACCGACGATATCCTTGAAGAGTCCAAAGTGCAAAAAGGCAGTAATCTTTGATGAGCTATTACTCGAAAACTATGTCACTTAGAAACATTCCATCTGAGGCTACAGGATCATGTAGGATCCCTCTACAATAACCTCTCTCAATTTTTATATCTCTGAGCCATTTTCCCATGGTGAAAGTTTTTATGTTGCCCCAAAAATGGTCAGATGCATGTAGTGTAAAGTTACAAAGGGGTGTAAATTTCATTCTGCTCCTCATGCGGCCAAACTGACTGTTCCAACATGTTAGGATGGCTACATTTAGGCTAGGCATGGTCTTGTTTCACACCCAAACATGCTGAAATAGTTTGAGCTACATTGTACCAGCGAAATATCCTCACACATTACCTTTGTTATAACTTTATAGTCTTCACATGTCAACATGCATCTTATGGTTGTTAACATACTTGTTCTAGCAATCAACACAGTCATTTATGAACTTCTTGTTATTTTATCTTGGTTCACCTTGACTTTGTTCTCTAGTACTTGTTGCAAGTATGGGCCTAACCATTGTTGTCATTGATGTCAACATACTCAGGTTGCATTAATGAGAAGGACTGGATGAGCTGTGTGCTGAGGATATTGAGAAAATCAGTCTCAATCAAGAACAGTGAAGAACAGTGATAATGACAAGGTAAAAGTCCAAGATAGGTTGAGGATTAGAGGATACGGTTCAAAGGGTTTGTAGATATGAGTCTTGAGATGTTCTTGTCAAGATTTTAGAGGTCCGCATGAAGATTTGAAGAAGTTATGGTCGCTCAAGTAGAACTGGTTCTGACAGATGTTTAGTGGTGACAGAGTGTCACAAATTGGTCCGGTGAGCTCCGGCATTGCATTATCTCATTCTGCAGATTGGAGAGAGTGTTGAAGAAGTCTGTGTGAAGTGACAACTAGATTTTTCATGGTTTGGAGGTCCGGAAGCACCTTTTTCATTATGACAGTGATGACAGACTATGTTCTTGAAGTTTCGGATGAAGAAGAGAAGAATTCCAGTAAGCTAATAAAGTGCAGATGTTCTTGGTGTTTTAGGGAAGGTTATGATGATCGCTGGATCATGTCTAGTTCATGTTGGCAGTCCGCATTGAAGTTAGAGTTTGGATTTGATGGCTAACCACCGGTTGTTGGTGTTCTTTCTGTGACTGGCCAACCGGATGAATTATACACCTTGCGAAAGATCTTGTGGTTATTTTTTGACTTAGATGTTTGTTCCTAAGTTGATGTCATGTATAAATAAGGGATTGTGAAGTCATTTCAAAGTGTGACTAGGAAGATGAGTGTGTGGTAGCGAAGAGAAGAGTGAAAGGCAGAACAAAAGTTTTTGGGCTTAAATGGAACTGATCTGGGCATGGTAAAGATGTCAATCTCTAGTTCAAGTTTGTGATACTTGTTACTTTGTAGACAGTGTGTCTCTTGTAGGTTGTGTGCCTCTTATGAGCAGTGTGCTCGGGCAGTGAGCCCTAATTGGCATGTGCCATCTATTTTTCTTATTCTTCTAACAGAGAATAATCCTTGGGTTAATCACCCTGTGCTTTTTCCCTTGACCGAGTTTTCCACATCAAAATCTTGGTGTCTCATGTGTTGATGTGTATCTGCTCTGGTGTTTATGCTTTATGCTTTCATGAGTGATTAATTGATATGCTATTAAATAACAAGAGGATTTAAGTGTTTGAATTAGAAGCAAGTTTTGGACAACTGATTCACCCCCCTCTCAGTTGTCTGTTCTGAATCCAACAATTGGTATCAGAGCCAAGTTCCTCTAAAAAGAGCTTAACTGCTTGAGGAGATCCAAGATGTCGTCATACAAGAAGGATAGTCCAAAGTTTGATGGAACCAACTTCTCTCTTTGGAAAGGTCACATGAAATGTCACTTGCAGTGTATGGGAAAGGTGTACTGGTCCATGGTCACAAAAGCGTATGCACCTCCATAGGGTGGTCCGACAACTCTAAATGAAATCACAGATGTTGAAAACAATCTGCGAACCAAAGAGGCTCTTCTAAGCGCGTTAACTAACTTAGAGCTCTCAAATGTTATTGACCTACCAACTACCTATGAGATCTGGATCAAACTAGAACTTCTGCATGAAGGAGATGAGTATGTTAAGTGTGCAAGGTTGTAGAGTCTAAAAGGAAAATTTGAAAGACTGAAGATGAGAGATGATGAAAATATTACTACCTTTATGCCAAGAGTAAATGAGCTGGTATGTGGAATTAGGAATGTTGGTGGAGTCTTGGATGAAAATGAGATTGTTGGCAAAATTCTCAGATCCCTTCCTACTGCCTACAAAATCAAGGTTGCTGCCATTGATGAATTCAGAGCCCATACAACTGTAACAAGAGACCAATTGGTTGGTAAACTAGCTGCATTTGAAATGACCGAGTTTGGAGATGATTCCCCCAAGACTGAATCTGCATTCAAAGCCAGTTCCTCTATGAAAGGTAAACAAAGATTTGATCTGAGAGAAAACTCTTCAAGGAAGTTGTCATGGTATGATCAAGCAAGAAGAGACATGGAAGTGGAAGAAGCAAAAACAACTCAACTTGAAGCTCTCATTGCAAAGAGACTGCCAAGAGGATCTGGTAAGTATGAAGGAAAATTACCCTTTAAGTGCTTCAACTGCAATAAGATTGGTCATTTTGCCTCAAGATGTCCGGAAAGATCTACAAGGTCAAATTCTAACAGACAAAGGTTCCAAAAGAATTGTTATTATGTTCATGAAGAAGATGATAATGAAGGAGTAACAGATGATGAATTAGAGATAGGAAACAAATCCAGAAATGAATGGGTGTTTATTGCCATCAAGGAAGAAGATCCAATATCCTCTGAATCTGTCAATCATAAGGTTGTAGAAAGAGCTTTGGCTGCCCAAGTTGAAGAAAAGGATGATTGGGTTATTGACAGTGGATGCTCTCACCATATGACAGGTGACAAGAACAAGTTCTTAGATTTGGAAAGGTATGAAGGAGGAATGGTAAAGTTTGGTGATAATTCTGCTGGTAGAATCAGAGGTAGGGGAACTATTTATTTTGATGGAAAGAACAAAACTAGTAATGTATTGTATGTTGAAGGATTGAAGCACAATCTTCTCAGTGTTGGACAGTTGGTAGACAAAGGTTATGATCTCCGGTTCAAGAATGGAAAATGCAGGATCTTTGAAAGCTCCGGAACTGAGATTGCATCCGGTACTCAAACAAAAGGTAATATCTTCCATCTAGTTGGTACTAATAAAAGTTGTCTATTTGTTCAAGTTGATCAGAGTTGGTTATGGCATAGAAGGATGTGTCATGTAAATTTTGGTAACATCATCAACATAAGCAATACTCAGGCTATAAGAGATCTTCTAAAATTGGTAAAACCTACAAATAGTTTGTGCAAAGAATGTCAGCTGGGTAAACAGAGCAGAGTCTCATTCAAAAGCAAGGATCAGTCCTCTATCGGATTATTGGAATTAGTTCATACTGATCTATGTGGTCCGACAAGAATCAAGAGTATGCAAGGTGATAGATATTTCATGTTACTGATTGATGACCATTCCCAGATGATGTGGGTTACCTTTCTGAAGGAGAAATCAGAAGCTTTTGAGAAGTTCAAAATCTTCAAGGCTATGGTAGAGAATCAAACCGGATTAAAACTGAAATGTCTGAGGTCTGATAGAGGTGGTGAATTCACATCCGTTGAATTCATAGATTTTTGTGAGAAGCATGGTATAAAGAGACAGTTATCTGCGCCTAGGACTCCACAGTAGAATGGAGTAGTAGAGAGAAAGAACCAGACCATCCAAGAAGCATCTAGGACAATGATGATGGAAGCAAATGTTCCCCAGATGTTTTGGAGAGAAGCTGTCAGCACTACAGTCTATACCCTCAATCGAGTTCAAATCATAAGCAATACCGGTAAGACTCCTTATAAACTTTGGTTTGGCATTACTCCTACTGTAAGATATTTCAGAGTCTTTGGTAGCAAATGTTACATCAAAAGAGATGAAGATTTAGGCAAGTTTGATGCTAGAAGTGATGAAGGAATATTCTTGGGTTACTCTACTCAAAATGATGATCAGAATGATGTTCTAGTTCAAAGAGCTCAATCCTCTCCTAAAAGTCAGATTCAGACTGATCAGGTAAATCAGGAAGAAGAGATAGGTCTGAATGAGCCTGATCAAGAAGCAGAAGTGCAAGAGACCCCCAAAGTTCCAAGGTATGTAAGAATGAACCACTCTGAAGATCAGATCATAGGTGACAAAAGCAAAGGTGTGCAAACTAGAAGGAAAATTGCTCAAAATTCAGATGAATATTGTCTGATTTCAAAGATTGAACCTAAGACAATAAATGAAGCCTACAATGATGAAAATTGGACCAAAGCAATGGAGGAAGAGTTGATGCAAATTGAGAAAAATCACACTTGGGATCTTGTTCCTAGACCTAGAAACAAGAATGTGATTGGAACCAAATGGGTCTTCTGGAACAAACTAAATGAAGTTGGTGAAGTAATCAGAAATAAGGCTAGATTAGTCTGCAAAGGCTACTCTCAAATAGAAGGGATTGATTTTAAAGAAACCTTTGCTCTGGTGGCAAGAATTGAAGTAGTCAGACTATTTCTTGCATTTGCTACCTTCAAGGATTTCAAAGTGTATCAGATGGATGTCAAATCTACTTTCCTGAATGGTGACTTAGAAGAAGAAGTGTACATTGAACAATCGGATGGATTTCAGTTATCTAAGCATGGTGATATGGTCTGCAAATTAAAGAAGGCACTACATGGTCTAAAGCAAGCCCCAAGAGCATGATATGAGAGGTTGGACAAACATCTTTTGAAGATTGGTTTCAACAAAGGTACTGCTGATAGTAACCTATATTTCAAAATTGATTATGAAAACATCTTGATTGTTGAAGTATTTGTTGATGATATCATCTTTGGAGGAAGAGACAGTATGTGTAAAACCTTTGCAAATCAAATGAAAAGTGAGTTTGAAATGTCAATGCTCGGTGAAATGAATTTCTTCTTGGGTCTGCAAATTACTTAGACAAAGAAAGGAATCTTTATCTCTCAGACCAAATATGTGAAAGAATTGTTGAAGAAATTTGGAATGGAAGATTCAAAGCCAATGAACACTCCCATGGCAACTAGATGTAAGTTGAGAAAAGATGATGACTCTCCTAAGATAGATTAGACCAAGTACAGTTTAATGATTGGAGGATTATTGTATCTCACTCAGACTAGACCAGATATAATGCAGGTTGTTGGTCTTGTGGTGAGATTCCAGGCTGATCCTAGAGAATCTCATGTCATGGCAATCAAAAGAATTTTTAGGTACTTAAAAGGAATAGTTGAGTATGGTCTATGGTATCCTAGAGATCATAATTTTTCTCTTCATGCATATACAGATGCAGATTGGGCAGGAGATGTGGATGATAGGAGGAGTACAAGTAGAGGAGCATTCTTTTTGGGAAAAAGGTTGGTTTCTTGGCTAAGCAAGAAACAAGAGGCAATATCCTTGTCTACAACTGAAGCATAATACATTGCAGCAGCAGGAAGTTGCATTCAAGTTTTGTAGATGAAGCAGATGCTAAGAGATATTCAAGTAGAATATGAGGAGCCTATTACAATTTTCTGTGATAATTCAAGTGCAATAAATATTTCTAAGAATCCAATGTTGCATTCTAAGACTAAGCATATATCTATCAAGTTTCACTTTCTGAGAGAGCAAGTGAACAAGGGTGAAGTCAGATTGGAGTATGTGCCCTCCAAGGATCAGCTTGCAGATATTTTTACTAAACCTCTTCCCACGGACTCTTTTGAGTATCTCAGGGAGAAGGTAGGGGTTATTGCCTCTCCAGTGATGAACTAGGATGCACTGATGTGCATCAGTCCGGTGGATATCATAGTCATATCTTGTGATCCGGATTGGTGATGGGAAGCTGCTACTCAGGGGGAGCAGCTGGTATGATTCTGATGTGTTAGAATTGCAAGTATGAGCCCTTTTCCATTGATGTCAAAGGGGGAGAGAAGACATGTGAAAAACAAGTAGTTGATGATCAAAGGGGGAGCAATAAAGGAAGAGAAGACATGTGAAGGGTTGTTGCTGTTAGGGGGGGCTGTGACAGAAAGGAGAAGTTCTTGTCTTGATGGTTTTTCACATCATATGTTTCAATCAATGACAAAGGGGGAGATTGTTGCAAGTATGGGCCTAACCAGTGTTGTCATTGATGTCAACATACTCAGGTTGCATTAATGAGAAGGACTAGATGAGCTGTGTGCTGAGGATATTGAGAAAATCAGTCTCAATCAGGAACAGTGAAGAACAGTGATGATGACAAGGTAAAAGTCCAAGATAGGTTGAGGATCAGAGGATGCGGTTTAAAGGGTTTGTAGATATGAGTCTTGAGATGTTCCTATCAAGATTTTAGAGGTCCACATGAATATCTAAAGAAGTTATGGTTGCTCAAGTAGAACCAGTTCTGACAGATGTTTAGTGGTGACAGAGTGTCACAGATTGGTCCGGTGAGCTCCGGCATTACATTATCTCATTTCGCGGATTGGAGGGAGTATTGAAGAAGTCCGTGTGAAGTGACAACAAGATTTTTTTGGTTTGGAGGTCTAGAAGCACCTTTTTCATTATGACAGTGATGACAGACTGTGTTCTTGAAGTTTTAGATGAAGAAGAGAAGAATTCCAGTAAGCTGATAAAGTGCAGATGTTCTTGGTGTTTTAGGGAAGGTTATGATGATCACTAGATCATGTCCAGTTCATGTTGGTGGTCCACATTGAAGTTAGAGTTTGGATTTGATGGATAACCACCGATTGTTGGTGTTATTTTTGTGATTGGCTGACCGGATGAATTATACACCTTGCGAAAGATCTTGTGGTTGTTTGCCGACTTAGATGTTTGTTCCTAAGTTGATGTCGTGTATAAATAAGGGATTGTGAAGTCATTTCAAAGTGTGACTGGGAAGATGAGTGTGTGGTAGCGAAGAGAAGAGCGAAAGGTAGAACATAATTTTTTGGGCTTAAATGGAACTGATCCAAGCATGGTAAAGATGTCAATCTCCAGTTCAAATTTTTGATACTTGTTACTTTGTAGACAGTGTGTCTCTTGTAGGCAGTGTGCCTCTTGTGAGCAGTGTGCTTAGGCAGTGAGCCCTAATTGGCATGTGCCATCTATTTTTCTTATTCTTCTAACAGAGAATAATCCTTGGGTTAATCACCCCTTGGTTTTTCCCTTGACCAAGTTTTCCACGTCAAAATCTTGGTGTCTCATGTGTTGATGTGTATCTACTCTAGTATTTATGCTTTATGCTTTCATGAGTGATTAATTGATATGCTATTAAATAACAAGAGGATTTAAGTGTTTGAATTAGAAGTAAGTTTTGGACAACTGATTCACCCCCCCTCTCAGTTGTCTGTCCTGAATCCAACAGTACTATCTCTGTAGGGTTTGTTTTAGTCCTTCAATTCATTGTTCCATCACTGCAATCTTAGACCCCTATTAGGCTTGAAATAGACCTCTGTTAGGCTACTCTCTTAAACCTTAATATCATCTTCATGTTGTCATATCCATGCTTTTCAACCCTCATCTTTTTCCACCTTTAGGTTATTGTGTTATTAGGCTTGAAGATAACATCATTGCATAGCCAAGATATACAAGGGGTCAATTACTAAAACTAGATCATCAATGATAATGAATGCAATAAGCCATGAACTATTCACCATAAATACAAGTAGCCATATTACAATGTACATCATGAACAATATTTGAATAACTCCAAGATCAACTCTACAAATGAATGCTCTAAGATCCTACGATCTTGGTGCTGATTGAGGAAGGGGTTGAACCTGATATCATGAGGATCTCCCTTTCCTCCCCATCCATAAATCAAGATGATCAAGCACCATCCATTATTCAAAAGAGTGGTAGAATGGTGATTATCTTATTTAATTCATTTCCTTATTAACACATAAGTATACACATAAATTCATGGATCCAAAACATCTCAAATGCATGGAAATAGATTTCTCAACTAACATCAACACATCCTTTCTAGCATCTAATACACAAATAAATACAAGTACATGATCAAGCCTGATATAATCCTACAAGTTTGACTTAGAACTATACATCCAAGATCATATCCAAATCCACATGAATTTCTAATCACATCCCATATTATGAAAGGTCTCTTCAGGTGAGGATATATGTCTTACTAAGAACACATGCCCAAGGTAGAACTATATGCATCCCATACTACAAGAATCTTAACCTTAGTACAACACAAGTATCCAAACATACATAAAATAACAATTCAAATACGCATTTGAATAGACACACAAAAAAGCAATACCATACAACAACATACAATTCAAACATTAAAAAAACAAGCACATAGGACCAATCTTCCTTTCTCTATTTTCTCGAGCATGTCTAGTTTTGAGAGACTAAAACTTTCAACCCAAAACTCAAATTCTCTTATCATCAATTGGGATGGATTCTTTTAGAATTAAACTTTGGAACCTAAAGGCATACAAAAATGATCTACACTACACCTATCTATATTACATAATGATCAACAAAAATGATTTGTATTAACCTAATATCCATATAGGCATACATCAATATCTGTCGATATAAGTATAACATATATACAAAATAGCCATATAGGATTACAAGAATGCCATATAGGCATACAATGTCAACTATATGCAATACAAAATATATGTCCACAAATTCCATATAGGCATACAACAAAGGAACACAATAAAAAGTCATTGCCCTCTGTCTGGTGAAGAGAATAGATCACAGGAAGCCTTTGACTTCAAGCAGATGGAGACACATATGAGCGTGGTCTACTACGAACTAGAGGGTTGCTTCTCCTATTGGGTTCTTCATGGATCTACAACTATTACAATAAAAAGTATAGACATTAATATATAGAAATTACATTATAAAAAATGAAACATTTAACAAAATAACCACTTATCGCTATCCAAAAATCCGTCTCCTCATTTGCCTCAGTACCAGGATTAGGTTGTGGTGATGTCATGTCCTATAGAAACCCTCCAGATAGAAATTAAACTTCAAATCAATAATCATTTGATTTTTCAAAATATATAACTATAACAATGAATGTAATTTGAAATTTACTAATTTGCCTCATACCGCCATCAAAGGCATGGAGCTATGAATCGCAGAGGACACACCATGCTCCATTGCCCTGTGAACATCAGGAGGTGTCTCCGCAGCCTACATCATCTGAAAATAAAACAACATTATTCAATTACAAAAACTATAATAGTGATGCAAGTTTGGTTGATGCCCTAGGCTGAAAATCTTGTGTTTTTGGGTACAGAATGTGCAAATGAGCTAGGGCTTGTAGAAAAGCTCTTGAGAAAAGGTTTGTAATGGTTGGAATTGTTTGGGTAGACCATCTTTGACATGTTTGAGGTATTGGTGTGAAGATTCGAAGTTTGGGATTAGAAAACCTTGTGGTGACCCATCTAAACTAGCCTAATTAGGCCTAAATTGCAGCATAACAGTCCTATTTTGCCCTTGTGTTACGAAACACCCCCATCTGCATTTGAAGTATGTTGTGTAAGAGGATAATGGGTATCCAAAATAGTTTTTAGTTCATGGGTTTGAGTTGTTTCCTTCAAATTATGTCAAAAATAGCCCTTTTGCTATCCTACAAGGCATAGTGGAAGATTGTGAAGAAAATCACTTTGTCTGAGGTGTTAAGACTTTAACCAAGGATTGATTGAGTGAGTTTGATCTTTGATACCCTGCTCTGCATAAAGGGGTGTTAGAGGGGAGATAGAAGTCAATGATGAAGGTGAAGTAGTAATAGGTGGATATATGGTGGGGAAGATAGGGGCATAACTAGTGGAGTACGTGAAGTAATAGAAAGAGGTTGTGGGGTTGGGGCAGCAATGCGTTTAGAGGCATAAGATAGGTAAAGGTGAAAGAAGGAATTGGTAGCATAGACAAGGCAGTGAGCTGTTTGAAAAGATGCCTCAAAGAAATGTGGTCTCATGGCGATGTCCTTGTCTATGCATATGCTTGTCATGACATTCTATGAGACCACATTTCTTTAAGGCATTTTTTCAAATAACTATATTGTAATTGAAATTTTGTCATCTATCAACATCTAGTTATGAGTTATTCAATGTATAGTAATTCTTTGAGTTTGAAAGATGTGTAATGAAATGTAACCAACGATATGAATATAAAATACAAAAATCTAGTAAGTACAATTCATTCATTAAACTATTTATTTTATTACCTTCGTGAAGCTTTGAAGTCCACCACCACTGGTAGGTGTTGCTGTGAAATCTCTAATATTAACCTATTCAACAACCAAAATCAGATATTAGAATACCATTCATATAACAATGCTATTCACATGCAATATTTATAATTGTTTACTAGTTACATACCCCGACAGTAGATGATGTAGCTTAATATGCAGGTGGCTGAAAACTGCATCAACACTATGACCCTGAAATTTCATTAAAATCATCAAACTAAATTAGTTATCTTGCATTTCAAAAATAAAATTTAATAAATTAAATTTAATGAACTTGCTAAGATTTACCTAAGTATCAAGCTTGAAAGTCTCACTCAAGACAGCATCTGTCATCACCATCTGCTCAACTGTAGATGTAGCCTACGCCCCTGCGTCCTTACTATCCATGGGGTCATAACCACATGCTGACCCGCAAGCCTGACAAGTATGGGGTGGAACCCTACTCAAACTCTCCCCTAGCCCACGTTGTGCTGCAGGACTAGCATGCTGTATGATGCTCTGGGTCAAGGCAATAATGGACTGAAGTGTCTCGACCTCAACACTCTCCTTCACAATGGAAGGGATAGAAACGTGCTCATGGGCTGGTCTAGAGAGTGTTCATCTCCATAGCCACTATGGGTCAACAGGTGTCCCTGGTCTATCTTGTGCTAACCCCCCACCTCTACCCTAGAACTCCCGCATATCAAAATAATTTTGCACTTTATTTTTGACAAACTCGCAGTAGAGTTTCCTCAAAAAATATTACGGGACCTCATTATTGTTGCATGGAGGATGGTCAAAAACCATCCACCACCTCTACACAAAATTGTCCCTTAAAGCTTGGTTGTTGCACCAATAGATAGGGAACCTCTTGTATGTAAGGGGTAGAGGTTGATTTGTTCGTGGGTTTGTGAAAATAGAACACAAGTCCATTTTTGTAATTTGTTCATTTTTAACTTGTTCATATGACAACTTATCTGCATAATACTCTCTAAATTCTCTCCTCTTTTCTGTCCAACTAGTGATTTGCTTGCTAATTGAATCTACATTTGATAACATAGATTCAAGGGATTGAGCAAGCATGGATCTATGCAAGGTTAAAGTTGTAGGTTCTTTCAACCTTACAATTATGTCCTCAATTTGTTTTTTATTGTTTTCAATTTGCCCCATTATATTTTCTTGTGTTCTAGGGGCATGTTGAGGAATAAATGGAGGTGTTTGTGGTTGGGGTTCTTCTTCAGCAGGTATTTGATGTTCAAGTGATGGAGGATTTTGTGCATTTTCATGAGGAGGAGGAGTGCATTATCAACTCCTGCAAATTAAAAAAATTTACATCAAAAACTATTTTAACCTACGTATTTAGCAAAAAATTCACACAAGAAAGCAAATAGAACTTACTTCTTTGATTTCCCTGACGTCGTGACAGCATTTTGACGATGAATCAATGAGAAATAGTTGACGAAATGGGTTTCTATAATGCGAGCGTGCTTATCTTCTCTCCAAGTCACAGGTTTTCTTGCCAAATTGTGTGAAATAATGAAATCAAACACTATTTTTTTTAATACAATAGAATATAACGTGAGCACATTATGGCTTGGTGTTGGGCTCGGCAACACCAAGCCATAATGCAAGCACGTTATAACATGCTCGTGTTATGTCTAAATTTTTTTAAAAAAAAGTTGGCCACTTTTTGGCCCCCCAACTTTTTGGACCTGCCCTTTTGTGCTTACATATTTGCCCCCTCGGGGACGGTAGTCTACATGAAAGGTAGGTACTGTTCCCAAACTAGGCCTTACCTATTGTTGATTTTCCCGCAATTGTACAGTAATAACTAGTATTAGTCTGGCATTTGAATGTATCAAAATGACTAATGAAAACTGAAATGATGAACTTACTATGGATCGTTCGAGTTTGACTAGTTGTTTGCCTTTGTCAGTTTGGACCTATAGGAATGAAAGCATGCAAAAGAACACATGAAAGAGATGCATAAAAGTAAAGAACTAATCTAAAATGCATAAATGAAACTAAGCTAAGGGCAAACAAAGCAAGTCAAATTGTGAGATCGGAGTGAAACGGTGATGGAATCGATTGTGTGAGCAGTCATTGGAAAGCTTGTTGCAAGTATGAGGTGAACCAATGTTGTCATTGATGTCAACATACTCATATTACATTGACAAGAAGGATTTGATGAGCAGTGTGCTGAGGATATTGAGAAAATTAGCCTCAGTCAGGAACAGTGAAGAACAGTGATAAGAAGAAGGCAAATGTATTGTATAGGATGCGAACCAGAGGATGTAGATTAAAGGGTTTGTAGATATGAGTCTTGAGATGGTTTAGTTAAGATTTCAGAGGTCCGCATGAAGATATGAAGGAGTTGTGGCTATCGGTGTGGAACCGGTTCCGGCAAGTTCTTAGAGGTGACAGAGGATCACAGAAAGGTCCGGTGAGGTCCAGAATTGTACAATCCTAATCTGTGGATTGGAAGGAGTGTTTGGGATGTCCTTGTGATGTGTCATCTCAAGTTGTGTATGTTTTTGAGGTCCGGAAGTGCCTTTTGCATTATGACAGTGGTGACAGACTGTGTTCTTGAAGTTTCAGATGAGGAAGAGAAGAGATTCCAGTAAGTAGAGAAAGTGCAGATGTACCTGGTCATTCAGGCAAGCTTGTGAAGGTTCCTGGATCATGATGATGTTGTGTTGTTGGTCCGCATTGATGGTAGAGCCCGGAATTGAAGTTATTCTTCCGGATGAAGTTCTTGTTCCGACTAGCCGACCGGATGAGTTGTTCATCCTACGAATGTTCTTGTGATGGCCAATTGGATGTGTTATTCATCTTGCGGATATTCTTATGGTTGATTGCCGACTTAGATGATTGTTCCTAAGTTGATGTCTTGTATAAATAAAGGTTTGTGAGTTCATTTAGTAGTGTGAATTGTGTGAATGAGTGTGGTGTAGCAAAGAGTAGTGCGAAAGGCAGAGCAGGGGTTTTGGGCTTAAATGGAACTGATCTGGACATAGTAGAGATGTCATTCTCTAGTTCAAGATTGTGATTATTATCACTTTGTAGATAGTGTGTCTCCTTGTAGGCAGTGGGCCTCTTTGTGAGCAGTGTGCTCGGGCAGTGAGCCCTAATTGGCAAGTGCCATTCTTTTTCTTATTCTTCTAACAAAGAATAATCCTTGGGTTAATCACCCCGTGGTTTTTCCCTTAACTGGGTTTTCCACGTCAAAATCTTGGTGTTCAATGTGTTGATGTTTATCTGCTCTTGTGTTTGTGCATTATGCTTTCATGGATGATTAATTGATATACTGTTAACTAACAAAGAAGAATCAAGTATTTGAAATAGAGCAGGTTTGTATACAACTGATTCACCCCCCCCTCTCAGTTGTATGCCCCAGATCCAACAATTGGTATCAGAGCCAAGTTTCTCTGAAAGGAGCTTAACCGCTTGAGGAGATCTAGGATGTCGTCATACAAGAAGGATAGTCCGAAGTTCGATGGAACCAACTTCACTCTCTGGAAAGGTCGCATGCAATGTCACTTGGAATGTATGGGAAAAGCATACTTGGCCATGGTCTCAAAACCATATATACCTCCACAAGGTGGTCCGACAACTCTGAATGAAATCACAAATGCTAAAAACAATCTGCGGACCAAGGAAGCTCTGCTAAGCGCATTAAACGACTCAGATCTCTCAAATGTTATCGACCTACCAATTGCATATGAGATCCTGACTAAATTGGAACTTCTGTATGAAGGAGATGAGTTTGTCAAAAGTGCAAGGTTGCAAAGTCTGAAAGGGAAATTTGAAAGATTGAAGATGAGAGATGATGAAAACATCACTACCTTTATGCCAAGAGTGAATGAGCTGGTATGTGGAATTAGAAATCTTGGCGGAACTCTGGATGAAAATGAGATTGTTTGCAAAAACCTCAGATCCCTTCCTGCTGTCTACAAAATCAAGGTTGCTGCCATTGATGAATTCAGAGCCCACACAATTGTCACAAGAGAACAATTGGCTGGCAAATTAGCTGCATTTGAAATGACCGAGTTTGGAGATGATCCTCCCAAGACTGAATCTGCTTTCAAAGCCAGTGCCTATGTGAAAGGCAAACAGAGATTTGATCCGGGTGAAAACTCTTCAAGGAAGATGTCATGGTATGATCAAGCAAGAAGAGACAAGGAAGAAGAAGAAGCAAAAATAGCTCAACTTGAAGCCCTCATTGCAAAGAGACTACCAAGAGGATCCGGTAAGTATGAAGGAAAACTACCCTTTAAATGCTTCAACTGCAATAAGATTGGTCATTTTGCTTCAAGATGTCCGGAAAGATCTGCAAGGACTAATACTAACAGACAAAGGTTTCAAAAGAACTGCTATTATGTTCATGAAGAAGATGACAATGAAGGAGTAACAGATGATGAATCAGAACTAGGAAGCAAATCCGGAAATGAATGGGTGTTTATTGCCATCAAGGAAGAAGATTCAATACTCTTTGAATCTGTCAATCACAAGGTTGTGGAAAAAGCTTTGGCTGCTCAAGTAGAAGAAAAGGATGATTGGGTTATTGACAGTGGATGTTCTCACCATATGACTAGTGACAAGGATAAGTTCTTGGATTTGGAAAGGTATAAAGGAGGAATGGTAAAATTTGGTGACAATTCTACTGGCAGAATCAGAGGTAGGGGAACTATTTCCTTTGATGGAAAGAGCAAAACAGGTAATGTACTATATGTTGAAGGATTGAAGCACAATCTTCTCGGTGTTGGTCAGTTAGTAGACAAAGGCTATGATCTCCGGTTCAAGAATGGAAAATGTAAAATCTTTACAAGTTTCAGAACTGAAATTGCATCCGGTACTTAGACAAAAGGTAATATCTTTCATCTAGTTGGTTCAAATAAAAGTTGTCTGTTTGTTCAAATTGATCAGAGTTGGTTATGGCATAGAAGAATGTGTCATGTAAATTTTGATAACATCATCAAGATAAGCAATACTCAGGCTGTAAGAGATCTTCCAAAATTGATGAAACCTACAAATAGTTTGTGCAAAGAATATCAGCTAGGTAAACAGAGCAGAGTCTCTTTCAAAAGCAAAGATCAGTCCTCTACCGGATTGTTGGAACTAGTACATACTGATCTCTGTGGTCCGACAAGAATCAAAAGTCTACAAGGTGATAGATATTTCATGTTGCTAATTGATGACCATTCCTGGATGACGTGGGTTACCTTCCTAAAGGAGAAATCAGAAGCCCTTGAGAAGTTCAAAATCTTCAAAGCTATGGTAGAGAATCAAATCGGATTGAAGTTGAAGTGTCTAAGGTCTGATAGAGGTGGTGAATTTACATCTGGTGAGTTCATTGACTTTTGTGAGAAGCAGGGTATAAGAAGACAGTTGTCTACTCCTAGGACTCCATAGTAGAATGGAGTAGTTGAGAGAAAGAACCAGACCATCCAGGAAGCTGCCAGGACAATGATGTTGGAAGCAAATGTTCCTCAAATGTTTTGGAAAGAAGCCATCAGCACTGCAGTCTACACTCTCAATCGAGTTCAAATTAGAAACAACACCGGTAAGACCCCTTATGAACTCTAGTTTGGCATCACTCCTACTGTGAAATATTTCAGAGTATTTGGTAGCAAGTGTTATATTAAAAGAGATGAAGATCTAGGAAAGTTTGATGCTAGAAGTGATGAAGGAATTTTCTTGGGTTACTCCACTCAAAGCAAAGCATACTAATGTTGCAATAAGAGATTGAGGAAGATGATAGAAAGCACTAATGTGAAAGTTGATGAAGGAATTGAGAAGCCCTCAAGGTTTTATGAGTTTGATGAGGATGACCAAGATGGTGTTCAAGTTCAAGGAGCTCAATCCTCTCCAGTAAGTCAGAATCAGCCTGATCCGGTAAATCAGGAAGAAGAGATATGTTTGAATGAGCCTGATCAAGAAGCAGCAGTACAGAATGCTCCCAAAATTCTAAGGTATGTAATACAGAACCACTCTGAAGATCAGATCATAGGTGACAGAAACAAAGGTGTGCAAACTAGAAGGAATGTTGCTCAAAATTAGGATGAATGTTGTCTGATTTCAAAGATTGAACCTAAAACAATAAATGAAGCTTGCAATGATGAAAACTGGACCAAAGCAATGGAAGATGAATTGATGCAAATTGAAAGAAATCATACTTGGGACCTTGTTCCCAGACCTAGAGACAGGAATGTGATTGGAACAAAATGGGTTTTCTGGAACAAACTGAATGAAGCTGGTGAAGTAATCAGAAACAAAGCTAGATTGGTCTGCAAAGGCTACGCTCAAATAGAAGGAATTGATTTTGAAGAAACCTTTGCTCTGGTGGCAAGAATTGAAGTAGTCAGATTACTCCTTGCATTTGCTGCCTTCAAAGACTTCAAGGTATATCAGATGGATGTCAAGTCTGCCTTCCTAAATGGTGATCTGGAAGAAGTTTACATTCAACAACCGGATGGATTTCAATTGTCTGATAATGATGATATGGTCTGCAAGTTGAAGAAAGCTTTGTATGGATTAAAGCAAGCCCCAAGAGCATGGTATGAAAGGTTGGATAAGCATCTTGTGCAGATTGGATTCAACAAAGGTACTGCTGACAGCAACTTATATTTCAAAATTGATCATGAAAACATTTTGATTGTTGAAGTGTTTGTGGATGATATCATTTTTGGAGGAAGAGATAGTATGTGCAAAACTTTTGCAAATCAGATGAAGAGTGAGTTTGAAATGTCTATGCTTGGTGAAATGAATTTCTTCTTGGGTCTGTTAATTACTCAAACAAAGAAAGGGATCTTTATTTCTCAGACCAAATATGTGAAAGAATTGTTGAGGAAATTTGGTATGGAAGATTCAAAGCCAATGAACACTCCCATGGCAACCGGATGTAAGTTGAGCAAAGATGATGACTCCCCAAAGGCAGATCAGACAAAGTATAGATCAATGATTGGTGGATTGTTGTATCTCACTCAGACTAGACCAGATATAATGCAGGCTATTGGTTTTGTGGCAAGATTCTAGGCTGATCCTAGAGAATCTCATGTTATGGCAATCAAAAGAATTTTTAGGTACTTGAAAGGAATAGTTGAGTATGGTCTATGGTACCCTAGAGATCCGGATTTCTCTCTTCATGCTTACACAAATGCAGATTGGGCAGGAGATGTGGATGACCGGAAGAGCACTAGTGGTGGAGCATTCTTTCTGGGGAAGAGATTGGTTTCTTGGCTAAGCAAGAAACAAGATGCAATATCTCTGTCTACAACTGAAGCAGAATACATTGCAGCAGCAGGCAGTTGCACTCAAATCTTATGGATGAAGCAGATGCTAAGAGACATTAAAGTTGAATATAAGGAGCCTATCACAATTTTCTGTGATAATTCAAGTGCAATTAATATTTCTAAGAATTCGGTATTGCACTCTAAGACTAAGCACATATCTATCAAGTTTCACTTTTTGAGAGAACAAGTGAACAAGGAAGAAGTCAGGTTGGAGTATGTTCCTTCCAAGGATTAGATTGCAGATATCTTTACTAAACCTCTTCCCAAGGACTCTTTTGAATATCTCCAGGAGAAGTTAGGGGTCATGGCCCCTCCGGTAATGAACTAAGCTGCACTGATGTGCATTAGTCTGGTGGATATCACAGTCATATCTTGTGATCTAGATTGATGATGGGGAGCTGCTACTAAGGGGGAGTAGCTGGTATGATTCTGATGTGTTAGAATTGCTAGTATGAGCCCTTTGCCATTGATGTCAAAGGGGGAGAGAAGACATGTGAAAAACAAGTGGCTGATGATCAAAGGGGGAGCAGTAAATGAGGAGAAGACATGTTGCTGATAGGGGGAGCTGTGACAGAAAGGAGAAGTTCTTGTCTTGATGGTTTTTCACATCATATGTTGCCATCAATGACAAAGGGGGAGATTGTTGCAAGTATGAGGTGAACCAGTGTTGTCATTGATGTCAACATACTCATATTGCATTGACAAGAAGGATTCGATGAGCAGTGTGCTGAGGATATTGAGAAAATTAGCCTCAGTCAGGAATAGTGAAGAATAGTGATAAGAAGAAGGCAAATGTATTGTATAGGATGCGAACCGGAGGATGCGGATTAAAGGGTTTGTAGATATGAGTCTTGAGATGGTTTAGTTAAGATTTTAGAGGTCCACATGAAGATTTGAAGGACTTGTGGCTGTCAGTGTGGAATCGGTTCCGGCAAGTGCTCAGAGGTGACAGATGATCACAGAAAGGTCCGGTGAGGTCCGAAATTGTACAATCCTAATCTGTGGATTGATTGGAAGGAGTGTTTGGGATGTCCTTGTGATATGTCATCTCAAGTTGTGTATGTTTTTGAGGTCCGGAAGTGCCTTTTGCATTGTGACAGTGGCGACAGACTGTGTTCTTGAAGTTTCGGATGAGGAAGAGAAGAGATTCCAGTAAGTAGAGAAAGTGCGGATGTACCTGGTCATTCAGGCAGGCTTGTGAAGGTTCCTGGATCATGATGAGGTTGTGTTGTTGGTCCGCATTGATGGTAGAGCCCGGAATTGAAGTTATTCTTCCGGATGAAGTTCTTGTTCCGACTAGCCGACCGAATGAGTTGTTCATCCTGCGAATGTTCTTGTGATGGCCGACCGGATGTGTTATTCATCTTGCAGATATTCTTATGGTTGATTGCCGACTTAGATGATTGTTCCTAAGTCGATGTCTTGTATAAATAAAGGTTTGTGAGTTCATTTAGTAGTGTGAATTGTGTGAATGAGTGTGGTGTAGCAAAGAGTAGTGCGAAAGGCAAAGCAGGGGTTTTGGGCTTAAATGGAACTGATCCAGACATAGTAGAGATGTCATTCTCCAGTTCAAGATTGTGATTATTATCACTTTGTAGACAGTGTGTCTCCTTGTAGGTAGTGGGCCTCTTTGTGAGCAATGTGCTCGGGCAATGAGCCCTAATTGGCAAGTGCCATTATTTTTCTTATTCTTCTAACAGAGAATAATCCTTGGGTTAATCACCCCATGGTTTTTCCCTTAACCGGGTTTTCCACGTCAAAATCTTGGTGTTCAATGTGTTGATGTTTATCTGCTCTTGTGTTTGTGCATTATGCTTTCATGGATGATTAATTGATATACTATTAACTAACAAAGAAGAATCAAGTATTTAAAATAGAGCAGGTTTGTATACAACTGATTCACCCCCCCTCTTAGTTGTATGCCCCAGAACCAATAAAGGTATCGTCGAGGAGATCACAAATATGGCTGCCTCTTTTTCAGCCATAGAGAATTGGGTACACAAGAAGTGAAAAACCCTTCTCTAAACCCTAGTTTGAATTTTGTGAAAAATCTCTTGAAATTGTCTATTTTTGTAATTTTTCTTATTGCATTGTCTCTGTCTCATCGTTTAGAGCAAGATAGTTTTTCATTTTCAGAAATCGGCCACAAAATGAAGTTTTTAGAGCAATTTTAGATCGAGGGATCCTCCTCTAGGGTCACCCCTTTTGTTAGGTAGGTCGCCTGAGGGAGATCTTGTCTGATAGCAGGGTCACCTGGGGGACATCCTTCAAAATAGCAGGGTCGCCCGGGGGAGATCCTACAAAACATCTGGGTCGCCCGGGGGTGACCCTATTGGGCTGATTTTGACTAAAATTTTATGTTGTTTGATGCTTGTTTCACTTTGATCTGACATGTTTTGGCTATTGTATTTGCCTATTTATTACAATTTTGAAGGTTATATGCTTTTTATATAAGGTTTTTCTACAGTTTTATAATTTTTAGGGATTTTTATGAGTTTACGAGATCTAATCTAAAGTTCTCTTTTGATTTTTGCATGACATGTGTATCCGATGGAATGCCTGTTGAGAGCAGGGATGGCTCTCAGGGATGTTTGTTTCATTGAGTGATGAGGATCATGCTATTTTGAGGAGGACAGGTCTAGCTAGAGTTTGTCACGTACCTGTTATTCATCCAGTGTCTCGTATATGTTATGCAATTCTGACTTACTGCGATGCAAATAGAAACACATTCAGGTTCTCACATATCTCTAAAGAGTGGACCATCACTCTGTGTGATGTGTATTGTCTACTTGGGGTTCCTGTGAGAGGACATCCTCTAGTCCTTCCAGGGAGCGAGTCCTTTGAGGACAAGTTGTCTTTGGTAGAGTTCATGGGGGTTAGTCACCTTGGGGATCAGACAGGAGTCCATCTCACTTCTGTGCCTCGCCTTTGCATCCCACTTCTAAGGAGATTCTTGAGATTGCATCTAGGCTATCGGGAGACAAGGCCTTGACTCGTTTGAGATGGTGTTGGGCACCCACCATTCGTGGTATTTAGGAGGGCACAGTTTATGCTTGGGGACTGGACATCTTGGCCATGGTCTACAAAGACTTCTATCATATTTCGCGGCAAGGGGATCTATCTTTTAGCCACTCTTATTTGATCATGACATGGATATTTGAGCACATGAGGCCCTATCAGAAGATCATTTCGATTCTAGATAGACGCTTACCAAGAGCAGCTAGATGGATGCATGTTGGTCACTTTGATGCTTCTTTACCCACTATTGCTACTCTTACAAATGAGGACATAATCTTTGATCCTTATCGTAACATGGAGGGATCCTGGGCCCGTGATGGCGAGGTCAGAGAGTACTGTCGCAGAGTATTTGAGATTTTAGACCATAATGGTCTAGTTGAGGCCCATCAGGTTGATTGTTTTTCATAGTAGTTTGGTGAGGACATCCCTAAGGATTTGACCCCAGTTTCCACATGCTACAGGATTGTTCAGGAGATGGGTGAGATTGGATAGAGGACCATAGTTTGGATAGCCTTAACTCCTAGAGTCTTCATTACTAGAGTTTCAAGATGAGGACAAAGGGGAGGGAGAGGGATTCCTTCCTGATCTTTGACTGTGACTGTGGATTCAGAGTCTACTGACGAGGATTATGTTCCAGATGATGATGATTTATCAAACGAGGTTTTCTCGAGGATGTGCAAGATGAGGTTTTTGATGATACTGATGATTCAGATGATGGTCCTAATATCCTTGAGGGTCCTCCTATTGTTCCCCAACATCCTCATTCAGATGAGGTGATGCGACACTTTGACCCTAATTGGCAGCCTGGTGATCCACGTAAGTTTAGTCCATTTACTTTTCATACTTTTGTCCTTTCTCTTTTCATCTGGAACTGACTTGTTTTTGTCTTTCAATTCTCTCTTTCAAGTAACGTCAAAGAGTGAAGGGATTTTTTTCACAAGATTAATATTGGATTGGCTTCTCCCTTCACTAGGATGACTCATGACCATCTTTTAGATGATCCCGGTGTGCCTCCTGTTGTTGGGTGACACAATAACATTTTCAATCCCATCTATCATGGATGTCATGTGAATATTGACTTGAAGACCCAGGTTGACACCCTTAAGGGTGAGAATCAACTACTCCGAGAGATGGCTTGTCTTAGTTTTAGATGACATGATGCTAGTATGGCGGGACCTTCACAGTCACATGCTCATAGTAGAGTGCCTCACTCTCATAGGTCTCATGGAGTGACAAGTGGTATTCATAGAGGGAGGAGCTGAAGTCCTGAGGGTTCTATTGGAGGGAACTGACCTTAACTTCCTTTCTTGAAATCATGCCCCCTTGCATGGGGAGCCTCTACTTCTCTTGAGAGCATTTTGTCCTAGCTCTTTGATACCCCTGGTATATGTGAACTTCAGATGTATCTATGAAAGTTCATCCTTTTATGGTTTTTGCCTATCAAATTTGTACTCATCTCTTATGCATGTTTTGGAGGTTGGAGAACTTTTTTGTTTAAGTGTTTGACCTTTTCAACTCTTTTTAACGATGCAAGTATGATAACGATGACATATTTTTGTAACTTTTGTGGCATATATATGAGATGCAGTTCATGATACGATAATTTAGGAACACAAGAAATGCTGAAATGAAACATTTACTTCTACTGAATGTCATGAGATATGACATTTGACTTTATTGCTTTGAGACTCTTTTTTTGATTTTGGCATGAATGCAATGTGGAACAAACAATGTGACTGCTCTTAAATATGATTTTTAATTCAAGGGATTGCGAGTTGTCCTGATATAAGAGACCTATTCAAGGCTGTGAGATAGGATTTTATAACTCAAGTGGGGAGCGAGAATGGAAATGGAGTGTTTCTGATTTTGGGCTTTGCTAAAGGCTAAACACTGATCCTTATCTAGATAAGACAATCTGACAAGCTTTCAACTTTAGACAAGAAACAAATTTTTTAGGTGTTTGCTAGACTTAGATCATAGATGGAAAGTAAGGTAGACCTGAGGTAAAGCATAAATAGGAAAGAACAAGGGGCCCTTGGTAGAAGATGATCCTAGAGACTACCAGACTCTTCGGTTTTGCTCAACTAGTGCATGTGTGTGCTTTGTACCTTTCTTTCTATGTTAGAATGTCACTCTTGAGGCTTCAAGCTTAGACTGATCTCCACCCAAGAGTACAAAAATTCATCAATCTTCTCTCTTTCACTCTTTTTTTGTATCTCTCTTTTTTTTCTTTTCACTTTTTTTTTTGTATTTTCCTCACTTGATTTTTCTCATGTTTTTGGATTTTTGACCTTTCAAGAAATGAATGCTTTTGGAACTTTGATATGCAGTACTTAGATCTCTATGCAGTACTTAGATATCTCAATTCTAACTTTTTGACACTCTTATTTTGATCACTCATTTTTTTATTCACTCTAATTTTAGATTGCTTCCTTCAAATTTTTGATCCTCCTGGCATTTTTGGCCAAGACAGATAAGGGGCTGAGCACCACCTAAAGTTTTTGTAATCTATTTGGACTTCTCTAATACTAGGGAAGAATTGAGAAGGTCTACTTGCAAGATTCATTTGAACATGATAGGTTTGAATACTGACTTTTCTTTGACCTAACATCTTGACTCATTAAGACCGGGATTGGTGTAAAGCTAAGAGCTAGGCTTTGATTAGAATCACTAGGAATGAAGGGGGATAATGGCGATTGTGAAAATGGGGAATCTCTAGGTCCTGAAAGGATGACGTATATCTAGGCAACGTTAGAATCCTTACTGAAAAGAAAATAGTATTAGAGAAAGTCACTAACAGTAATGCAAGATGAACAGAATGATACAGAAATGCAAGAAACAAATTGTTTTTGATATTTTGATATATTTTTTTGTGTTTTTATGTTTTATAATTTTTTTTTTAGACATAGTATTTCTTGAGGTGAAAGGCATTGACTGTTTCACCAAATTCCTCTCCCTCCATTGTGCACAAGAGATAGGCACCATTTCTGATGTCTTCCTTGACCATGTAAGGACCTTTCCAGTCTTCTAAAAAAGCTCTTTTTCATCTTCTTTTCTTATTCTTCGTGCTACCTCTTCTTAGGACAAGTTCTCCTATTCTGTAAGGTTTGTCATTTGACTTTATTGGCACCAACTCTGTGGTTTCTCTTGGTAGGGTGAGACAAAGTAAGTCTCAAAAGGCTTGTTGATGAGGAGTCCAGTAGAGGACTCCATCACAATTTAGTAATCCTGCTAACAAGCTGAACTATTCTTGCATGTAGATTTTCACATCTAGTCTCTCTTGGATTCTTTGCAAAACTTGGAACAACTTGAGGGGAGTTTGCGGATCCCTTTGCTCATCAAGAGGGACAAAGCTTATACTTTTCCTCCCATTTGGTTCTAGTCTTAAGTCCATGGCATATTCGATGTAACTCTTTGGTAGTTCAAAAATGACAGGGTCGTCAACACCAATTGTCACTCTCATCTTCCATTCTCTGTGAAAAATTCATTCACATTCTTCATCTTCATTGGGGAGTCTTTCAACCATTTTGATTTGTACTAGAGGTGATTCCCACTTGCCAAGTTCATTTGATTGAATCGAGGCATAGGTGGTTCACTTCTCTTGCGGCTGAGACACCATGAGCATCCTAGGTAGCATTCCTATGGCATTAGTTAATTCATTGTCAATAGAATGTGCCTCTTCCATGGGTGTCAATGGTCAATATGAATCCTCTATTGGGGTGAGAGGCTCATAAGATTTCATTTCTTCTGGTATCTCAGGGACATGTGATTCACTTAAGGGTGTCAGTGGAATCTATCTTTCTATCATGTCTTCCTCAGCATCTGAGAAAGCATGTGGGTCTGCATTTCTCAAGTCTAACATGGTTGTCTCAAATATAGGTCATTCAGTTCTGTGTGGTTTTTCTCTATGCAAGGGAGAAGCTTGTAAGCTTCTTGGATGTTGATCATGAGTACTTCTAAGGGAAATTGGAGTGGTCCATCCCGCTCAATCAATTCCATGATCTCAATTGTCTTTTCTTTGGGAACCATTTCCTTTGTTTTGGCAATGCCTCATTTTCTAGAGTGTTGATCTCTGCGGCGTTTATGGTGTTTTCTGGGATTTCCATTCATTTGAGGCACATCGACTGAGGTGTAGGATTAGGGATGATTAATTTGTTGGTAGGGAGTTCATAGTTTATGGGGATACCTATACGCTTGTTTGGTGTGTTTGATTTTTTAACATGCTAAAAGTTTCTGGATCTCCCTTTGCGACATATACTTTCCCTAGGTGCAAGAATCGAGCCTCTTGAAATAATGTGGATGGCACAACTTTCATTTTGTGTATCCATGGTCTTCCAAGAATCAAGTTATATCCCATGTCTTTGTCTATGACATAGAAAGTGGTTGGAATGGTTTTAGGTCCCAAAGTCACTAGAAGAGTAATCTTACCTATGGTGACAACCTTCAGATTTTCATACCTACTTAGAGTATCCCATGAAGTGGTGATATTTGTGTGTCCATAACCCATCCTCTCTAGAAGGGAGAATGGAACTATGTTCACTACAGCCCCATCATCAACTAAAATTCTCTTAATGCAAGTGTTGTAAACCCAAACTTGTAAGTATAATGTAGGATCTCTTTTTTTGGTTAGCTCAGCCTCGGAAGGCATTTGCTTTAAATCGAAGAAGAATCTTGGGTCCTTGAGTTTTGAATTTGGTGGATTGAGGTCATAGTCCACGTGATTGATTTGCTCACTAGGTGGTGGTGTAATTTGGTCGAGGTATTTTAGACCTATTGCTTTTAGTAATGCTGAGTGATGTGAAGGGGAGTTCCTGAGTAAGTTGATGAACGAGATGTGAGCATATGTCTTCTTTAAATCTTCTATGAGCTCATAAGGTTTGATTGGAGATGGTATTGGTTCTACTACCGAGATGATTCCTTCCTATCTTCTATTTGCTCATTTTTATCCTCATGGTCTTCCTCTTCTTCTTGATTGTGCATAATCTTGACTAAGCCCATCATCCTAGCTTCTCCTTTTTGTCCTAGTTGTGGTGGCATTTTGGGGTTACTACTCTGAGCCATCTTGTTTTAGTTTGTTGTTTCTGTGTCTTTATGCATGAGGAATGGATCCTAATAAATTCTCATGTTTGCATTTTGCAGTGTTATTGGAGCTTGATTTTGTCTTGTATCTTCGTTATTCGGCATGACCTCTTGTGGGTTTAAAAACATCTCTATGAGTAAACATTGTTGGTCTTCTAGAAGCCTCACTATGAATATGTTATATTCTCTACAAGATTCTATGTTGTGCCACCTTGTTCTATGAAAAGAACAAAACTAATTGAACTTGTATGGGGGTCTTTCGTATCTTCCATCGTTTCCATTCCCATTTCTGTTGTGGTTCCAGCTTTGGTAATTGTCTTAGGGGTAGTACCCATTGTTCCTAGGTCAGTCTATGGCATTTATGTTAGGAGGATAGTAATCTCTCCCATTGTAGTCATCTCTTAATTTCTTGATCGGGGGTTGGTCCATCACCCCGTCTGTGGTTACACTCCTATTGTTTTTTAGGATTTTAATGACAGAGGCATTGTTTCCTGTGTCTTCCTTTGTCATCTTTCTATTTGTCCCAGACCTTTCTACCACTATCAAAGGTGGCTTGGTCAATCCTCAAAGCACTTTCCAATGCCTCTTTGTAGGACTTGTATGGCAATGTTTGAACATCTTCTCTGATGTCCTTGTTAAGGGCATGCAAAAAGAGGTCGTACAGTTCTCGGTGATCCATGTTTGGGGCACTAGTCAAAGAATAGAGGACTTGCCTACATTGAGTGACAAAGTGGGCTATAGATTCGTTTGGCTCTTGTTTCATTGTGAGGAATTCTCTAATCCTTGTTTTAACGAGTTTGTTCATGTAAAATGCCATGACAAACTCTCTGATTAGTTGTCTAAATGAATGAATTGAAACTTCTGGTAAGCAATAATACTAGTCCAGGGCTATGCCTTCAAGAGTTTTTGGAAAGATTTTTGCTGCAACCCCATCCCAAGGGAGGAGTTCTCTTATGGCTTTAATGTTGGAGTTTGGATCTCCTTCTCCTTTGAACTTCGGGAGATCTGGTAATGGCTAAGGTAGTTGCACGCTTCTTATGTTTTGGTCCAAAGGTTCCTTCAAATACTCAAGATATGTTCCTAGAAAGGCACTTTGAGATTACGGGGTTGATAGTAATAACCCTGTAGGTGGGTTTTGATAACCCATTTTCAGATTTGTTTGATTGTTCTGAACAGGAGGATTCCCATTCAAATATGTGTCGTTGCTAGCGTTTTGTGAATAGTAATTAAGGTAGGGGGATTTTGTGATGCCCCCTGGTCCTATTCATGAGATTGTTACCTTCTTTTTGGAGCATCTTGCTCTACTTCCAAGATTCTATTTCTTTGCACTAGAGTTGCGATTAAATCTGCAGGAGTAGCAACTCTAGGTGTTTCTTCGTTTCTAGGATTTTCTCGTCAAGTATTTTCATGGCGATATGCTTCTTCGCACGTAGCATTTTCTCTTTGCTCTTCTCACAAGGCAATCCTCAATGCCTATTGAGCATCTTTGGCTTCTTGCAGATGTTTTTCTAATCATTTGACTTCCTCATATAGATGAGTACTTGATGTGCTTGTGGAAGGTTGATCGGGTCGATGTATTTTCAACCTTATGCTTGTAGCTTTATGTGGCACATTTGGTATGGCTGGGTTGTTCTCCCAAGCTAGGTTGTTGAAAGATAGAGAATGCTTGGATTCTCTTTGATCTGGTTCACAATCAGAATCTTCATAGTCATAATAGTTGGTGATTGGTGTATCAAGGTGCAGCGACACATACCTATCAAAGGAAGGAGTTTCTAGTTCTCTTGAGGGAATATTCCCTTGGTTTAAGTCAGGTTCCATCATATTTGGGGGTGCCATAGACACCACAGAACAAATGGAACGAATGACAGTGTAGGGAATAGAAGCTAAAGCGGCTATGAAGAATGGTGTAAAAATGTTTTGAAGATTTTTGTTTAAATGTTTTGAAGCATTTGAAATGCAAACTACAAAACCAAAAGATTATGTAATTCACAACGAGTTCAACAAAATGTACCCTCAAAATTGTGACTCTGGTTGCCTAGGGCTATCAGGTCAGATTTTGGCACGCATGCAGACCCTTCCCTCCTTGCCATGGGGTGATTCTCCACATCACTCTCACTCTCATGGAAGTAGCCAGTCGAGAGGAGGCAAGACACAGTGGGGGTCTAGCTCGTTGGAGAGATGGACTTTGCGGAGAGGCATCAGCAAGTTTTGTGGCCTTTGTTGTTGTGTGCTAAGTTGACTATTTCATTCGATTGTAGTTGTTGTTGAGATAACCCTATACCCGAAGGGTCACTAGTTTCTCTTCTTCTGTTGGGGTTTCTTCTATTCCACCTTTGTGTGGGTAAGTGGTTTCTTTCGTTTATGTCCTCTTGTCTCCTAATGCATTAAATGTGTTCTCATTGTATTTGGAGTTGTCTTTGTTCTTCTATTAATAAGAGGACAAATGGGTCCTGTTGTGGTAGAGTAAATGTCTTTTGTTGTTGTTGTGGATTGATCTCCTCAATCTCATCACAGACAACCCTCACCCATTCTCTTCTCACTCCTAGGCACATTCGTGAGCCAAGATAGAGGTAAATGTATGATGACCACCCTTAACTAGACTTAGGGTTTTGACCTAGGGTTTAGTTGACCTAGGGTTTGGTTATTTTTTGACTTGTTTCTACCTTGTGATTTGATCAAGGGTTTGATGGAATCGTTTAATCGTGGTTTAGCTCATGATGATATCGAGGGTTTGCAAGTTTTACTATTTCTAGGGTTTCTATATGCATGCAAAGCTAAATGATATGCAAACATATTTTTGTGCTTTTTTAGTATTTTGGAAATGAAAAGTGCTATTTAATCTATGAAAGGGAAATATGAATGCAAGTTAATATGACTTTTCCTAATGCAATCTTAATCTATGTTTTTTTGGGTTTTCGATTGTTTTAAAGTAATCTAATCTAAAAAAGTGAAATTGCTTCTTCAAATAATCTAGATCTAAGAATATGAAAACAAATATTCTAACATGCAAGATCTAACTATCAAGGAAAAAGAAAAGATTTATTATTCCCAAGAGCAAATTTGGTTTTCTAATTACTATGAATTGAATAAAGCAATGAAGGAACCTGAAAGAAATGAAGATTTGTGTGACTCCACTACCCTCAGAAATCCTTAATATTGGCAACCTCGAGTCCTTTTGAAACAGCGGGAGATCCTCTTGATGACAAAACGACACAAAGAAGCAAGAAGAAGCTCGTTGAAGCTTGAAAGAGCTCAATACGAGCTTTGGTTGAGTACAATGGTGTTGAATGAAGCAGCGTAATGATGCTTGGTTGAACAATGAATAAAGGAAAAGGTACCTTCGTCCTATAAGAGCATTTGAATGCTAAGTTGGAGAGAAAAAATTGGCAAGAGTTGTGTGCACAATTAATTTGCCTCCCTTTGTGCTTGACAGAGGGGTGTATTTATAGGTTTGAAGAATGGGATTCATTGAGAAGTTAACTCATTTGATTGATTGGGGAGTTAAGAAGGTTGATCACCCAGTGAACTCAGCTAACTATGGAGTGATAAATCAATAATAACTTATCACTGAATAGGAATTGTGTTGGATTTAGGGCACACAACTGAGAGGGGGGGTGAATCAGTTGTATAAAACTTTCTCCCTTTTATGTACTTAACTCCACATTGTTAATTAGCAGCATAATAGAAGATCAATCATGAAAGCACAATGTAACAAATAAATAGTAGAAACACATCAACACATGAAACACCAAGATTTTGACGTGGAAAACCTGGTTAAGGGAAAAACCATGGGGTGATTAACCCAAGATAATATTCTTTGTTAGAAGAATAGAAAGAACAAATGGCACATGCCAATTAGGGCTCACTGCCTATAGGAGACACATTGTCTACAAAGGAATAAGTATCACATACTTCAACTGGTAAATAACATCTTCACTATGCTTGAGTCAGTTCCATTTAAGCTCAAACCTTCTGCTCTGCCTTTTGCTCTTCTCTTCACTACCACATGCTCATCTCCAAAAAAATACAATCTTGAAATGACTTTACAAACCTTTATTTATACACGACATCAACTTAGGAACAAACATCTAAGTCGGCAAAAAACCACAAGAACATTTGCAAGGTGTATAATTCATCCGGTCGGCTAGTCACAGAAAGAACACCTTCATCCGGAAGTATTTCTTCATTTTTGGGCTCCAACTCTAATGCGGACCATCAACACAAACTGAACATAATCCAAGGACCTTCACAAGCTTTCCTGAATCACCAGGAACATCTGCACTTCCTCTACTTATTAAAATCCTTCTCTCCTTCATCCAGAACCTCAAGAACACAGTCTGTCATCACTGTCACAAAGGAATCAGTTCTTCCAAACCTTCAAACCACAAACTGATCTACTTGACACTTCACAAGGACATCTTCAACACTTCCTCAAATCTGCTGAGTGGGATAATGCATTACCGGACCTTACTAGACCTATCTGTCTCACTCTGTCACCACTGAGCACCTGTCGGAACCGGTTCTACTTGAGTGACCATAACTTCTTTAGATCTTCATGCAAATCCCTGAAAACTTGACTGGAGCATCTCAAGACTTATATCTACAAACCCTTTAAACCGTATCCTCTGATCCTCAACCTATCTTGGACTTTTACCTTGTTATCATCACTATTCTTCACTGTCCCTGATTGAGACTGATTTTCTCAATATCCTCAGCACATAGCCCATCCAATCCTTCTCATTAATGCAACCTGAGTATGTTGACATCAATGACAACACCGGTTAGGCCCATGCTTGCAACAATCTCCCCCTTTGTCATTGATGGCAACATATGATGTGAAAAACCATCAAGACAAGAACTTCTCCTTTCTGTCACAGCTCCCCCTAATAGCAACAACCCTTCATATGTCTTCTCTTCCTTTACTGCTCCCCCTTTGATCATCAACTACTTGTTTTTCACATGTCTTCTCTCCCCCTTTGACATCAATGGCAAAGGGCTCATACTTGCAATTCTAACACATTGGAATCATACCAGCTGCTCCCCCTGAGTAGCAGCTTCCCATCACCAATCCGGATCACAAGATATGATTGTGATATCCACTGGACTGATGCACACGAGTGCATCCTAGTTTATCACCGGAGGGGTAATAACCCCTAACTTCTCCCTGAGATACTCAAAAGATTCCTTGGGAAGAGGTTTAGTAAAGATATCTGCAATCTGATCCTTTGAGGGCACAAACTCCAATCTGACCTCATCCTTGTTCACTTGTTCTCTCAGAAAGTGAAATTTGATAGATATATGCTTAGTCTTAGAGTGCAACACCGGGTTCTTAGAAATATTTATTGCACTTGAATTATCACAGAAAATTGTGATAGGCTCCTCATATTCTATTTTTATATCTCGTAGCATCTGCTTCATCCACAAAACTTGAGTGCAACTACCTGCTGCTGCAATGTATTCTGCTTCAGTTGTAGATAGAGATATTGCCTCTTGTTTCTTGCTTAGCCAAGAAACCAATCTCTTTCCCAAAAAGAATGCTCCACCACTAGTACTCTTTCGGTCATCCACATCTCCTGCCCAATCTGCATCTGTATATGCATGAAGAGAGAAATCATGATCTCTAGGATACCACAAACCATACTCAACTATCCCTTTTAGATATCTAAAAATTCTCTTGATTGCCATGACATGAGATTCTCTAGGGTCAGCCTGGAATCTAGCAACAAGACCAACAGCCTGCATTATATCTAGTCTAGTTTGAGTGAGATACAACAATCCTCTAATCATTGATCTGTACTTTGTCTGGTCAACCTTAGGAGAGTCATTATCTTTGCTCAACTTGCATCCGGTTGCCATGGGAGTATTCATTAGCTTTGAATCTTCCATCTCAAATTTCTTCAACAATTCTTTCACATATCTGGTTTGAGAAATGAAGATTCCTTTCTTTGTTTGAGTAATTTGCAGACCCAAAAAGAAATTCATTTCACCAAGCATAGACATCTCAAACTCACTTTTCATTTGATTTGAAAAAGTTTTACACATACTATCTTTTCCTCCAAGGATGATATCGTCAACAAATACTTCAACAATCAAGATGTTCTCATGATCAATTTTGAAATATAAGTTACTGTCAGCAGTACCTTTGTTGAAACCAATCTTCAAAAGATGCTTATCCAATCTTTCATACCAAGCTCTTGGGGCTTGCTTCAATCCATACAGTGCTTTCTTCAACTTGCAGACCATATCATCTTGATCAGACAATTGAAATCCATCCGGTTGCTCAATGTATACTTCTTCTTCCAAATCACCATTTAGGAAGGGAGACTTGACATCCATCTGATATACTTTGAAATCCTTGAAGGCAGCATAGGCAAGAAATAATCTGATTGCTTCAATTCTTGCCACTGGAGCAAAGGTTTCTTCAAAATCAACTCCTTCTATTTGAGAGTAGTCCTTGCAGACTAATCTGGCTTTATTTCTAATTACATCACCAACTTCATTCAGTTTGTTCCGGAAGACCCACTTGGTTCCAATCACATTCTTGTCTCTAGGTCTGGGAACAAGATCCCAAGTGTGATTTTTCTCAATTTGCATCAGCTCTTTTTCCATAACTTTAGTCTAGTTTTCATCATTGCAAGCTCCATTTATAGTCTTAGGTTCTATCCTTGAAATCAGACAATACTCATTTGAGTCTTGAGAAATTCTTCTTCTTGTTTGCACACCTTGGCTTTTATCACCTATGATCTGATCTTCAGAGTGGTTCAGTCTTACATACCTGGGAACTTTGGGAGTTTCTTGCACTTCTAATTCTTCATCAGGTTCATTGTGACTCATCTCTTCTCCTTGAGTTACCAGACCTGTTTGATTCTGAGTACCGGAAGGAGTTTGGGCTCCTTGAATTAGAACATCATTCTGATCATCTTCATCATATTCATAAAACTTTGAAGGTCTCTCAATTCCTTCATCAACCTTTACATTTGTACTTTCTATCATCTTTCTGAGTCTCTTATTGTAACATCGGTAAGCTTTGCTTTGAGTGGAGTAACCCAAGAATGTTCCTTCATCACTTCTAGCATCAAACTTGCCTAGATCTTCATCTCTTTTAATGTAACATTTGCTACCAAATACTCTAAAATACCTCATAGTAGGAGTGATTCCAAACCAAAGTTCATAAGGAGTCTTACCAGTATTGCTTCTGATTTGAACTTGATTGAGAGTATAGACTGCAGTGCTGACAGCTTCTCTCCAAAACATCTGAGGAACATTTGCTTCCATCATCATTATCCTGGATGCTTCCTGGATGGTCTGGTTCTTTCTCTTTACTACTCCATTCTGTTGTGGAGTCCTAGGAGCAGGCAACTGTCTCCTTATACCATGCTTCTCACAAAAATCTATGAACTCACCGGATGTGAATTCACCACCTCTATCAGACCTCAGACATTTCATTTTTAATCTGGTTTGATTCTCAACCATAGCCTTGAAGATTTTGAACTTCTCAAAAGCTTCTGATTTTTCTTTCAGAAAGGTAACCCACATCATCTGGGAATGGTCATCAATCAGTAACATGAAATATTTATCACCTCGCATACTCTTGATTCTTGTCAGACCACATAGATCAGTATGAACTAGTTCCAATAATCCGGTAGAGGACTGATCCTTTCTTTTGAATGAGACTCTGCTCTGTTTACCTAGCTAACATTCTTTGCACAAACTATTTATAGGTTTTACCAATTTTGGAAGATCTCTTACAGCCTGAGTATTGCTTATCTTGATGATGTTATCAAAATTTACATGACACATCCCTCTATGCCATAACCAACTCTGATCAATTTGAACAAATAGACAACTTTTATCAGTACCAACTAGATGAAAGATATTACCTTTTGTTTGAGTACCAGATGCAATCTCAGTTCCGGAGCTTTCAAAGATCCTACATTTTCCACTCTTGAACCAGAGATCATAACCTTTGCCCACCAACTATCCAACACTGAGAAGATTGTGATTCAATCCTTCAACATACAGTACATTACCAGTTTTGTTCTTTCCATCAAAAGAAATAGTTCCCCTACCTCTGATTCTACTACCAGAATTATCACCAAACTTTACCATTCCTCCTTCATACCTTTCCAAATCTAAGAACTTGTTCTTGTCACCTGTCATATGATGAGAGCATCCACTGTCAATGACCCAATCATCCTTTTCTTCAACTTGGGCAGCTAGAGCTCTTTCTACAACCTTATGATTGACAGATTCAGAGGGCATTGGATCTTCTTCCTTGATGTCAATAAACACCCATTCATTTCTGGATTTGTTTCCTATCTCTGATTCATTATCTGTTACTCCTTCATTATTATCTTCTTCATGAACATAATAACAATTCTTTTGGAACCTTTGTCTGTTAGAATTTGACCTTAAAAATCTTTCCAGACATTTTGAGGCAAAGTGACCAATCTTATTGCAGTTAAAACACTTAAAGGGTAATTTTCCTTCATACTTACTGGATCCTCTTGGCAGTCTCTTTGCAATGAGGGCTTCAAGTTGAGCTGTTTCTACTTCTTCTTCTTCCATGTCTTTTCTTGCTTGATCATACCATGATAGTTTCCTTGATGAGTTCTCTCCCAGATCAAATCTTTGTTTACCTTTCACAGAGGCACTGGCTTTGAATACAGATTCAATCTTGGGGGGATCATCTCCAAACTCGGCCATTTGAAAAGCAACCAACTTACCAACCAATTGATCTCTTGTGACTGTTGTGTGAGCTCTAAATTCTTCAATTGCAAAAGCCTTGATTTTATAAGAAGCAGGAAGGGATCTGAGAACTTTGCCAACAATCTCTTCTTCACTTAGGATTCCACCTAATTTCTAATTCCACAAACCAGCTCATTCACTCTTGGCATAAAAGAGGTAATATTTTCATCATCTCTCATATTTAGTTTTTTAAATTTTCCTTTTAAACTTTGTAACTTTGCACATTTAACAAATTGATCTCCTTCATGCAAAAGTTCCAGTTTCCCCCGAATCTTAAAGGAAGTTGGTAGATCAATAACATTTGAGAGCTCTGAGTCAGATAATGCACTTAGAAGTGTCTCCTTGGTCCGTAGATTGTTTTTAGCATCTGTGATTTCATTTAGGGTTGTTAGACCACCTTGTGGAGGTATATAAGCTTTTGTAACCATGGACCAGTATGCAAAACCCATACACTGTAAGTGACATTTCATGCGACCTTTTCAAAGAGTAAAGTTGGTTCCATCAAACTTCGGACTATCCTTCTTGTATGATGACATACTGGATCTCCTCAAGCAGTTAAGCTCCTTTTAGAGGAACTTAGCTCTGATACCAATTGTTGGATTTAGGGCACACAACTGAGAGGGGGGTGAATCAATTGTATAAAACTTTCTCCCTTTTATGTACTTAACTCCACATTGTTAATTAGCAGCATAATAGAAGATCAATCATGAAAGCACAATGTAACAAATAAATAGTAGAAACACATCAACACATGAAACACCAAGAGTTTGACGTGGAAAACCTGATTAAGGGAAAAACCACGGGGTGATTAACCCAAGATAATATTCTCTGTTTGAAGAATAGAAAGAACAAATGGCACATGCCAATTAGGGCTCATTGCCTGAGCACACTGCTCACAAGAGGCTCACTGCCTATAGGAGACACACTGTCTACAAAGGAATAAGTATCACATACTTCAACTAGTAAATAGCATCTTCACTATGCTTGAGTCAATTCCATTTAAGCTCAAACCTTCTACTTTGCCTTTCACTCTTCTCTTCACTACCACACACTCATCTCCACAAAAATACAATCTTGAAATGACTTCACAAACCTTTATTTATACACGACATCAACTTAGGAACAAACATCTAAGTCGGCAAACAACCACAAGAACATTCGCAAGGTGTATAATTCATCTGGTCGGCCAGTCATAGAAAGAATACCTTCATCCGAAAGTATTTCTTCAATTCTAGGCTCCAACTCTAATGCAGACCATCAACACAAACTAAACATAATCCAAGGACCTTCACAAGCTTTCCTGAATCACTAGGAACATCCGCACTTCCTCTACTTATTGAAATCCTTCTCTCCTTCATCTAGAACCTCAAGAACACAATCTGTCATCACTGTCACAAAGGAATCAGTTCTTCCAAACCTTCAAACCACAAACCAATCTACTTGATACTTCACAAGGATGTCCTCAACACTTCCTCAAATCCGTAGAGTGGGATAATGCATTACCGGACCTTACCAGACCTATCTGTCTCACTCTGTCACCACTGAGCACCTATTGGAACCGGTTCTACTTAGCGACCATAACTTCTTCAGATATTCATGCGGATCCTTGAAAACTTGACTGGAGCATCTCAAGACTTATATCTACAAACCCTTTAAACCGCATCCTCTGATCCTCAACCTATCTTGGACTTTTACCTTGTTATCATCACTGTTCTTCACTGTTCCTGATTGAGACTGATTTTCTCAATATCCTCAGCACACAGCTCATCCAATCCTTCTCATTAATGCAACCTGAGTATGTTGACATCAATGACAACATCGGTTAGGCCCATACTTGTAACAAATTGGAGATGTGAGGATGCATGAGATTGATTGAGTTGTTAATTTTAGATCAAATGGAGTTAATTATGCATGTGTGGGTGCATGAAATAGTCAACTCCATATTAGGCATCAAGAATCATGCGAACTACAAGAAAAATGGGTGAAAATGGAGCTAAAACGAGTGAGAAACTCAATTTTTTCTATGGCTAAAAATATGATAGGGTCACCCCTTTTTCTAGTAGGGTCACTCCTGGGCGACAATGGGTCACCCGGGGGAGATCTGGGATGGACAGGGTTTTCTAAAGAATTGCAAGGCGGAAATGAAAGAAGAGAAGAAAAGGAGGTGTTCTACCTCCAGAAATAGGTCAGTGATGTGCAAGAATGCAAATCTCCACTTGCACCTGTAGGATCTCTCAGGGGAGATCTTGAAATAATAGGGGGAGATTTGGATTGGTTGAGCGAAACTAAAAACTGAAAGCAGGAGATGGATAGAGGGGACCGCTAGAAGGCTTCTAGAGGGTGCAGAGGATGAAAAACATAGGGGAAAGGTGAAAACTCACCTAAAATATTCTTACAAGGCTTAGGAGAAAGGTCAAAAGCTTAGAAAATGCAAATCGACAAGTGTCACAAAAAGTGTAGAAATGCATTAAAAATGGGGAGAGAGAGAAATTGACAAAGAGGAAACAACACAAGACAAGAAATAAGACATGTCATCAAGAGGTTTTCTGCTTAAAGGACATTATTTCACACTTACATGTACATGACAAGGATTTGAATCATCATAGGGATCCTCGTGGAGGCTGTGCATGATTTTTGTGCTTAAAGAGCCATAGCTAAATAATAGTTGAAAACAAATATTTATAAGTCTAAAGTTATAACATTGGCATTAATTTGCAAAGATAACATGCCATTGGTGTTTAATGTTGACATGATTACAAAGATTACACACTTTCATGTTAAGTTCCATTGATAATGCTCAAAGATAATATAAATTTTAACACATTAAATGTCTTGTGTTGTCAAGTTTTGATGGATTGTTTCCTTATCACTAGACCAATATACCAGACCTCTATGTATGCTCACCCTTCCAATATACCCATTGATATGTGGAAGAAGTTCATCCTTTCTTTATACCCATTGGTACATGAAAGAAACTTTAAAGCACATGAGAGCAAAGTGGTATGTGGCACATAGGCAATATGTGAAAAGGATTCATCCTATCAATGACACCTGCTTAGAAAGAAAATAAAATTCTTTTTAGTCAAGATTTATGCCTTATGATAGTAAGGAATAGGTAACATAAGGAAATGAAAATGAAAGTGTCCTTATTTCTCCTCAACAATTTATAGGGATGATGCCACAGATGCCATTGTTGTAGCTATTTTAGGTAGTGGGTACAGTGGTTCAATTGTAAGGGCTGAAAGGAAGCAAGGTATGCAGAAAATACTTCCTACACTGATCTACTGAGGAAATATTTATGCAAATTTTAACTTTTACAGTTACAGATTAAGATGTACATTAACATAAAGATAATAACAACATTCAAATGTAAAACTCACAACACAAGATATACGTGGGGAAAACCATTTCAGGTAAAAGATCTCACACTCCCAAGCCGCCCAATATATTATTCAGGAATCAAGAAGATTACAATATACTTGTAGAGAAAGCTTTCAGAGGAGTATAACCAACTAGATATCCAGGAGGTAACTCAACATCTATAAGACTCTTACACACAACCTCCATCTCAAGCTCCTGATATATAGGAGATACAATATAGTAAACCGTCAACAGTAATTACAAAACCATGAGCCAAAACCACCCAAAAGTGGCACCCAAATTATCTCCAATCAAAGATGCTTTGTGATGTGCCAAAACATACACCAACATGTGTAACTCTCCCCATTACAGCTCTTTTAAGTGTCCAACACATTTTTACATTTCCCAAAAATAAGAGGTCCAACTTCTGGAGGCCATAACTTTTGATTTGGGTGTCCGATTGATGAACTGTTTAATGTGTCAGAAAGATCATGAAGAGATCTATCACACTATAACCCACTTCGTTAGTTATGACAAGTTTCATGATGTTTAGGGACCTCTAAGTGCCTCAAAATTGAGTTCGAAACTTTTTTCGGCAGTTTCAAAAAATAGAAACTTTAATATCTTGCAATCCAAATATATCTTGAGTCAAAATTCATTCGAGATGTTTACTTAGCAGTTCCGCACCTTTTTAGAAAAAATTTAGGTCAATCCAAGATCAAATGTAGAGTTACTAAAAATAGTAAGTCCCGCCATTGTTAGTCCTTTTGGAAACTTTGAAAGTTCTAGACCATTCTCCAAGATAAAGGGTATTCAAAAAGACCAAAACTGGGAAGAATAGTAACCTTTCAAAGTTGCAAGGTTGAGACACTTTTCCTAACAATGGCTTGACCCATAAACATGAACTAGAGGTACCATGAATACCAAATGTTGTAATTGTTTTGGTTTTGCAAAAAATTATTTTGATTTTTGTTTGCAAAAAAAAGAAAGGAAAACTTATAGTTGAGATATCTCCTAAATCTAAATTTTACAAAAGAACTTAATTCTAAAATATCTCTTAATCTAATCTAATTCTATGGTAAAATAAATAAACTCTTAATTCAAAATAACTCTATAATGAAATTAATTAGTTCACTAAAATAAAAATGATAAACATACATATATAATTAATGACAACGTATGCATTCTATTTTCACTAAATTTGTTGAAAAATAATTTAAAAATTATAGTTTCTTTAAAAAATATTTTTTCTTTCTTGTGTAATACATGAGAATATCAAGTCAATGCATATTAACTTTGATGCTTCAATCATCATATAAAGAATCTTCTAATAGTATTTACTATTTCTTTAGGTGGTTCAAGAGTGAACCAATTTATAATCTTTTCATTATTTAAAACATGAATTATGATATATTCATTTTTATTATTCTAATGTATATAACTATATAACTATAAGATTAGCTTATATTTGAAATGGCTTGAAGCGAATAGAAGGGAGGGGCATCAAGTCTCTTTTTACATTACACCGATAGGCATTTATGAATATTTTTACAAACTTTTTAAAGCTTACTATGCAGTTATCATGGGGATACATTACCGTACTGTCATCTCATTCTTTAATTTCAAGGTTCTTACTATCCTTGAATTCACCTAAGATAAACTTCAAAGCATTTAAAATTGAGCAAATAAATACCAATTACAAAAATAGACCATACAATTTTCCTTTACTATGAATCCATTCTTAAATTTTAGGATTCACCTAACTTTAAATTTACTTAAACAAACTTCAATGTGTAGAATTTGAGAAAATAATAACTGATTGCAAAATGACAATGCTTAGCCAAGAAAAAATTACAAAGAACACATAATAATTTCTTCAGAGTTTAAAAGCCATCAAGTAAAGAAATACAAGATAAATGGTTTTCACCTACCTAGTATAAGTTCCAAAATCACAACAATAATGTACATTTAGATAAAGGTTTTTTCACCTACCTAGTGTCTATTTAGACCCAGAAGATGTTGTTCCAAGAAGGATAGAATATATATAGTTGTCAATGTGACCTTTGTAGGCTTGAAGCGCTCACCATAAACAGTTGACACGTTGTCGTGTTAGCTATTTTTAATTTTTTTGACTGCAGTTCAATTTGAAAAATTTGTTTTTTCTATTGGATTGATAATGTTTGACAATTTTAAACCTCTTATTTTTTAATCTGGTGGTTTTTGTTGACCATTCAATAAGTTCTCCATTGCCTATACATTTACAATGTATCCAATGTTTAAGCTCTTATGTCTTGAAGAGACACACCCATTTGCAGTGAATACAGTCATCCATAAAAACATTTTGTAGCCCTATGATTAGATACTAATTTACATATTACTATCCATGATTAGGCAAGAAATGCATAGAGTGGGAGGGCTTAATCTTCAATAGAGTGAGGCAAAAAAGTAAATCAACAAGAAGATACAAAGCATTGTAGATGCAATGAAAAAACTGAAGTTATATAAGTAGCCACACTCAAAGTTACTGTACCTTGGATAAAAGCACTCAACCTCCAACATGTTTATTGTCCTAACCAAATGTATTGTCTAATTCATCACCTCCTAAACTCTAACTGTTTGCTTGAACGTAGCTCAAATATTTGACATTTTTCATTGCCTTATGCAACCATGCAACTCCCCATAGCAGTTCATCCTGAGACCCCACAAAAAAATTAATTTAGCTTTGACATTTCATAGCAATATAATCTAAAATTATATCAAATCAACAAAAATCCTACCTCAAATCATAAAATCTCAAGTAAAATGTTAAAAGAATACCTTGAGAGCTTTAGAAGTACTAAGAGAAATTTGGAATCTGATTTATGAATTACAGAAGTGAAAAATCTTGATGATGCTTTCCAGAAACACTGACATTGAATCCACCTACAGACCAAGCATGGAGGTCTTGCACTCTCACTCTACTTAAATATCATCCATTTTGATGGTCAAATAGTCAATAGGAATTTTACACCAAAATGTGGTAAATATTTGTCCTACTTTTATTAGCCAAAATTGATCTTTGACTATTGAAGTGGATGATGTTTAAAAATAACCACTCTCACTCTAACACAGTCGTTGAAGAAAAGACACGTTGCTTCTAAAAATGGTACAAGCTATAAGAATGATGCATAGGAAAACCACACTAACTCCAATAAAACTTCAATCATTAATCATGAAAACCTCATTCCCTCATTGCCTTAAGCCTCACCACAAACAATTAGTCCACTACTTTGGATAGATAATCATCATTGGGTTTTCTAATAACAGAAACCATAAAATGATAAAATGATAAAAGACAAGAAAAAAAATCAATGATACATCTCTTTAGTTCAAGTCTCGAAAGTTTTTGGGCATCTAAAATCTCAGAAGAACAAAAGTATTGTTTTGATCATTAGAAGAGATAATGCAAAATCCCAAATAACTTTTTTTATGGATGTAACATGCCTTCTCATATTACTTGGAATTACTCATACAATTTACTTAGAAAGTAAAAGAACATGAAAAACATGAGTGAATTTTTTTAAAATCAATTGCATAATAACAAAGAAATAAAGGCATATCTTTTCTAAATATATTCAACCTTGAAATTACCACATATTCAAAGATAGAATCATAGTGAAATCATTTCACTTTACATTTACAAATAATTTGCACTTGGTAAAAAGAATAGTTTTTACATCAATTTTGACAATCATAAGTCATAACATGAAGTACACTGCATCTGGAATCTTGATATTTGTCTTCACAAGTCTCGGTGAGTCTTCTTCTACAGAGGGATAGCATCATCCGAGTGCTTTACCCCCAACCACAAACCGGTGGTCCCCTGCTTACCTTCCTTCCTTGAAGTGGCCCTACCCTTCACGAAGAGTATAGACATAAAGAACTAATAGGTTTCCATCTGAGTCCTAGTGTTGTGTCCTACATAACTCAATCGACCATATAACTCTCTAGACAATCTTCTAGCTAAGTATGATCATTCTGACTGGTCATGCCATCTAGACACTGTGAACTGACTAATGCATGCAAAGACAGATGCATCACTTTGGCCAAAGTTTCTATATAATTAGACATTTACAATAAAAGTATTCGTGTGTTCACACATCTCTAACTCTACTTGGAAACTATCTCATCCTATAGTTTTACTTTCTTCACTTAGTAAATCTAGACATAAATTATCTAAACTATATTCAAATCCTAGTCAATCTGACTTAGAACTAATCCTTAATCTAGGATATATATACAATATATAGGTTTAGGTAATTCTAACCTTTCAAAGAGTTCATCTTTGCATATTTGCAATTTCTAGGGTCTATGACCTCTGTCATTCTACTCACTAACTCTGATATTAAACACTCTTATGCAATATATAACAAGTTTCAACTCTATCAGAAATCAAAAATCATTTAAATTTATCAAAGTGATTCTTAGACTCTTTCTGTCTTACTCTATGGTTTTCTCGACCATCCACTGTCGACCATAATATATAAAAATAATGTCATATTTGACTTAAGAGCTCTAAGTTTTCCAAACCCTTCTAGTTTTGATTCTAGGGTTTAACTTCTCTAACCCAATACATGGAAATATCAATACCCTTGTTTTCCAAAGATAATAACATAAATATATAATATAACATGGAAACAAATACCTCTAGTCTTCCTTAGACCACTTGGCATTGTTCGAATTCACATTCAAAAAACATGAATAATCATAGCATATGAGGTATATCATCATTCATATAATATCTTAATGAATACTATCATTTTCATAACTAGTCAGTTGACTTAGAAGTTCAATCTTTCAACCTAAATAGGTTTGAGTCATAAAAGATAATAATGTACTTTCGACCTCTTAGTCTTCTTAAGTCTATCGACTTCTAATTTAAGATAGGTTATGAACTCATATTTAAAATCCTTTGTATATATGCCAAATAAAACTTTATTAACAATCATAAGTACAACAATCATAAATGCTTGAGTTTCAAATCTCCCAACATACCCTACTTGGAGTTGGTTATAATAATGATGTCAAGCATTGGGATAACTATGTCTTCTCTGCACATAGCACTAAAATAAGTTCTATTAGACATATCTTATAAGAACTATAACTTCCCATCTCCTAGTATGCTTATACCCTTGAGTTGGTTTAATAGTTTCAATCTTGAAACATAGGAGAAGTTTAATATGTCTCCTAACATACTCTTTCTTGAGATGGTTTTACTTAAGCAATAGTTGCTAATCAAAAGGATATCTAGGTTTCCACTTTCTTGGTTCACCTATTCCCCTGGATTTGTATTACAATATGACAAGAAGAATTGTATTTCTCCTAAGGAAATATATATCCATGTCATCACATAGTCACTTTAATATCATAATTACATTATCTCACCAAAGTCTCTATTCAAAAAAATAGTGATTATTCGCTTCCAAAAGAAAGGGTATATCTATGGATCTATCCTAATCTTCAATATAGATATTCACTTAAGACTTAATTAATCCTTGATAAATTTGAGTCTATAATATAATTATAGACCATTTTAGTCTTCTCAAGTCAACTAACTTTTGCTAAAGAAGAGATAAGAACTAATGTTTAACATCCTATGTTTATCATGATAATAATTGTCTTTGTTGTTGAATAAGCAAGTGATACTATGTCACTATTCAAAGTTGTTCTTAATGATAACAATATCATTCTAACATAAATGATTATATCAATTCCAAAATATTTTATCTCAACGTATAAAACTTTTACCTTTATCTCATTTTACGTATATACAATACGAGGTTTTATCTTCTTTCACATTAAATTATGGTGCAGGGGCACCAAGGCAAAATTTTGTAATTAAGGGCTTTTGATAGATTATGGGGTGTTGAGTCTTGTTTTGGGTTGAATAAGGTCATAATAGACCACTTCTAGTGTAATTTGAGTCATGTAGGGTTCATTATTGCAAAAAGTGTCATATTTTGTAAAGTTGTCACAATGTTGTATAAGGGCATACCAAGGGTCATGTTGTCTTGTGAAGAAGGTGAACAATCACTTTTTCAAAATATGGCAATGAACTATTGTAAATAAGTGGAAAAATCATAAATAGGTGGAAGGAACTTGATTTGGTGGTGGGAAAATTTGATTGTTGAAGAAATAACTGAAATAAAGTGTCATTTTCCTGAATTTGAAACATTTTCCTATATTGCAAACCTCTGCACGTGCTTGTACAGAAACTTTCTGATCTCTGACCAATTGGAAAACATGGATAATTGAATTACCATTGTTTTTCATCAAGTTGCACTTAATTTCATTCATTTTTGAACAAGTTATCCACATTTTTCTGAAAATTGTCCTGTAACTCTGTTTTGAGGGTTTGAAGACACAAATTACACTAATCATCCATTTTATTGTTAGAAGTGCCTAAGGCTTGGTAGAATAAGCATGTTCAGATATTATATGAAGTGTTTGAAGGTTTGGTTGGTAGGGTAGAGGCCTGGAGAGTGGATTTTCAATAAACCCTCATAGGTTCAAGCCTAGAAAAGGCCTAAAGTAAGGGTTTGGGGTTTGGTGCATAGAAGAGTGTTTATTTGGTTAAAAGTTGTGAAATCTACCTATTTAGGACCTGCCTAGAGTAGTGGAGTTGAGTTTCTAAAATGGGAGAGTGATTAGAGGGTACTTGCTTTGGAAAACAGGGCTAATTGCCCCTTTGTAGCAGTGGAACAATCATTTTTAGGAGGATACTTTCCAAAGTAACCATAGTTGGCTTCAAGATATGTTAGGGAAATCCATAAAGGGTATCTACAACATGGATTATTTTCTGGTTTGGTGAAGTATTTTGGAAGTTATGTTGAAAAAACCTCTAAAAGAGGGCTACAAGGCATAAGGAGGCTAAAGAAGGAAACCCCTAATCTTAGGGTCTTGAGAATTGTAAGTTGGTTTGTTTGGAAGTTGGTGATTAGTATACCTTGCTTGGCATCAAATTGGTATCAAAGCATAGGGATTAGATCTCTTGAGGGATATTGGTTGAAGTTTGCATAAAGGGAAGGTTGGAATTTGAAGAGTCAAGATGCCTCCTAAGAATAGTAGCACTGCTAGAGAGTTGCAGGAGTTAAAGTAGAGACATGCTAAGTTGTTGGAGTCTCATAATGCTATTTTAGCAAGGCTTTCTACCTTGGAGTTAAGTCAAAGAAGAGATGTGGTACTAGGTGATGTAAGTGAATCCGAGGAAGAAGAAGGGGAAGAAGAGAATGAAGCAGAGGTAGAGCAGATGGATCCTAATGAATAGAGGACAATAAGGTTTTTGAAGGCAATAAAAGGAGAGGATTATAAGACCAAGGTTGATTTGCCTATGTATGGAGGGAGTCTAAATGATGAAGAGTTACTAGATTGGATTGCAACTTTGGATAATCATTTTAAATGTGAAGAGGGTCCTGAAGAGCAGAAGGTCAAAATTACAAAGACAAAACTCACGGGACATGCCTTGTTATGGTAGGACTATGAACAAGATGAAAGGAGGAAGCAAGGTAAATCAAAGATAGTTTCTTGGGATAGAATGGTTGTTAAACTCAAAGGTAAGTTTCTTCCTAAAGACTATGAAGTTCAATTGTTTAAGAAACTCCAAGGTTTGAAGCAAAAGGACTTAGATGTTAAGACCTATACTGATGAATTCTATAAGTTAAGCATAAGATCAAGTAGAATGGAATATGAAGTTGAAAAATTTGCTAGATACCTTGGTGGACTTAGATTTAACATTCAAGATGAACTAGTTGTGGCAAATCCAAGATTAGTGGAAGAATGTTTCCAGTTGGCCATTAGAGTGGAAGAGAAGATCAAAAGAAGGCAAGACAAATCTATTAGAGGAAGAGGCAGCAATCAGAGAGGAAGAGGGTCATTTCCTACATCAAACCAGTCCCATGATGAACAAGAAGATGCAAACAAAGGTAAAGAACAAGTTGTTGATTCAAGGGGTGGATTTAGAGGCACTAAAGGTAGATTTGGTGAAGGCAAAAGTTCAAATATACTTTCAGGTAGATGTTATCAATGTCATGAGTTTGGTCATCCAACATTCAAGTGCCCTGAGAAACAGAGTTCTACATCAAGTGGTGGTGAAAGGAGAAGTGAAAGGAGGACTCAAATTGTACAAGAGGAGGATAAGGAAAGTGTGAATTCACCCTCTCTACATGCTATTCCAGAAGTTAGGGAAACATTGATGGTGAATAGACAACTCTTGAAGGCACCCAAGGAGAAGGAGCTGACACAAAGAAGAGCACTATTTAGGACAACTTGCAAATGCAAAGGTAAAGTATGCAGAGTTGTGATAGATTCTGGTTCTACTGAAAATATGGTGTCTAATGAAATGATAGATAAGCTACAGTTGCAAAAATTTCCTCATGAAAATCCATATAAGATATCATGGTTGAATGATAACCAGTCCATCTTGATTAGTGAATAAGCTTTGATTGAATTCAATATTGGTGGTTATAAGGATAAGGTTGTTTGTGATGTTGTGCCAATGGATTGTTGTCATGTTCTGCTTGGGAGACCATGGCAGTATGACAAGCATGCCATTTATGATTGTAGAAGCAATAGCTATCAGATTGAGCATAATGGGAGTAGTTTCACATTAACCCCATTGCAAGAGGATGTGAAGGATCAGTCCAGGATAGTAAAGGTGATCATGTTTGGCAAGAAAGAGTTTGTGAAGACAAAGGAAGAGGAGCCTAAGGAGTTTGCAGTCACTCCTATGTTAGAGGACATCAAAATAGAGAGTTTGAAGGTTGCTTCAGAGTTGAAGAACAAAGGTAATGTGTTGATACCAAAATCAAGCCAGGAGAAGGCTGAGAATCAGTTGTGTGTGCAGGCATAAGTTGGATTGAAGGAGCATAATGCAATTATAGTTGGGATGGTACTTTGTCCACCAGTGTCAAAGGAGGGTGGTAGGAAATCATATTCTACCATGACAGTAGCTTTTAAACTAGAGGAGATAGGGGTAATTGGAATAAAGAACTTGAAGGTAGGTGTGAAGGCAGAGGTTGAAGAGAATAAGTGTGATTGGCAAGAATCAAGGAGTAGATTAAAGCATGCAATGAAGGAATCAGTTCAAGATACATATGGTAAGTGTTTGTTTGTAGGTATGAAGGTGAGTACATCATCAATTCTTGATGAAGGAACATGTAGAAGACATGAAGCAGGTCTGACTGCAACAAGGGAGCCATGTCAAGGTCAAGACAAGTTCAAAGATGCAAAGCATGATGCAAGGCAGTAGTACCTGGTCCCATGGAGGAGGTTTCCAGATGAAAGAGCATTTAGAGGGCAAGGAGAGAGAGTGTTTAAACATGTTCCAACACCCTATAGTCCTCAAAGGGACTTGAAGACTTTTTTTTGGCCGGGTGTATGGTGCAGGGGCACCAAGGCAAAATTTTGTAATTAAGGGCTTTTGATAGATTTGGGGGTGTTTAGTATTGTTTTGGGTTGAATAAGGTCATAATAGACCACTTCTAGTGTAATTTGAGTCATGTGGGGTTCATTATTGCAAAAAGTGTCATATTTTGTAAAGTTGTCACAATGTTGTATAAGGGCATACCAAGGGTCATGTTGTCTTGTGAAAAAGGTTAACAATAACTTTTTCAAAATATGGTTATGAACCATTTTAACTAAGTGGAAAAAACATTAATAGGTGGAAGGAACTTGATTTGGTGGTGGGAAAAGTTGATAGTTGAAGAAATAACTGAAATAAAGTGTTATTTTCCTGAATTTGAAACATTTTCTTATATTACAGACCTCTGCACATGCTTGTATGGAAACTTCATGATCTCTGACCAATTGGAAAACATGGAGAATTGAATTACCATTGTTTTGCATCAAGTTGCACTTAATTTCATTCATTTTTGAGCAAGTTATCCATGTTTTTCTAAAAATTGTCCTGTAACTCTATTTTGAGGGTTTGAAGACACACAAATTACACTAATCAACCATTTTATTGTTATAAGTGCCTGAGGTTCGATAGAATAAGCATGTATAGATAGTCTATGAAGTGTTTGAAGGTTTGGTTGGCAAGGTAGAGGCCTGGAGAGTGGATTTTCAATAAACCCTCATAGGTTCAAGCCTAGAAAAGGCCTAAAGTAAGGGTCTTGGGTTTTGGTGAATAGAAGAGTTTCTTTGGTTAAAAGTTGTGAAATCTACTTATTTAGGACCTACCTAGGGTAGTGGATTTGAGTTCTAAATTGGGAGAGTGATTAGAGGGTACTTGCTTTGGAAATCAAGGCTAATTGCCCCTTTATAGCAGCGGAACAATCATTTTTAGGAGGATACTTTCCAAAGTAACCATAGTTGGATTAAAGATATGTCAGGGAACTCCATAAAGGGTATCTAGAACATGGATTAGTTTCTGGGTTGGTGAAGTATTTTGGAAGTTATGTTGAAAAAACCTCTAAAAGAAGGCTACAAGGCATAAGGAGGCTAAAGAAGGAAAACCCCTAATCTTAGGGTCTTGAGAACTGTAAGTTGGTTTGTTTGGAAGTTGGTGATTAGTATACCTTGCTTGGCATCAAATTATGATGGTACTACCATTAATATAAGTACTCTTGATCAATTCAATCTTTTAAATCTGAATGGGTTTTGAGTCAAGAATAATAAAATAATATTTTCGACCTAATGGTCTCTTTTCATATACCAACTCTAGATATAAAAAGGATATAAACTCATGTTCATCATCCTTGTCATAATTAAGAATACATATATCTTAATATATAGTTTCGTTAGGTGTTTCACATTTGATGACATCTCATACAGTGTTTCATCAAATGAAATGAATGGGTCTCCAACCCATTCAATTCACATTTGCCAGCATGCTCCCAGTCCATGCCAAAATGGGAGCTTTGAGGTGAAGTATGAACATTATAAAAAGATAAAGGATAGAGGAATTTTGATAAATATTGTAGTTCAACTGTCCTAGTAGACATGTATGCAAAATGTACAAGCATACACGTAACACGTGAACTATTTCAAAAAAATGACTCGAAGAAATGTGTTGTCATGGAATGCAATGATTGCAGGATACACACAAAATGGATATGTTAAAAAGGTTTTAAAAACTTTCAAGCAAATGCAATTGGTAGGTGTAAAACTAGACTCCACAACCTTTGCTAGCATCCTCCTTACCCGTGTTCAAATTGGAGCTTTAGAAGAGGGTAAGGACATCCATAAAAGCATAATTGAAACTGGATTTTTGTCCAATGTTATAGTTGCAAGTGCCACTTCTGATCACCATGGCCTTCATAAAAACTTATGCAACTCTATTATTCAGCTCATGAGTGTTCTAAGCTTAAAAGTCATAGAAACACAGTTTAGCCTGTTAATACATAAGTTTAACTTTGTATGATGACCTCAAAAAATAGAGTTTGGCCTCTTAATACATAAGTTTAACTTTGTATGGTAGCCTCAAAAGATAGGGTCTCACTATGTATGTTGGCCTCAAAACACTATGTTTTATAAGAATAACAAGTTTACTATGTTCATCGACCTAAAACTCATAAAATAAAACATACAATCGAGTATACATGCATAAGCTCTCAAATTAACTTACAGCTACAAAAGCATATAAGAACTTGTAGAGTTTGATGTGATGCGATATGATTCCTTCGACACTTACACCAACATACTAGTGCACAAAGGCACTCTTAGCATACATGAGATAGAACTTGTGATCGATACCAGAGAAGACCTGAGCAACAACACTTGTTGAGTTCGAAGTCATGCAAACCACCCTCTGGATCTAGCGACTAGATCCTCACGGCCCTCAGAAAACTCTCCTTTTTTGCGGTGTTCAAGATAAGACCAACTCACTGTGTTTAATTGAACTCTCACTCTGTCTCCCATCTCCTTTTTCTCCTCGATGGAATAGCCTTAATATAGACTCAACCTTTTCTTGCTACTGCGGAGGTCTTGGCATAAGTTTAGCCTAAAATCATGCCTCATTCACATGCAATGTAGTGGAGTGGTTTGTCTTAATGACCACACTCGCACTCCTCCTTATCTCCCTATTGGATGTGGGGATGGGAGTTGAGTGCTCTCTTAATTACATAAAGAGGTTTTCAATAAATACTAACATACCATGATGCATAAAAAGCTCTTCGACATCATGCTATAAGTATAAACTTATAAATAATATTTTAATGGATATAAAACAATATAGTGTAGGTGTGTTCAATATATTATTATGTTGTCCCTATCACTTGACAAGATTATGAGAATGGGGTTGAGGTATTCTCCCCCTCTCGATCTTGCGTGAACACTACAATAAATAGATTATCATGAATAATAGAATTTATATCAGAATTACCAATAAGAAATAGTTTACCCACTAACAATATTTTCTCTTGAACAAAACTGTATTCATATCAAACAAGGACCAATGACCATTGACCATTTCTATGTCGATGATCAAATTCCTTGACTTGGTTTATGATAAAACATAAACTTAGTGGATCTTTTCGACAAATCGACGATTGTCGAGTCAACACCAAACTTAGACTAGTAAGGTCAAATGTAACATACCAATCTCGTTGACAATTCACTAAAACTATAAAGGCACAAGACTCAAATGGAAACCAATCCGTTCTTTCTATATGTCTATTCTCTTCTCTCCCTCTCTTTCTCAGCAGGCGAAAACTTGTTTGCTGAATATAACTTGCAATCACCAAACTAGGATTAGTGTATCATTAGGTAATCCATAAACCTTATGAATAAATGATCATAACATCAAATAATCACATGTCAATTCTAATCATATAAACATAAACTCATGAAATCATTGATTTATCTTGACATTTTCACTAAACATCAAATCATTAGTTCATGCATAATCATCTACTAATTACTTAAAAGTAAAAAGTAAAACATAGTCAGAATTAGGAATGTGACAATGGATCACTATTGAAAAAGAAATCACATATAGTAAATGAATAATCAGAAAATTTACAACCCTACCTTAAATCAAACTTGAGACCAAGATCCAACACCCAGCATCTTGGAACAATCACCATATTTATAAATATAGTTTCTCTCAAGAATGGTGAAATTTGTGAATGAACATAAAATTGTTGCCAAAGATCTACAAGTTGTTATGTGTTTACTTTATAGTTAAATGGATGAGTAAGAGGCATATAATGTTTGCACTATCAACTACAAAATCCAAATACATGGAAGTCACTCATGGATGCAAGTAAGTTGTATGGTTCTCCAAGTTTTGTTTAGATATTTTTTTATAGCAATTCATAAGGATATACTATGATAACCAAAGTGTAATTATTTGGCAAAGAAAATTACTTTGACAAAATGTAATGTTGTGCAATATCATTTTTTAGAGACAAATTGTTGAATACAAAAATATATTGTTAGAGAATATTGACACCTTAGAGAATGTTGTTTACTCATTAACTAAGTTTCTTAGTACTAAGAATTTTTCTTTGTGTAAAATTTCAAGTTGGTGTATGGTATGTGCATGGAAATGGGGGACCAAAAGGGGTTCATAAGTGGCCAATTTTTTTCTGAAATCAGTAAAAACTGATCTTGGATGAGAAATTGAAGATAGCCACGCTCAAAATTAGAAGATGTGATAAGAACAAGATTTGTAGTGCTTGGAATACAGTTTCTAAACTACTATATTTTTCTAAAAATGGTGGACATTAAGAGGTTCAAATAGGGGGACCAGACAAAGTACTCCTATTTTTGTCAAAAAAATATAACATAGTGTCTAGTGTGCTCCCCCTAAAATGTTTACTTTTTTAAAGTTTCACAAATCACTTCAGTGGAAAATTAGCTAACATCATGTAGTTTATGTTGGCAAGAGACACTGTGTGGCTTCATAAGTGTTGTCATTGATGGCAACAAAGTCTATCCCACACATCCGCAGTACATAAGATGCCTATACCGGAAGTCAGATTGAAGATTATCTTGGTTTGGTGAACAAGAATAGAGTATGTAACAAGGTCCGACAATCAGGTCCATATCTCTTAGATGGTGTAACTCAGTAAGTTGCAGACTTGGACAAGTCAAGAGGGGTATCATGACTACTGCAATCCAAAGATTTAGCCTCCGGTGATAAAGCAAGAAAAAGATATGAGGATCCGAGTGTTGGGTTCCAATTAGGCAGAGCAGATAGAGGAAGAACTGACTGGTAGAGTATCAGACTTCTATTTGGATGTGTAAAAGGTCCTGATCAAGCAATCTGTGATATTATACATTGTTAGCCGACATGATTTATGACTTCTATGCCTATATTTTTGATACACATCACTAATCAAGCATGGATTCAGCCTACAGATCAATAACTTACAAATATCTCAAGTGTTCTTATTGCCAACTAAGTAGTTGGAAATCCTTGATGCGGATATATATACCCGATGGATTCAAGCTTGTAAGTGTGTTAAGCAAATAGAATGTATGGTCAAGTGCGAAGATAAGCAGAGACAAATGCGAAGGCAGTAATTCAAGCCCAGAATGTAACAGGAAAGTTATATTGAGCAGAGGAAGAAAGAAATGTGCCAAATCAGTTTATTGTGCCTAACCGGAACTGAAATCCTGCATGCATAGATGTTGTTCATTAGTTCAAACACCTTGGTATCTTCTGTAAGCATTTGTAGACTGTAAGTCTCTTGTAGGCAGTGAGCCTTTTGTGAGCAGTGTGCTCAGGCAGTGAGCCCTAATTGGCAAGTGCCAAATTTGTACTCCTTATTCTTTTAACAGAGAATACAATCTTGGGTTAGTCACCCCGTGGTTTTTCCCTTAATCGGGTTTCCACGTAAAAATCATTGTGTCATGTGTTAATTTCTTTTCAACTCTTATGATTGTCTTGTTTTGACATAACATTAAACGATAAGTTAAGAAAAAGTAAGAAAATAGAAAGATATAAGATAACTGTTTCACCCCCCTCTTATTTATCTGCATTGTTTCCAACAATTGGTATCAGAGCTAAGTTCCTCTGAACAAAGCCTAACAGCTTGAGGAAGATCTAGGAATCTCAATGGATGCATATGGTATGAAGGAACAACTTCAGTCTACCCTAGATGATCTTGAACAATCCCACTCTGAAGTCAATAATTTGAGAGAAAGACTCAAACAAGCTAATGATTTCATAAATGAGCTAAAAGAAAAACTTAGTATTTCTATGAAAAAAGAGAAATGAACTACTCCAAAACTTAACCAATCAGAGTGAAGTCAGTAATTTTGATGAAGATCTGAATGAGAAAAATAAGCTATGCGAGAAGCTATCAAAAGAAGTCATTATGGTAAGGCATGAAATGGAATTAGGGGTTATGAGATTCACCTAAGAAATTGAAGAAAAGAGAAAGATTGAAGATAATCTAAAACAATCCCTCAAGGAAAAAATAGAGGACTGCCAGAAAATGGACAGAATAATCAGGCATCTTGAATCTAATCTTGAAGAAGCTAGAGACAATGAAGAACAACTTGAGAATTAGATAGACACTCTTAAATAAGATCTTCAAACTGCAAATGAATACAAATAAAAATTCAAGATAAGTTTAGGGGTAAGTGCAAGAAGATGGGGGGCCAAAAAGTGGCCAAAATAATTTCAAAAAAATTTAAGTCATAATGCGAGCGCGTTATAACGCGCTCGCGTTATGACCTAGTATAAATTAAAAAAAAAGCAATTGAATTTCATTTCACTCTCATTCTCTCCTCTGCCCACAGCTTTCAAACCCTCAAAAATGCGCTCACGTTCTGCAAAACACCAATCAACACAAAAAGTTTATCAATTCGTCACCAAAATGTTGCCACAACGTCGAGCATGCCAAAGGGGTGAGTTATCTTTGTTTTTTTGTTTGAATTTCTTTCTAAATAGGTAGGTTTTTATTGATTTTTGATGTATATTTCATTAATTGTCAGGAAATGTTAATGCACCTCCTCCTCCTCCTCCTCCTCAAAATCCACAAAATTCTGAGGAGGAAATACCTACAGAACAACAACCTCCTCCATTCATTCCTCGACATGCCCCTGGAACACAAGATAATATAATGGGGCAAATTGAAAACAACAAAAAACAAATTGAAGATATAATTGCAAGGTTGAAAGATCCTTCCACTTCAACCTTGCATAGGTCCACACTTGCCGAATCTCTTGAGTCTATGTTATCAAATGTAAATTCAATTAGCAAGCAAACAACTAGTTGGACCGATAAAAAGAGAGAGTTTAGAGATTACTATGCAGACAAGTTGTCATACCAAGATGTCAAAAAATTACAAATTACAAAATTAGACTTGTGTTCGATTTTCACAAACCCACAAACAAATCAACCTCCACCCATTACATGCAAGAGGTTCCTTATCCATTGGTGCAACAACCAAGTGATAAGGGACAATTTCGGGCAGAGGTGGTGGATGGTTTTTGACCATCCTCCATGCAATAATAATGAGGTCCCGCAATACTTTTTGAGGAAACTCTACTGCGAGTTTGTCCTCAATAAAGTGCCAAACTATTTTGATATGCGGGACTTCCAGGGTAGAGGTGGGGGCTCAACATAGGATAGACCAGGGGCATGTCTTGACCCACAGTGGGTAGTGAGACGAGTAATCAACAGACCAGCCCACGAGCATGTTTCTATCTCTTCCATTGTGAAGGAGAGTGTTGAGGTTGATACACTGAGGTCGATTAGTGCCTTGACCCAGAGCATCATAGAGCATGCCGATCCTGCAACACAGAGTGGGTTGGGAGATAGTGCGAGGAGTAGGGTCCCACTGCATACTTGCCAGGCTTGCGGGTCAGCATGTGGTTATGACCCGATGGATAGTTAGGACGCAGGTGCATAGGCTACATCTGCAGCTGAGCAGATGGTGATGACAGATACCCTCCTGAGTGAGACTTTTGGCCTTGATACTCAGGTAAATATTAGCAAGTTTATTGAATTTAATTTATTAAATTTCATTTTTGAAATACAAGATTAACTAATTTAAATTGATGATTTTAATGAAATTTCAAGGTCATAGCGTCAATGCAGTTTTCAGTGGTTCTCCACCTACATTTTTCACTAGATCATCTACTGTCGAGGTATGTAACTAGTAAACAATTATAAATATTACATGTGAATAGCATCATTATATGAATGGTATTCTAATTTCTGATTTTGGATGTTGAATAGGTTAATACTGTAGATTTCATGGCAACACCTGCCAGCGGTGGTGGACTTCAAAGCTTTACGGAGGTAATAAAATAAATAGTTTAATGAATGAATTGTACTTACTAAATTTTTGTATGTAATTTTTGTGTTTTATTGTGTGTACTTCCATGTTTAGATGAACGTGTGTGTATGTTAGGAGCCATGATTTACATCACTATTATAGTTTTCGTAATTGAATAATGTTGTTTTATTTCTAGATGATGCAGGCTGCGGAGACACCTCCCCATGTTCATAGGGCAATGGAGTAGGGTGTGGCCTCTGTGATTCATAGCTCCATGGCATTGACAGGGGTATGAGGTAGATTAGTAAATTTCAATTTACATTCATTGTTATAGTTGTCTATTTTTAAAAAATCAAAAGATTGTTGATTTGAAGTTTAATTTCTATCTGGATGGTTTCTATAGGACATGACATCACCAGGGCCTATTCCTGCTACTGAGGCAAGCGAGGAGACAGATTATATGTTAGCGGTAAGTGATTATTTTGTTAAATGTTTCATTTTTTTATAACATGTAATTTCTATATATTAATGTCTATACTTTTTTTTGTAACAGGTAAAGGTGCAGGAAGAACTAAATAGGAGGAGTAGCCCTCGGGTTCATAGTAGACCACCCACATGCATGTGTCCATCCCCTAGAAGATCAAAGGCTGCTCGTGATTTATTCTCTTCACCAGCTAGAGGGGAATGACTTTTTATTGTGTTCCTTTGTTGTATGCCTATATGGCATTTGTGGACATATATTTTATATTGTACATAGTTGACATTGTATGCCTATATGGCCTTCTTGTAAGCCTATATGGCTATTTTGTATATATGTTATACTTATATCGACAGATATTGATGTATGCCTATATGGATATTTGGTTAATACAAATCTTTTTTATTGATGGCGTCCATACTTGCATTATAAATCCACTTTTGAATGGATATTTGTAGATGGCTACTTCAAATATTTAAAGTCTGATTGTATTACATAGGATGTTTACATTTTCTTTGATAGGCTTGATAGGCCATGGATTACATGATGGTGTTTGATGGAAAAGTATGGTACTGGAAGACTCTAGTTCATTCTTAATAGGATTGTGATTGATAATATCTTTGCATGATTGCACTTGATCTTGGATCATGGGCATGTTGTTAGGATTTTGATTGCATTGTGATGTTTGATGGATAGGCATGGTGTAAGATACCCAACTAGTTCTACGAAAATTTTTCCTTACTTAAACAATTTTACTTGCTATCAATTCATCAACTACTTCAACAACACAAAGATATACATCAAAGATAACTACTTGAATGAATCAACCTTAGAGTTGGGTACTTGTCTAGTTATTTGACTCAATCAACTTGCAATGTCTTATTACATGGATAATGCTTTCAATAGCATGAAGTTACAACTTATTCAATGGAGATACAAAAGAAAGGCCTTGAAGCCTTGATGTTTACAATGGCGTCTACACTTGATCAACTCAATCAAACTCAATGATGTCAACTGAATGTCAACACCTCACAATATCACAAGGGAGCATCACCTTGCTTGTTGCATGGATGAACGTCATAGTTGCAAGACTCTTAGGGTTAGGCGCCAACTGAAGGTAGTAGAGACCAGACTAGGTGCCATCCTAAGCTGGGCGCTTCCTTGAGGTGGTAGAGACATGGATGAACATCTGGTGGGGTTTGATGACTCTTTATTGACACTCAAATTCACTTAGGTGCAATATTAGTGTTCTTCTAACTAGGCGCCAGATAGGAGGATTCTCAGGGGTTTTGGCACCTAGGTTACAACTTGTCAATTTCTCAAAGAATCTTTGAAACACTTAACTTCCAAGGATTATCATCTTACCCTCTGATGGAGCGCCTTGTTCCAAAATTGGTTTTGGGGACTTGCATCTCTCTTAGGCGCATGTTTGGAGTAATGTCAACTGGTATCAGCGCCTATTATCTCAATTCACACTTGACATCAAACTTTTGAAGCTCTTTTACCCTAGCGCCTTTATCTTCTATCAAGTGCCTAACATTCTGGAGGTGAATTCCATCTTAATCCAAGTCTTCAAGGTACTTCCAAGTTTAGGCACCAAAATAGGGTTATGGAGGAGCAGAACCATGCCTTAGGAGGATGACTGAACCCTAGGTGCCAATTTGAGGTTGCAAGAGCATAGGTATGCACCAAGCAAAGTTTGATGCTCAAAACATTAACATTATTCAGTGAAATCTTTTTTTGACTCTAGGTGCCATTTGGAGGCTAGAAAGAGGGAAGTTGACACCAACTGCATTAGGCGCATTTCTGAGGTGATGGAGACCAATAAGTGTGCCTTGTCCTCTGGCTCTATTCCTTGTTAACTTTGCAACTTAGATTATCTGAACAACACTGAGAATGCTTCCCTTCTTCCTGATACAAGTTGAAAGATCCACTGGGCGCCATTTCAGGTGTCTGGAGAGATCATCAACCAAGGGCGCTAATAGAGCCTTTGGCAAATGGAAAGAGCATCTTACTTAGATTTGATTTCTGGATGCTAGAATTGAGGAATTTTGCGCCTTGGCTAGGAGTTTCTCATTTCAATCTTGATTATTCATCTAAGTGACTTTCCTTAGCTCCCAAGCCTTCAATCTATCCAGTACCCCTTGCTAGGCGCTCAAAATAGAGTGTTAACACCTTGTGAAGGTTAGGCACATTCTGAGGGTGGGGTAGGCAAGTGAGGGCACCAGACCAGGCCTTGAGACTTCCCTCCTCATCAAAGGCTTTCAATCCTAGGCGCCAGATCCAAGGAGTTCCAACCAACACATGCGCCTAGTGCTATGAGTTCACCCAAAGGACATCTTTAACTTGAAAACTTTCAATCTTCATCCATCTATGCTAGGCGCTCAATTGGAGGATCCCTAGAAACATGTATAGGCGCCTTGAGGTTCTTAGGTGCTTAATTTGGATGATCCTTGTGCTAGGTGCTTAGTAAGGAAAACTGGAGTGAAATGGGTGCCTAGGCTCCCAAGCTTCCATACTTAGTCAAATTTTAAGGTTCTAACCTTGTTCCTACAAAACAAACAGATAGAGTTAGTCTGAAACCAATTCACTCGCTCATCATTTGGAATTAGCCTTCGGGAATGAGGAATAGGCTAATCCATTATACACTTGATGATCAAGCTGGGAACGGGGACATGACACATGGTACTAGGCTAATCATTTTGGGTTTTGCTTGAGCCTTGAATAAGGTAATAGGCATAGGGTTTTTATCTTGCATAATGATTTTTTCAAACCAAGGGTCCATGATGGAAATGATTAAGGATGATAGAATGTTTGGATTTTGGGCTTTGAGATGTTTATTGTTGTAAATGTTTATTGTTTGGACTCAAATTTTGTTAAATGGTTGTTTGAAAGAGGACACATCAAACACAACAATAAGATTGGTTTAAGTATGGATGCAAATGATGTTTACTAGTTTACTAATGTGATGATGTTTACTAATGTGATGATGATTACTAATGTGATGATGATTTTTCATGTTTTCAATGGTTGGGATCTACAAGTTATGCATTTTTTTGGGATGCACACCTCATTGATTGTAGTGGGATGACTTGAATGCATATTGCCTATATCCACAGGATGACTTTGTTAGTTTTCCTTGTCTATGCTCATTTGTGCATTGGTATGTTGCATTGGGATGAGAGGATGGATGTTGCTCTGATAGTGATGTGTATTCGTCACCTAGTGATGGATGATCTTATATAGTGGTTGGGTGTAATGGTTATCTTCATGTGGTTGTAGATGTTGATCCTTTGTTTAGAGGTGTTTGGTAGTGTGTCTTGGTGGACTCTTGATTCTAGATTAGAGTATTAGCATGATACAAGTTCTCTTGAGACTAGGATGTCTATATTGGTGCATGTGATCTTCTAGGAGGAGATGTTAGATCATGATGTCATGTTTGGATACCTAATTTTATAGTTGGAGTTTTGACAGTGGTCTTGTTGGTTCTCTTGGTATTGAGTACATTGGTCATGTGCTTGGGAGCTTCATGATAATGTGGTGTTTCATTTGGAGCTTAACATGGATTGATTGGTTGTAGGTTCTCATACATACTTCGAGACTTGGGTGAGGATAGAGTTCTCTTGGGATTAGAGACACTTGTTGAGATGGTTACCCTTTAGAGGTTTTAGCAGGAAGACCAAGGAGACTTTCACTTGGATATGGGCGTGAGTTAATTATGGACCTAGAGAAGATTCTTATTAGAGAGAGTCATTATGGCTTGGTGTATCTTCGATGAGCATTCTCATTCCCCACTCTTGGTCTACTCAGCAGACTATCATCTAAGAGGTATTTCCCATCCTTTAGATGAATTTTTTTAATGCTTTATCTTCTCATGGTTATGGATCTTGAGCTATGGTTATTGGTTCTAGAGGGTTCATTCAAGGGGTGTCTCTAAACATGCTTTTTCTTAGGCGCTAAACTAGAGTTGTCTAGATGCACAAGTGCGCCTCCTTCAATGAAGTTCCTCTTGTTAACTTAGTTCATCCTAGTGACTCAAGGGGTTGTTATATTCTTTAGGCGCAATCTTTCATAGACTAAAACATTCACTCCATGTTAAGGTGCTCAAACAAGGCTCTGGAGATGGAAAATGGCGACTTAACTCACTTATGTAAATTTTGGACTTTTAGGCAATTGCAAGATGTCTTGGAGGGCTCAATTCTTCAAGGCGCCCATTTTGTTCACCACTTGTAGCATCACTTGTTCAAGGTGCATGTGTGATTTGGTCAAAAACAGGCACCTAGAGTGAATAGGCTTTCATCCTGATTTAATACACTGCCTCCTTCTGACGATTTTTGGGGCAGCAGAAAACCTTTCACCACGGGTAAATGCCTCAGAGCTATAAAAAATTGAGAGAGGTTATTGTATAGGCACTCTACGTGATTGCGTTGCCTTAGACGGAATGTTTCTAAGTGACATGGTTTTCAAGTAACATCTCGTCAAAGATTGCTGCCTTTTTGCACTTTGGACTCTTCAGGGATATCGTCTATACAATGTAGCTCTGACTGTTTCGACATGTTTGGGTGAAAAATAGGACCATGCCTAACGTAAATGTACCCATTCAGATGTGTTGGAATAGTCAGTTTGGTCGCATCAGGAGCAGGATGAAAGTTACACCCCTTTGCAACTTTACACTGCCTCCTTCTGACGATTTTTGGGGCAGCAGAAAACCTTTCACCACGGGCAAATGCCTCAGAGCTATAAAAAACTGAGAAAGGTTATTGTAGAGGCACTCTACCTGATCACGTTGCCTTAGACAAAATGTTTCTAAGTGACACAGTTTTTGAGTAACATCTCGTCAAAGATTGCTACCTTTTTGCACTTTGGACTCTTCAGGGATATGTCGGTACAATGTAGCTCTGACTGTTTCGACATGTTTGGGTGAAAAATAGGACCATGCCTAGCGTAAATATACCCATTCAGATGCGTTGGAACAGTCAGTTTGGTCGCATCAGGAGCAGGACGAAAGTTACACCCCTTTGCAACTTTACACTGCCTCATTCTGACGATTTTTTGGGCAGCAGAAAACTTTTCACCACGGGCAAATGCCTCAGAGCTATAAAAAACCAAGAGAGGTTATTGTAGAGGCACTCTATGTGATCGTGTTGCCTTAGATGGAATGTTTCTAGGTGACATAGTTTTCGAGTAACATCTCATCAAAGATTGCTGCCTTTTGCACTTTGCACTCTTCAGGGATATCGTGGGTACAATGTAGCTCAGACTGTTTCGACATGTTTGGGTGAAAAATAGGACCATGCCTAGCATAAATGTACCCATTCGGACATGTTGGAATAGTTAGTTTGGTCGCATCAGGAGCAGGACAAAAGTTACACCCCTTTGCAACTTTACACTGCCTCCTTCTGACGATTTTTGGGGCAGCAGAAAACCTTTCACCACGGGTAAATGTCTCAGAGCTATAAAAAATCAAGAGAGGTTATTGTAGAGGCACTCTACGTGATCGCGTTGCCTTAGACAGAATGTTTCTAAGTGACATAGTTTTTGAGTAACATCTCGTCAATGATTGCAGCCTTTTTACACTTTGGACTCTTCAGGGATATCGTGGGTACAATGTAGCTCGGACTGTTTCGACATGTTTGGGTGAAAAATAGGACCATGCCTAGCGTAAATGTACCCATTCAGATGCGTTGGAATAGTCAATTTGGTCACATCAGGAGCAGGACAAAAGTTACACCCCTTTGCAACTTTACACTGCCTCCTTCTGACGATTTTTGGGGCAGCAGAAAACCTTTCACCACAGGCAAATGCCTCAGAGATATAAAAAACTGAGAGAGGTTATTGTAGAGGCACTTTACATGATTGCGTTGCCTTAGATAGAATGTTTCTAAGTGACACGGTTTTTGAGTAACATCTCGTCAAAGATTGCTGCCTTTTTGCACTTTGGACTCTTCAGAGATATTGTCGGTACAATGTAGCTCAGACTGTTTTGACATGTTTGGGTGAAAAAAAGGACCATGCCTAGCATAAATGTACCCATCCAGATGCGTTGGAATAGTCAGTTTGGTCACATCAAGAGCAGGACACCAAAAATGCAAAAGTTGCTTTGTGCAACTTGACAACATTGACACTTTTTTGCAACATGACTCAAAGACTCAAACTGACCCCAAATGACTCAAAGTGACTTAAAATAACCTTGATTTGGTACCCAATGTACATTATAGAGGTTGAGGCGCTCCTTATCATTCAAACATCTTAGATGAGTGCATAGGAAAGGAAAAAGCTCTAAGTTTCATCATCATGAGCGCCTAATATCAAGAGACTTTAATGGCTCAAACCTTAGCATGGAGTCCTAAGGCACATTTCATGTCTCCTTTCATCCAGTTTGGCGCCCTTATGTAGATTTTTCAACTTGATTTGGTGCCCTATATGTGAAGGAAGATCTAAAGGCATGAAAGTGGATGTCATATTGCAAGAGTTTGGATCATCAAAATTGAAAGAAATAAGTCTATTAAGCTTGGGTGCCCTTGGTCTTCTTTTCATTCATTATGAGCAACTTGGGAGAATGGTATATAGGTCATCATCATGATTGGGCACCCTGGATCTAGAGTGTTAGAGAGATCATCAAATGGTGTCTAGTAGGGTGAGTTATGAGTTTGGTCACATCAAGAGTAGGACACCAAAAATGCATAACATGATGATGTAAAAATGTGTACATATGTGTAAAAATGCAAGAGGAAATAAAAAAAGACAAACCTTACAAATTAATGTGCATACTTACAACTCAATGTAACATAACTTTACAAAATCAATGTGAATACTTACAAATTAATCCAATGAACCATCTGGGTCTGCTCTACTCTTTATTGTGTCAAGTATTGCTTCATGGTCAGACTCACGCACCTTCCACAATATTTTGTTCAAAGGTCTACCCCGATACTTTATCAAATGAACATTGGATGCCACGACAAGGTTCAAGTAATGAAGAATCTTCTGATGCATGTCAAAGTCCTGAAATAGCCAAATATTAACACTCTTATGTGGGTACCTTCTAAGCCATGTTCCAGTAATAACCACTGATCCTGTAGGGTATTCGATGTTTTCTCCATCTGTAACAGGGGCCTCTAGTTTCTTTTTGGCCTCAACACAATGACATAAGTAATAATCTGTTCCCTCTTCATTATCATCATCTACAATAACTGCATATATGTGCCCTACATTGATATGTGTAGCAAATTAGATGAAATTAGTCAACATTACAAAAACACTACAAAGTAAGATGACATTACCTAGTTGAACTAGATGAAATTAGATGCATATACGTGCCCTATATTACCTGGTTGAACTAAATCTGATATGTGGTCAAATTCAACTGATGATTCCATCTGTGTTAGTTCCAGTGCCGTCGGGGGTCAATACGTGTCAAGTGGGCTAAGATAACTTAACTGCCATTCGTCAACCCACTCCTTTGACTCGCACTCATCCCAGACTCGAATTGTATAGGAAGAACAAAAGCATGACATCTTTCGTGTATGGATACTCCATGAACCTGCAATTGAGCTTCTGAAAGAGTGCATCTCATTTGATCCTGTCAGTGTACAACAATCCTCATATGGTGCAATGTTAGTATCATCTATCAACTAAAAAAATCTACGAACTAAAGACTTACCTTCATTACCTGGACCCATGGAAGCATTACAGCACTCGACAATCGATTTTGCATCTGTCAACTTTGCATTGTCTTTATACTTTAACTCTTCTCATGCTATGGCTCTTTTGATACATGCTCCTGCACCATCATGCTCCCCCTTTCCATGCCCGGCCTCACAAAAGTTCCACATATGTTGAATACCTATAAAATTATGCCTCCTACCCAGCCAATAGAAATTCCACGAGTTTTTGAATTGTGACACACAATTATTCGACCATATGATATGCTGATTGAACGATATGCCCCTTCTAGCCAAATCATTGTAGAACACCTGAAAGCAACCTTGCATGAACTCCGTAGAATGCATGCGATCATCACTAATATAGAAATTATACTCCCTTATGATCTTTTTGTCATCCTCTGTACTATCATTCACATGAATGAATGCAATGTGCACAAATATAGAAACCTGTGTGGAGTTGTAATATTGTGATTGCACCTCACGCTGTGGCTGTAGACTGTAGTTCTCTACAAAGTCGATGAATGAAACAATGCTACCAACTAGAAATGTGTCCTTGCATAACTTGAATTGCAAGTCCAACCATCGAGCTCTATGGGCATGTCTTGCATACTCATACACTATGCTGTCACGAAATATAGGCATAAACTGATACATTAGAATCTTTTCAATAACTAATTCACACCTCTTTGCTTCTTTACCATCTTTTGTATTGTATGCCACTATTTTATACTTGCCAAACTCTACTAGTTTGTTTCCAACCACATGTGTTATTTCCATATGTTCACATATTGGCAAATGTTGCAAGCCACCGCAACGATGACATGTGCCATCCAAGCATAATTTCTTGTAGAATATTTGACCTTCCTCTCTTTCACATAAAGTTCTTGATATGAAGTCTCTTGAAGATGTTGGTGGGGCACATATGGCACAACCCTGCAAATCATTGTTAGTATGCATATCTAAACATATAGACCTATAAGCATCAAAATGGTTAGAAAATTCAATATGTAATCTACAACAACAAGTAGTGCGTGTGTGATTTATCTTAACATAGAAAGGTTTTAGCAATTCAAAATATCTTTGACAAATTTTAATTTGAGGATACTTCTCTAGAAATTTACCATAAAACTGTGTTTGAGTCTCAGCCAAAAAATGCTTTGGATGTGGCTCGCGGTTCTGACTACTGATTCTCCTTCTTACCACATCCCTTTGATTCGAAGATACCCTTGTGTAATTCTTCCAAAAGTCTTCAATTAGTGATCTCAATGCTTCAACAATTGGTTTATCTTTTTTTGGTAGTCTTCCCGAGAACGCCCATAATTCATTGGCATTAGTGTCCTCAATTCTTTGGCATCTTCCAACGGCTCTTGATAAAGTTTTCCTATTAATTCTTAATTCTTGACTTGTCTTTCTAATGAGATGAGCTTTCCTCATTTGACTACTTACTATAGTCGATGTAATCACACGCCATGTTGCATTACTATCTTTTGTGCGTGAGGTGTTACCCACACTCTCATACGCACTCATTAGATTCTTGACAATAGATTTTTCACTTGAAGCCTCTGATGTTCTCAACCCAAGAATCTTCATGATAGACCTATACTTTATACTTCGCATCATTTCAATGAATAGTTGACATCTTGCAGTCTCATTTAACTTTTCAAAGAACAATCTCCAAATCTTATTAGCATATCTTCTACAAGTGCATTTTGGAATCTTACCTTCCATTGGCTACAAAATATTCTCATCAATATCAATCAAATACTTTGGCTTTCTATGCAAAATTCTAGGTGGTGTCAAGTTAGGTAAATTCATCTCAACATTAGGAATTTCATCAATATTTAAATGAGATGGGTTAGATGGCATACCTTCGACAGAAGATGGAATAGATGACATACCTTGAGGTTGAGGTGGGAACGATGACGTACCTCCTTCATCACATGTGAGTGATGATGTACTCTCAACTTGAGATGTGGTAGATGGTGTCCCTACATGTTGACTTGCGGTAAAGGATGTGTCTCCAACTATGGTATTCAAATGTCTCGTACCATGAAGTTTTTGCATTCGTTCTCTTTGTGCCGCCAATACCATATCTCTTTGTGATGGTTGTGGTTCCTCTTCAATTGGTATGTCTTCATTTATCGTGTCTAATTTCCTCTTCTCACGAAGTTCCCTCATAGCCATTGCTTTCTTTACATTCTTAGCTTTTATCTCTTCCTATGTTGGTTTAATTCTTGATCATTTCCTTGGCATGATGGAGAATTTGTCTGTAGCATGATAAAGAGACCAATATTAGTTCCTAAGAAATGAATACAAGATAATAGTGGGATTGTATTTTTTTTATGTTGTAAGGATTTATTCTTGTATAGTTTGACATCATGGTATGAACTAAGGTTTGTTTATTACACATAATTATTAAAGAGCCCAAGTGTAGAAAATATACATGGCATCATGTGAGATTGTAGGTTGCTTTCTTGATTGGGAATGTGTCTATTTTAAACATGTATGATAAAGCATGATAAAGTAATTCAATCCGAAATAAGGAAAATGTAAAGAACATGCATGTAAAGACTTGACATACCTAAAAAATAAAGATTTGAATGGAGAGAGTACCCAATTATGTAGTGTTTTTATCTTCTTGCATCAAACTCCTCAACAATTTGAGTTTTTCACCACTTGCTTCCTTTTCAATGTTAAATTCCTAAAATTGAATCACAATTAACATTGCAACACTACAAAAATTGAAACTTGAATAGATATATATCAAACTTGGTGTGAAAACTATGTTTTTTCCTCCTTCTCAAGTTGGCAAAGCAGAAAAGGTGGTGGAAAGATCATGCAAAGGTGGTACAATGTGTCAAATGTGCATGTGAACTTCCCAATAGCATGAAAGCACTTCTTTTTTGTCAAAGCACGCGTAGAATTAGTAAGAAAATAGAGCATGTGGGCCTGGATCACGGGGGTAACCACTTTTTTACCATTTCAATAGAAATACAAAATGCAAGCGCGTTATAACGCGCTCACGCTATAACGCGCTCATGTTTTGTCCTGCTATAGATTCATCACATCCTTTGCATTGATCACATCTTTTTCTTGCAAGGTCTTGCCAGATGCTCTGCCATATGATAGGCATAACAATGAAGGGGCAAGCCCTCATAATCAAGTTCTTCATAGAAAATGCCCTCAACCCTCAACGTCAAACCCTAATCCCTAAACTCTCAACTCTGATCCCTCGACCCTCAACCCTCAATTTCAAATCCTAATCCCTCAACCCTCAACGTCAAATCCTAATCCCTCAACCCTCAACCCTATCCCTAAACCCTCAACATCAAATCCTAATCCCTCAACCCTCAACCCTATCCCTAAACCCTCAACCCTCAATGTCAAATCCTAATCCCTCAACCCTAATCTGTCATCCCTCAACTCTAATCCCTCATCCCTAAACCCTAAATGCTATCCCTAATCCTACACCCTCAATAGACTCGATACTATACCTTAAACTCTAATCCCTTATCCCTAAACCCTCCAACCCTATCCCTAATCCTTACAACCCTCAACCCTAATCCCTTAACCCTTAACTCTGATCCATCAACCCTCAACACTATACCTTAAACCCTAATCCCTTCAACCTCAACCCTATCCCTAAACCCTTGACCATTGAACCTCAACCCTCAACCCTCGACGTCAAACCCTAATCCCTCAACCCTTAACTCTGATCCCTCATCTCTCAACCCTAACCCTAAACCCTCAATCCTCAACATCAAATCCTAATCCCTCAACCCTTCACTCTAATCCCTCAACCCTAAACCCTATCCCTAAACCCTCAACACTATACCTTAAACCTTAATCCCTCAGCCCTCAACCCTAAACCTTATCCCTAAACCCTAATCCCTCAACCCTCAACCCTAATCCATCATCCCTCAACTCTAATCCCTCATCCCTCAACCCTTAACTCTGATCCCTCAACCTTCAACCCTAACCCTAAACCCTAAACCCTCAATGTCAAATTCTAATCCCTCAACCCTTCACTCTAATCCCTCAACCCTAAACCCTATCCCTAAACCCTCAACACTATACCTTAAACTCTAATCCCTCAACCCTAACCCTAAACCTTGTCCCTAAACCCTAATCCCTCAACCCTCAACCCTAATCTATCATCCGTCATCCCTCAACTCTAATCCCTCATTCCTAAACCCTAAATGCTATCCCTATTCCTAGACCCTCAATAGGCTCGATACTATACCTTAAACCCTAATCCCTCTACCCTCGACACTCTTATTTAACCCTAATCCCTTGACCATTAACCCTATCCCTCAACCTCAACCCTCAACCCTCAACTCTCAACATTAAACCCTAATTCATCAACCCTAAACCCTAATCCCTCAAACCTAAACCCTATCCCTAAACCATCAACCCTCAACACTATACCTTAAACCCTAATCCCTCAACCCTCAACCCTAAACCTTATCCCTAAACCCTAATCCCTCAACCCTCAACCCTAATCCCTCATCCCTCAACTCTAATCCCTCATCCCTAAACCCTAAATGCTATCCCTATTCCTAAACCCTCAACAGAGTCGATACTATACCTTAAACTCAATCCCTTATCCCTAAACCCTCCAACCCTATCCCTATTCCTTATACCCTCCACACTCTACTTTAACCCTAATTCCTTGAACCTCAACCCTATCCCTAAACCCTTGACCCTCGAACCTCAACCCTCAACCCTCAACATCAAACCCTAATCCCTCAACCCTTAACTCTGATCCCTCGACCTTCAACCCTAACCCTAAACCCTAAACCCTCAACGTCAAATTCTAATCTCTCAACCCTTCGCTCTAATCCCTCAACCCTAAACCCTATCCCTAAACTCTCAACACTATACCTTAAACCCTAATCCCTCAACCCTAACCCTAAACCTTGTCCCTAAACCCTAATCCCTCAACCCTAATCTATCATCTGTCATCCCTCAACTCTAATCCCTCATTCCTAAACCCTAAATGCTATCCCTATTCCTAGACCCTCAACAGGCTCGATACTATACCTTAAACCCTAATCCCTCTACCTTCGACACTCTTATTTAACCCTAATCCCTTGACCATTAACCCTATCCCTCAACCTCAACCCCCAACCCTCAACCCTCAACTCTCAACATTAAACCCTAATTCATTAACCCTAAACCCTAATCCCTCAAACCTAAACCCTATCCCTAAACCATCAACCCTCAACACTATACCTTAAACCCTAATCCCTCAACCCTCAACCCTAAACCTTATCCCTAAACACTAATCCCTCAACCCTCAACCCTAATCCCTCATCCCTCAACTCTAATCCCTCATCCCTAAACCCTAAATGCTATCCCTATTCCTAAACCCTCAACAAAGTCGATACTATACCTTAAACTCTAATCCCTTATCCCTAAACCCTCCAACCCTATCCCTAATCCCTATACCCTCCACACTCTACTTTAACCCTAATTCCTCGACCCTCAACCCTATCCCTAAACCCTTGACCCTCAAACCTCAACCCTCAACCCTCAACATCAAACCCTAATCCCTCAACCCTTAACTCTGATCCCTCGACCTTCAACCCTATCCCTAAACCCTCAACCCTCAACGTCAAATTCTAATTCCTCAACCCTTCACTCTAATCCCTCAACCCTAAACCCTATCCCTAAACCCTCAACACTATACCTTAAACCCTAATCCCTCAACCCTAACCCTAAACCTTGTCCCTAAACCCTAATCCCTCAACCCTCAACCCTAATCTGTCATCTGTCATCCCTCAACTCTAATCCCTCAATCCTTAACTTTGATCCCTCGACCCTCAACACTATACCTTAAACCCTAATCCCTATCCCTCAACCCTTAACCCTTAAAACTTAAACCCTATCCCTACACCCTCAACACTTGACACTATATCTTAAGCCTTAAACCCTCATCCCTAAAGCCTCAACCCTCAATCCTTAAACCTTCAACCCTAAACCCTATCCCTAATCCCTCTACCCTTGACACTCTAACCCTAACCTCGACATTAAATGCTAATCCGTCAACCCTAAACCCTAATCCTAAACCCTAAACCCTCAACCCTCAACACTATACCTTAAACCCTAATCCCTCAACCCTCAACCCTAAACCTTATCCCTAAACCCTAATCCCTCAACCCTCAACCCTAATCCATCATCCCTCAACTCTAATCCCTCATCCCTAAACCCTAAATGCTATCCCTATTCCTAAACCCTCAACAGACTCGATACTATACCTTAAACTCTAATCCCTTATCCCTAAACCCTCCAACCCTATCCCTAATCCTTATACCCTCCACACTCTACTTTAACCCTAATTCCTCGACCCTCAACCCTATCCCTAAACCCTTGACCCTCGAACCTCAACCCTCAACCCTCAACATTAAACCCTAATCCCTCAACCCTTAACTCTGATCCCTCGACCTTCAACCCTAACCCTAAACCCTAAACCCTCAACATCAAATTCTAATCCCTTAACCCTTCACTCTAATCCCTCGACCCTAAACCCTATCCCTAAACCCTCAACACTATACGTTAAACCCTAATCCCTCAACCCTAACCCTAAACCTTGTCCCTAAACCCGAATCCCTCAACCCTCAACCCTAATCTATCATCCGTCATCCCTCAACTCTAATCCCTCATTCCTAAACCCTAAACGCTATCCCTATTCCTAGACCCTCAATAGGCTCGATACTATACCTTAAATCCTAATCCCTCTACCCTCGACACTCTTATTTAACCCTAATCCCTTGACCATTAACCCTATCCCTCAACCTCAACCCTCAACCCTTAACCCTCAACTCTCAACATTAAACCCTAATTCATCAACCCTAAACCCTAATCCCTCAAACTTAAACCCTATCCCTAAACCATCAACCCTCAACACTATACCTTAAACCCTAATCCCTCGACCCTCAACCCTAAACCTTATCCTTAAACCCTAATCCCTCAACCCTCAACCCTAATCCCTCATCCCTCAACTCTAATCCCTCATCCCTAAACCCTAAATGCTATCCCTATTCCTAAACCCTCAACAAACTCGATACTATACCTTAAACTCTAATCCCTTATCCCTAAAACCTCCAACCTTATCCCTAATCCTTACACCCTCCACACTCTACTTTAACCCTAATCCCTTCAACCTCAACCCTATCCCTAAACCTTTGACCCTTGAACCTCAACCCTTAACCCTCGACGTCAAACCCTATTCCCTCAACCCTTAACTTTGATCCCTCATCTCTCAACCCTAACCCTAAACCCTAAACCCTAAACCCTCAACCCTCAACGTCAAATCCTAATCCCTCAACCCTAAACCCTATCCCTAAACCCTCAACACTATACCTTAAACCCTAATCCCTCAGCCCTCAACCCTAAACCTTATCCCTAAACCCTAATCCCTCAACCCTCAACCCTAATCCATCATCCCTCAACTCTAATCCCTCATCCCTAAACCCTAAATGCTATCCCTATTCCTACACCCTCAACAGAATCGATACTATACCTTAAACCCTAATCCCTTATCCCTAAACCCTCCAACCCTATATCCTTATACCCTCCACACTCTACTTTAACCCTAATTCCTTGACCCTCAAGCCTATCCCTAAACCCTTGACCCTCGAACCTCAACCCTGAACCCTCAACGTCAAACCCTAATCCCTCAACCCTTAACTCTGATCCCTCGACCCTCAACACTATACCTTAAACCCTAATCACTATCCCTCAACCCTTAACCCTTAAAACTTAAACCCTATCCCTACACCCTCAACACTTGACACTATATCTTAAGCCTTAAACCCTCATCCCTAAAGCCTCAACCCTCAATCCTTAAACCTTCAACCCTAAACCCTATCCCTAATCCCTCTACCCTCGACACTCTAACCCTAACCTCGACATTAAATGCTAATCCGTCAACCCTAAACCCTAATCCTAAACCCTCAACCCTCAACCCTCAACACTATACCTTAAACCCTAATCCCTCAACCCTTAACCCTAAACCTTATCCCTAAACCCTAATCCCTCAACCCTCAACCCTAATCCATCAACCCTCAACTATAATCCCTCATCCCTAAACCCTAAATGCTATCCCTATTCCTAAACCCTCAATAGACTTGATACTATACCTTAAACCCTAATCCCTAATCCCTAAATCCTCCAACCCTATCCCTAATCCTTACACCCTCCACACTCTACTTTAACCCTAATCCCTCGACCCTAAACCATATCCCTAACCCTTGACCCTTGAACCTCAACTCTCAACCCTTAACTTTGATCCCTCGACCCTCAACCCTATCCCTATACCCTAAACCCTCAACCATAATCTATCATCCCTCATCCCTAAACCTTAAACGCTATCCCTATTCCTAGACCCTCAACGGGCTCGATACTATACCTTAAACGCTAATCCCTTATCCCTAAACCCTCCAACTCTATCCCTTATCCCTTAATCCTCATGATTAATAGCCTTGAATGTAAAAAAATTTGAGGGGAACATAACGCGAGCGCATTATAACGCGCTTGCGTTATGTCAAACATGACAAAAATAGAATTGCGGGAAAGAAAAATGCAAGGCAAAACATAATGTGAGCGCGTTATAACGCACTCGCATTATTTCTTGCTTTGGGAATCCCAAGCCTTGGGCTTGGGATTTGCTTTGGATTTCCAACCCAAAGGCTTGGAGTGCCTTATGAACAGTCACAGACATGTTTTTCTATATTCTTCAAAATTTCACATAATTTTGTTTATGCTACCCCTCAGATTTGTACGTGTTTCAAGGTCGAACAAATCAAACACATGGGTAATGTTAGGCTTTCTCTTAGCTATTTGACGATGTGATTTTTTTTGACATTTTAACAATGTTAAGCCTTTCATCTTTAATTTCTTTTGTTTGTGTGTCCGTTTTTAGGCAAAAACCACTGTTTGGTCTTTTTTTCATTGTAAAATAACTATTCATTCAAATTTCAAAAAAATTACATATTTAGAAACTAGACTTCATTCTACAAATATTAAAAAAATAAAAAAATGATTTTCAATTAGTTTTCAAAATTTATAGGGGTAGCACGGCCAAAATTCTATTTTTTAGGATATGTCCACTTTAAAAATTAGTAAAAAATCAAATATTCATCAAAAAATTATCAAAAAAATCGGGCATAAAATACATGCTATTAGCTAATTTCTCACTGAAGCGATTTTAAAAATACCAAAAAAAAGTTGACCTTTTGAGGGAGCCACAAAACATGCTATGTTATGTTTTTTTGACAGAAACAACACCAATTTCTGTGGCTCCCTCTTTTGAACCCCTTAATCTATGCCATTTTCAAAATAAAATAGTAGTTTAGAAAGTAGACTCGGAGCACTACGAACATTGTTTTGGTTGCATCTCCAAATTTTGAGTGTAACTATGCTCAATTTCTCATCCAAGGCCAGTATTTCCTGATTTCAAAAAAAAAGTGGCCACTTAAGACCCCTTTTTGGCCCCCCATCTTCCTACACTTACCCTTAGCCCAACTTGAAGTTCTTCTTGAAAGCCAAAAGAGGGTAGATGATAAGCATGGCTTGGGATATGAGAAAGGTGAAAGCTTTGGATCCGGTCATAAGAACTCCGGATTAGGAAATTAAAGAAACAAGCCTAGAAGACCTCTGGTAAGGCAACCTAACGCTCAAAGATATCCATCCTTTAATGGATATTGCTTCAATTGCAACAAATTTGGTCACAAAGCAATCCAGTGTAGAAACAGAATGAATCAATTCAATTCATCCTTCTCCAGTCAATGTTTCAATTGCAAAAGGTATGGTCACAAATCTCATGAATGCAGAAATATGCAAATGAACAATTCTTTCAATGGTAAATGCTTTGCATGCAATAGGATTGGACATATGGCTAATGAGTGCAGATCAAGAGGATATCATTCAAATAAGTAAAGAAATGTTGTGTGTTACAATTGTAATAGATCCGGTCATATTGCCAAATTCTGCAGAAGTAGAAATCAGGATAGAAAAGGTTCGGTGGAACATGATTAGAAACAAGATAAAGGCAAAAGTAAAGTAAATGCGGATGAAGTTCAAAAGGAGATGAGCAAGATTTGGGTAAAAAGGAATACAATGAATATTGGGGATGGATCTGCACTAGAATCTGGTGCTGATATTCCTTCTGAAAACTAAAAAGGTGAGTTCTAGCTCAGGGGGAGTCACAGAGAAAAATAATTTCCCCCCGCCAGTCAGCTAGTGCCTAAATTCGGCACATTGGGTAAACATCTGATGCTGCGGATTAAAGGGTTTTCAATTAAAAAAAAAACCTCCAAATAACCTTCAGTCAAATTGTGAAAGGTCCACATGGAGTTTTGCAAGATTTATAACTGCTCAAGTTAATCCGATTTCAACAGCTATTCGGTAAAGCAGAATTTCACAGACAAATCCAGTATGATTCAAAATTGAAATGCTTTGATCTATGGACCCATGACATGATTGAAGAAAAGAAGATATGTTGTCAATCCTCACAAACAATGATTCTAAGTTCCGCACAGTGATTCAAGAAAATCTCTCTCAAAACAGGGCCATCGAATGACTTAAGTTGTGCATTTATCACAAAAGAAAATTAGGGTTTGCGCAAGGATAAAAGGGTTCTTTCACTCATTATTTACACTTGCACTCATGAAGAAGAAAAGAATAACTCTGCGAAGAAGATTCTAAAATTCACTCAAGTTCAACTGAAAATTGAATTCAACCAGAGATTCATTTCAGCTCTTGCTTCAAACCCTAAAGCGTGAAAATGTACTTCCATTCTAAAAATCTCTCTCTAAATCTCTTGCAAAATGGCTACTCCAATGGTTGTCAATATTTCTGATAGGCTGAGACCTAAATTCAAGAAACACCCTTACAACTATCTAGAAGTTGATCCCTTGGGTGCGTTTTCTAGCATTCTGCACGGAGTGTTGCATGTAGAAGATGTTAGGGTTTATATCCATGCAAACATTGAAGAATTTGGAGACTCAAAATTGATGGACATTTATCACAAACAGCTAATAGATGAGAATTTTGAACTCAAACCTGAATTCAAGGCCATCCGAGACAAACACTTCAGACATTGTATACATTTTCCATGTTTTACAGAAGATGATTAGGTCCGGTATGTTCTAAGTAGGATGCATTACAATTTTATGTGGCTAATGACCCCATTCAAGATAACTAAAGATGCCATCAAGGCAGTGACCAGACTGCATTCAGCTTGTGGGTTACCCACACTCAAATCTGTGAAGAACCAAATGGTAACTGAAGCCATCGGATCAAAATTTGACAAAAGAGAAATGACCATAGATGACATCATAGATCCGGATGTCAAGTTTGCCTCAATGATAATCGGATACAAAATCTATCATTCGAGCAGGGAAAATTCTGTGTCTAGAACAACAATCTATGCTACATATCAGATGTTGAGGGAAGATGTAGATTATGATCTATGTGAGCTTCTTCTAAATCAGTTGTTGAGAACTTGTAGAAGATTAAAAGGGATAAGAAAAATTCCTTTAAATATGGTAGTCTAATATTGTGTTTGTTTTTCTATTATATGAATGAGCTACCTGGATCAAATGGTTGGGTCTGGCAAAATGATAAACCTGTTGCAATTTAGATCAGAGATTACATGTATGGACATGGTGATGCTCAAGCCCAAAACACAGTCCTCTAGGGTTACTTTAAGAATTTCCAAAGCATAATGCAAGCCAGAGAAAGAATACCACAAACAATAGTTGACAAATGCAAAGATACAGCTTGCTTCATGGTTGACACTGATCAATGCCTAATGGAGGCAGTTGAGCCAAGAACTATATGGATAATGCCTATGGGCTATGAGGTCAATGAAAAAATCTTGGAGCTACATATTCAACACCTGCTGAGCCAGCCTAAGGACACTGAAGTAGAAAGGTTTGGTAGCTTTGAAGAGCTAAGTATAAAAATATATGTTGAGTTAAGACAGCCGAAGATGAAGAGGAAAGTAAGAAAGGAAGTTGAAGAAATTGCCAAAAGATTTGGCATATCAAAGGAAGCTGTAGATGCTAACAGAGAGAAAATAGAGAGGGTAGAGAAAGAAAGACAAGAAGCAAAGAAAGAAAGTGCTCATGTACAAACCTCCTCTCAGACTAGATCCTCCAAAAGCTCTGCTCCTATTACTTCCAAAATCTCAAAGTCTACCAAAATGGAAGTCAAGACATCCAAAAAAGGAGAAAAAAGGATGAAGACCAAAGCCACAAGGATATATACAAGCCATAAAGATGATGAAGAAACATAATTTGATGAGGAAATCAAGAAAATGAAGAAGAAGAAAACATCTGGGAAGTTATCTGCTAGCAGAAATGAGGAAGAGAAGACAGAGGAATTTGTTGAAAAGCCCACTCTTTCCATTGATGACATCATCAAGGCAGTTACTATGGATGGGAACCTGCAGTCGATGACTAAGTTCTATGATGCATATAGTGATGCTGACAAGAGAATTCTGGAAGAGGCTACTGTCAGGTACTTGAACATTTACAATAAAGCTTTCATTGAAATCATATCATTGATTCCTAAGAGCCTAGAAAAGGTACTTGAACTAAGAAAAGAGAATGCAAAGGTTAAAGACTTAGAAATCTGGAAGCAAATAATGATACAGCTTTACCCTTCTATCACTACAAAACAAATGGACATGATTTTCAAGGATTGTAAGGATGAGTTCTGGAGTAAGGCGAGAATGAATAAACTCATGCTTGGAGAAACAGACCAAGTAGCAAGTGAAACAAAAGATATCCTCTGGAATGTCTTGAAGAGATTCAATCTTCCTATTGTAGAGGAAATAGATGAAGAACCTTCTACCATGGATGTTGAAGGATTAAATGTAATCAATGAATAATTTTCTGACAAGGATGTCCAAGGATTAAAGAAAATAGATGAAGAGAAGTCTAAGGACTTAGATTCCTCTGTTCCAATAGAGGAAGTTTACAAAGAAACAAACACTGGCAATATCACTTCTTCAGATCCCACAGCTACCAAGACAAACATTCCAGACACTGAAGCTAAAGGGGAAAGAAAAAGAGAAGAGAAGGAGATGCAAGAAAAAGATGATAAAGTTAAAGAAAAAGAACATGCAGAAAAGGTTTGTGATGACACATCCAAACTAGGTAGTCCTAATATTTCTAAAGGGAAGAAGTTTGAATCTCCAAGAGACACTACAGAGATAGTACAGAATTTCCTAACCAAAGAGGTGGTGGAGTTAGATGAACTAAAGTTGTTTCAAGGGCCCCTAAATCTGGACACTCTCTCTCCAATACAGATGATGAAGATAGCATCATTTGCCCAAGCCAAGGCTAAAGAGAAACTTTTGAAATCACATATGGAGGATTGTTTGCTATTGGAGAGTGCATCTGGGATATTGGAAAAGACTATGCCAACCTATCAAAAGGATCCTTCGGCCTCGTCATTCGGTAATCTAAAAAACTTAGTCAATTCTGTTGACACTTATTTTGAATCTTTAGAGAAATTAGTAGAAATAAAGGTCTGGAAAGAGTTTCTGGGAAAAAGATTCACTGAGGTACAAGGACTTATTACAAATGATAGGAGGACTCTAGATATTGGAATAAAGATCCTTATAAATGCTCTCAAAAATGGTGGGGACCTATTCAAATTCTATTTGACTTGGCCTAAAGTGACAAAAGACATTGAGGAGAAAGTAAAAGAACAAGAAGAAAAACTGTCAAACCTAGTTCAGAATTTTGACCCTCTTTCCTCCTCTTTAATGAATCAAGAATGCTAGGCTATTGTTATAATAAACAAAATAAAGAGACTGGGCAAAGAAAAGAAGAACATAATGAACAAAATGGGTGAACTCAGAGGGATAATTATCCCTAAGTTAGAGGCAATGCATGAGGCCTTAACAGAAGCTCAGACCATGGCCTGGACTAGTGATCCAACAGACTTAAGAAGGGCAAAAGCTTATGCATTTTTGTTGAGTGGTCACATCTCCATTTTGGATAGGATGAAGAGGAGTTGGGCCACAGAGTTTGTACAGTTGAAGACTACTTTTGCAGACATACTCAAGTATATGTAAGTTTATCATATGAATTATATGTACATATGCGGCCTTATGTGGAAACTTTTTGTACACTTTTGGTTTGCAGATCCTGCCATTTTCCATTGATGTCAAAGGGGGAGTGAAGAGTAGTGAAAAATGAGGAATCCAACAAAGGGGGAGCTCTGGTAAAACAGTGCAAGAGACAGAGCACAAGCAAAAGTGGAGTTACTATGACACTTAGCCATTTTTCACTAAGTGTTGCCATCAATGCCAAAGGGGGAGATTGTTGGCAAGAGACACTGTGTGGCTTCATAAGTGTTGTCATTGATGGCAACAAAGTCTATCCCACACATCTACAGTACATAATATGCCTATACCAGAAGTTAGATTGAAGATTATCTTGGTCCGGTGAACAAGAACAGAGTATGTAACAAGGTCTGACAATCAGGTCCAGATATCTCAGATGGTGTAACTCAGTAAGTTGCAGACTTGGACAAGTCAAGAGGGGTATCACGACTACTGTAATCCAAAGATTTAGCCTCCGGTGATAAAGTAAGAAAATGATATGAGGATCTGAGTGTTGGGTTCTAATCAGGCAGAGCAGACAGAGGAAGAACTAACTGGTAGAGTATCAGACTTCAATCTGGATGTGTAAAAGGTCCTGATCAAGCAATCTGTGATATTATAAATCATTAGCCGACATGATTTATGACTTCTATGCCTATATTTTTGATACGTATCACTAATCAAGCATGGACTCAGCCGATAGATCAATAACTTACAAATATCTCAAGTGTTCTTGTTGTCGACTAAGTAGTTGTTGAAATCCTTGATGCGGATATATATACCCGATGGATTCAAGCATGTAAATGTGTTAAACAAATAGAATGTATGGTTAAGTGCAAAGATAAGCAAAGACAAGTGCAAAGGTAGTAATTCAAGCCTAGAATGTAACAAGAAAGTTATATTGAGCAGAGGAAGACTGAAATGTGCCAGATCAGTTTATTGTGCCTAACTAGAACTGAAATCCTGCATGCATAGATGTTGTTCATCAGTTAAAACACCTTGGTATCTTCTGTCAGCATTTGTAGACTGTAAGTCTCTTGTAGGTAGTGAGCCTTTTACGAGCAGTGTGCTCGGGCAGTGAGCCCTAATTGGCAAGTACCAAATTTGTACTCCTTATTCTTTTAACAGAGAATACAATCTTGGGTTAGTCACCCTGTGGTTTTTCCCTTAACAGGGATTCCATGTAAAAATCCTTGTGTCATGTGTTAATATCTTTTTAGCGCTTATGATTGTCTTGTTTTGACATAACATTAAATGATAAGTTAAGAAAAAGTAAGAAAATAGAAAGATATAAGATAATTGATTCACCCCCTCTCAGTTATCTGCATTGTTTCCAATAGTTTATGCCTAATTTTTTTGTTAATTGTTTAATGAATATATGATTTTTTATGACTTTTCAAAGTGGACACATCTTGAAAAATGAAAATTTGAGCATGCGCCCCCCTAATTTTTTTGAAAACTAATCAAAAATCAATTTTCTTTCAATGTGTATAGAATTGAGTCTAGATCTAAAAATGTAATTTGTTTCAAATTTCGATGAACGCATAAAAGATGACACCAAAAATACTAGACATACATTTTTTGCAAAAAAGAACACATCAACAAAAGAAATTCAAGTGGAAACCTTAATATTATCAAATATTTGAAAAAATACATGGTTAGAAAGATAATAAAAAACTTAAGTCATCCTAGCATTTTTTCGTATTGACATTGAAAAATGTGTAAACCTGATGGAGAGCATGCTCAAGATTTGGTTGATTTTATAAGTGTTGTTTGAAAACATGTCCTTAGCATCCAAAAGGTACGTCCAACCCTTTGGTTTGGATGCCCAAAGAAAATCTAGCCGTTAGGGCTGGAATTCCCAAAGCGAGCAAAAGCACAGTCACATTTTGTATCTGTTGAATTTTTTTGCATGTCTCTCTCTATCTCTCCCCCCCCATCTCTCTCCCCCTATCTATTTCCCCTTCTCTATCTCTCCCTCTTTATCCCTATTACTATATATCCCCTCTCCCCCATCTCTCCCTCTCTCTCCCTCTCTCTTTAGATCACTATCTCTCTATAACCCCTCTCCTCCATCTCTCCCTCTCTTTCCCCCCTCTATCTCTTCCTCTCTATCCCTATCTCTCTATCCCCCCTTTGCCCCATCTTCCCTCGCTCTCCCTCCCCCTCTCTCTATCTCTCCCTCTCTATCCCTATCTCTCTATCTCTCCTCCCTATCTCTCCTCTCCCTCACCTCACCCTCTCTCCCCCTCTCTATCCTTGTCTCTCTATTTATCTATCTCTCAATCTCCTCTCTCTCTCTCTCTATTTCTCCTTATCTCTCTCCCCTATCTCTTTCCCCTCTCTATCTCTCCTCTCCTTCATCTCTCCAATTTATCTCTCTCTCTATCTCTCCCTCTCTCGACATCTCTCTTGGTCTCCCCCCTCTTTCTCCTTGTCTCTCTCCCTTTCTCTTTCCCCATTTCTATCTCTCCCTCTCTATCCATATCTCTCTATCTCCCATCTCCCCCATCTCCCTATCTCTTTATATCCCTTCGCTATATCTCTCTCCTATCTCTCTCTTCCCATGTCCCTCTATCCCTCTCTCTATCTCTATCTATCAGAGCCCTATATATATCCCCATCTCTCTCTCCCCTCTATCTCATCCTTCCTCTATATCTCTCAATCTCCCCTCTTTGTCTCTCCCCTATCTCTTTCCCCCTCTATTCTCCCTCTCTATCCCTATCTCTTTATCTCCCCCTCTCTCCCCTCTCTCCCTCTCTCTTCCCCTCTCTATCTCTCCATGTCCATCCCTATCTCTCTATCTCCCCTCTCCCCCATCTCTCCCTCTCTTTGTCTTCCTCTCTATATCTCTCAATCTCCCCCCTCTCT